>OX103961.1:1497500-1897500 GCA_944470425.2 Schistosoma bovis | reverse complement strand
CATTAACACCACTGGATGCCAGCCGGCTCAATGGTCTAATGGTTAAGTGCTTCCGCACGAAGCCAGTAGGTCTAGGGTTCGAGCCCCACGTGGTGCGGGATCGTGGATGCGCACTGCCACTGAGGAGTCCCATACTAGGACGAAACGGCCATCCAGTGCTTCCACGTTTTCCATGGTGGTCTAGCTTCAATCGACTCATGATTTCAACATTCGTTTTTCTTAAATAGTTGAGTTCATAAGTCAATTGAAGGTAGATCTTCATGAAAAACTTGAAAACACTGAACGGCCGTTTTGTCCTAGTATTGTATTCCTCAGTAATGTGAATCTATAATCCAGCTTCGAGAGATTTAAACACAGGACCTATCAGTCATGCAAGTGCCTAACGTCTAAACCACTAATTTGGCTGGTATCCAACGGTGTTAATGGTTAACTTCAAACAATCCACGAAAATGTGCCATAGTCTACCATTGTCTTCAGTGATTAACTATCTCACAATAGACCCAGTTGAACTCCATTTGTTTGTTTTTTTCGAGAAAATTTATACCTAGAATCTTTCAGTCAACCAATAGATAATCGATCACATTCTTGATATTATTGATCTCATAAGAAAATGATTTCATTTGTACCGTTAGTTTGATCTTTAATGAAGTCAACAAAGATCTCTCTCCACTAACATACTACTTATTTAGAATGATTTAATTTGTGAAGATTTGAGGTAGTTGATTATCATTGTTATTCACGATTGAATATTGATCAGTCTTCGTTGATACATATATGAATCCTATGTGGATTGCTTAGATACGGCCATTTTTTTTACAAGTTTACTAAAAGACATTGGTAATGGTTAATAGTGGAATTCAAGACAAAAGTATGTTGTCTTATGTATGGAAATTTACTTTGGTCAATTATACTTACTTACTTACTTACACCTGTCACACCTCTTGAATGAACATAGACCAACCGCCAGCATTCTCCATCCAACTCTATTCTTGACAATTCTTTACAGTTGTTTGCAGTTCCTATTTATTCTTTTAATGTTTTCTTCAAATTCCCGACACAGGGTATTCTTCGGTCTTCCTCTCCTCCACTTCCTTTGACGATTCCAAGTTAACGCCCACCTCATAATGCAGTGTGATGATTTCCGTAATGTATGTCCTATCCATTTCCAACGTCATTTCCTAATTTCCTCTTGAGATGAAAACTGGTTTGTTCTCTCCCACAATAGGCTGTTATTGATGGCATCCGGTCAAAGGATGTTGAGTATTTTGCGTAGACAACTATTTATAAATACTTGTACCTTCTTGATAATGGTTGTAGTAGTTCTCCAAGTTTCAGCTCAGTACAGTAGAATTGTCTTAAGGTTTGTATTGAAGATTCTGACTTTTATACATCTTGACTACTACTACTACTCACACTAATCCTACTACTACTACTACTACTACTACTACTACTACTACTCACACTAATCCTACTACTACTACTCACACTAATCCTACTACTACTACTACTGCTACTACAACTAATACTACTACTACTACTACTACTACTACTACTACTACTACTGCTACTGCTACTACAACTAATACTACTACTCACACTAATCCTACTACTACTACTACTGCTACTGCTACTACAACTAATACTACTACTATCGCTACTACTACTACTACCACTAGTACTACCACCACCACTACTACCACTGCTACTACTACTACTACTACTACTACTACTACCACTAGTACTACTACTCACACTAATCCTACTACTATTGATGGCAAATAATCAGGATTCTTTTAAAACTATGCAAATGTTAGAATTTTAATTTATTTTTAGATTTAAAAGAGAAAAAAACTATCCAAATTTGATTGCTAAAGAAACGAATCCATTAGAAGGCGAAATTCTGTCAACAGTGAAACCACAACAGTAACAAAAACACCATACGTACATTAAGCATATATATATATAGAGAGAGGGGGGGAGGTTGTTTATTCCTCTCTTTATATGTATCTATCTATATGTGTGTGTGTGTGTGGGACCATATGTTTACATTTCATTTCTTTAGTTGTTTTTTTTTGTGTTTTGTTTTTTTTCTTGCCCTTGATAACAGGAACTTATATCATAGTGATATCATCATATAAATTAATTAGGAGACAACATTTCTATGTTTATTATCGGTATTCATACTAACCGACATCAATCAATAGACATACAATCACACACACACACGCACACACACACACACATAGATACACAACTACATCGTTACTGTAAATCAAAGTTAATGAACACCTGTTTAGTTGAAAAATTTCTGTGTTTTTTTTTAAAAAAAAGGAAAACTTTTTTAACACTTTTGATGATGGAAAAAAACTAGGTATTCTGATTTATCTCTATGCATTTGTTTGCCTTCTTTTTTTAGGTTAACATCAATTGATGAGATACTCTTCTTTTTTTTTCCGCAATTCTGCAGCAATTTGGAAGACTCTCCCGGTCTCTCACATTGTACGAGAATTATATGTATCTAAATAAATGATTGCTCTGGTTGTTAGATGTGGCATTGACCTCGTGACTTCCGAAGGAACTCGACTTTTATCATGAGATGTCATAATTCTTCTAAATGAAGACCATCTGACTCCCAGGGTAGAGTTTCAATGGTGTGAATAATTTTTTTCTGGTTAGCATCTTTTTTAGCGAGTTAGTTTTCTACGGGATGGGGTTGCTAACCCTATGCTCAACCCTCCTCCTTTATCCGGACTTGTGACAGGCAGTAGCCTCCAGAGGCACTCCTGGTGGAGATACTCATTGTATACCATTTAGTAAATCAATCACATATATATGTAGCTCAGAATCTGGGAAATATATACATATGCATCATTTCATGTTCTCAAAGCATATCAAAACCTATTTGCTTACTTACGCCTGTTACCTCCCCCTCACGCAATGAAGCATAGGCCACCGACCAGAATTCTATAACCCACTCTTTGATGGGCATTCCTTTCTAGTTCTACTCAGTTGTTATTCATTCTTCTCATTTCTGTATCCATTTCTCACCGTAATGTGTTCTTCGCTCTTCCTCTCCTCCTTTAACCTTGAGGATTCCATGTGAAGGTTTGATATATATGTAACTCAGAATCTGGCAATTATATACATATGCATCATTTCATGTTCTCAAAGCATATCAAAACCTATTTGCTTACTTACGCCTGTTACCTCCCCCTCACGCAATGAAGCATAGGCCACCGACCAGAATTCTATAACCCACTCTTTGATGGGCATTCCTTTCTAGTTCTACTCAGTTGTTATTCATTCTTCTCATTTCTGTATCCATTTCTCACCGTAATGTGTTCTTCGCTCTTCCTCTCCTCCTTTAACCTTGAGGATTCCATGTGAAGGTTTGATATATATGTAACTCAGAATCTGGCAATTATATACATATGCATCATTTCATGTTCTCAAAGCATATCAAAACCTATTTGCTTACTTACGCCTGTTACCTCCCCCTCACGCAATGAAGCATAGGCCACCGACCAGAATTCTATAACCCACTCTTTGATGGGCATTCCTTTCTAGTTCTACTCAGTTGTTATTCATTCTTCTCATTTCTGTATCCATTTCTCACCGTAATGTGTTCTTCGCTCTTCCTCTCCTCCTTTAACCTTGAGGATTCCATGTGAAGGTTTGATATATATGTAACTCAGAATCTGGCAATTATATACATATGCATCATTTCATGTTCTCAAAGCATATCAAAACCTATTTGCTTACTTACGCCTGTTACCCCCCCCCCACGCAATGAAGCATAGGCCACCGACCAGAATTCTATAACCCACTCTTTGATGGGCATTCCTTTCTAGTTCTATCCAATTGTTATTCATTCTTCTCATTTCTGTATCCATTTCTCACCGTAATGTGTTCTTCGCTCTTCCTCTCCTCCTTTAACCTTGAGGATTCCATGTGAAGGTTTGATATATATGTAACTCAGAATCTGGCAATTATAAACATATGCATCATTTCATGTTCTCAAAGCATATCAAAACCTATTTGCTTACTTACGCCTGTTACCCTCCCTCACGCAATGAAGCATAGGCCACCGACCAGAATTCTACAACCCACTCTTTGATGGGCATTCCTTTCTAGTTCTATCCAATTGTTATTCATTCTTCTCATTTCTGTATCCATTTCTCACCGTAATGTATTCTTTGGTCGTTCTCTTCTCCTTTGAGCTTGAGGATTCCATGTGAGGGTTTGACTTGTGACACAGTTGGGTGCTCTCCTCAATGTGTGTCCTATCCACTTCCAGTGCTTCTTCTTGATTTACTACTCCACTGGAATCTGGTTCGTTCCCTCGCACGGTAGGTTGTTCTACTAGTTGCTGATAGCCAACGGATCCAAAGTATTTTGCATAGACAACTGTTAATAAACACTTGTATCTTCTGGATGATGACTTTCGTAGTTCTCCAAGTTTCCGCCTCATACAGTAGAACTATCTTGACATTTGTACTGAAAATTCTGACTTTGTTATTGGTCGACAGACATTTGTTTTTACTTCTATATGTTATTCAGTTGTATGTATGCTGCTCTTTTTTTGCCGATCGGCGCCTTCACATCTGTATCAGATCCACCGTGCTCATCAACGATACTGCCCAGATATATAAAAGTGTTTGCATCTTCCGAATCTTCTCCGTCAAGTGTGATTTGATTGGTACATGCTGTGTTGTATTTGAGGATTTTGCTTTTCTCCTTGTGTATGTTGAGATGTACTGCTGCTGAGGCTGCTGCTACAGTGGTCGTCTTCTCTTTCATATGTTGTTGCGTGTGCGATAGAATAGCCAGATCCTGTGCGAAGTTCAGATCTTCTAGCTTTATCCTAACTGTCCATTGTATCCCTTGTTTTCAGTATCAGTGATGGTATAAATTATTAGAAATCAGTAGTATAATCAGAGAACAATGATTTAAAACAACAAAAAGTCCATGATTTTAAGAAAGATAATAAGTGACTGCAAGCGCACTAAGGTGACAAATTCTAAGCCATGTTGGAAAACATCTCTAGCTACTAACTAGATGGTTTACTTCTACTATCACACTTTGTCTAACAGATAATGACTAGATCTACTGAGTCTAGGCAATTAAATGTCCTCTTATTACTCTATTTCAACTAATGTCTACGCCAGCAAATCTAAAGAAATCCTGAGGTAAGGAGAATCAGTATTATATATTTCATAGCATTTAACATCAAATACATACCATCCGATTAAACACAGATCACAAAGGTCTTACGTTCAACAAGGTTACTTTTTTGACATTGAAATTGAAATCCAATGGGTTTTGACTAGGCCGGTCATTGAAAAGTTCAACTGATAAATCACTTCACTAAACACCATATTAACTAACATTGGTAATATTATGGATATTTGATGTCACTAGTGATATTGTTCTTTAAGCTGGATGATTTGATCGTAAAGCTTTCATCATTCTACTGGACAACATCATCAACACAAACTTCAGGTAGAAGTGAAGTGTTTGAATTTCTCTACATGTGATTCACAGCTTTTCCTGTTAAAACAATATCACCATGGAAAACCTGGGAGCACTGGACGGACGATTCGTTCTAGTATGGAACTCTTCAGCGGTGAGCATCCGGGATCCCGCCCCGCGAGATTTGAACTACACTCTCCACCAAATTCCCTTCTGATTATAATTCTCATATGCTCACTAGTGACTGTCTCCAAGAGTTATTTCCTGGATTTATAGGGAGAAGACGTGATTAGTAAAGTTCAACTGGTTCTGTTGTGAGATAGTAACTCACTGAAGACAATAGTGGATGTGTCACTCAATTTCGTAGATTAGTTGAAGTTAGACAATAACACCGCTGAATGCCATCTCAGTGGTCTAGAGTTTAAGCTCTAGCGCAGAAGACTGATAGGTCGTAGGTTTGAATCTTGGTAGACAGGATCATGGATGCTTAGTAATTCAAAATAATTGAATTCATGAGTCAATTAAAGCTAGATCACCATGGAAAACCTGAAAGCACTGGACGGCCGTTTCTTCCTTGTATGGGACTCCTCAACAGTGCGCACCCGCGATCTCGCACCTCGCGAGATTCGAACCCAATACTTATCCGTCTCACATACAAATTCTTAATTCTCATAGTAAGTAGAATGCAATTCAAACCATCAGTTTAGGTGTTGTGACGATTGTTCAGCTTTTGATTCAAATCATGAGACAATTGACGCTAGACCACCATGGAGAATCTGGAAGCATTGGACGGCCGTTTCGTTCTAGTATGAGACTGCTCAGCAGTGCGCAAACACGATCCCGCACCCCGCGAGATTCGAACCCACGACATATCAGTCTCGCACTAGGCGCTTAATCAACTAGACCACTGAGCCTGCATCTAATGGTGTTAATGTCTAACCTCAATCAATCCACGAAATTACGCGACCATCTTCCATTGTACTGAGGTAGACAACTGTTTCTACCCGACACAGATTAGCTCCACTGGTCACGACGGTTGTACACTGCTGAGGAGTCTCGTACTAGGACGAAACGACCGTCCAGTCCTTCCAGGTTCTCCATGGTGGTCTAACTTCAATTGACTCATGATTTCAAACTATTCAGTAAATATATCAACATTCCATGTTTTCCACTTTGATATTTAATCCTTATGTATGCTATCTCTCTCTTATAAGTTTTAATCTATTTATTGTATATATTCTCAGGTTATATAAGATGATAACAAATGCACCTTAAATGACGGACATTTCATATTTTATTTTACTTTTTTCTTATCTTTTTTTTTTAATTTGTCTTTTTTCGTATTACATTATTGCAAATATCAATGAATATGCACTTGGATTCATCTATCTATATCTATGGGAATACTGCACAAGAAACTATCAGTTACTTTGATAGAATAGAATATTATATCGTTTATTTGAATCATACATAATCATTGTATATGCAAAGAATTAATGATAAGTAAAGATGAATAGGAACTAGCGGTGTAAACCAGGACGCATGTTTCGTCCTTTTTTGGATTCGTCAGTTGTATGAACCTTGTATCCGACAGTTGATGTTCACTCCGAGACTCGAACACAGTATAATACCGTTTAATTCAAATGTTATCATGTCATCCACTTCAGTTACTGAGTCCTGATAACCACCTGTTTATGTAATGGGGTTAAGTATAAATTCACTTGGTGTTATTGTTTTACTTGTATCTTCTCATTTGTTATTTAAGACTGTAATTGATCAATATCTTGTTGAAATATATACATTCTGTGTGCATTGCTTCAATATTGCATGAATTCACGAGCATTTAAAGCAAAGATGGCTAGTAGTATAATTCAGGACGTACGTTTCATCCTATTTGGGACTCATCAACTAAATGTATCTGTATACCACAGTTAATGTTCACTCCAGGATTCCAACTCAGTACAATACCGTTCTCTCTTCACATCCCATTAAGTCATTCATTTAGCTACTGAGTTCAGATAGCCACCTTGTGAATGAAGGCAATATCCAAGACATCCACACAGTATCCATATATATACCAATACTAAGAGACTAATCAATTTCACTCCTAAACATTAATGTGAAGATTAAAAAAACAAACAAAAAAAAAGAACAAATTAATTATCAGAAGGGGTTTGTGGAGATTTTTAGAAATTTTCACAGATTGAAATCATGAGTCAGTTGAAGCTAGACCACCATTGAAAACCTGGAAGCACTGGACGGCCGTTTCGTCCTAGTATTGAACTCCTCAGCAGTGCGCATCCACAATCCCGCACCACGCGAGGCTCGAAGCCAGAACCTACTGGCTTCACGCGCAAGCACTTAACCATTAGACCACTGAGTCGGCCGGTATCCAACGGTGTTAATGTCTAACTTCAACCAATCCACGAAGTTGCGCCACCATATACCATTGTCTTCAATGAGCTGATATCTCACAACAGACTTGGTTGTACTCTACTAGTAACGGCTTCCCTCTAGAACTCCAGGAGTATCTCTTGAAGTCAGTCACTAGTGAACAGATGATTATTATCAGAAGGGGTTTTGTGGAGATTTTTAGAAATTTTCACAGATTGAAATCATGAGTCCCATACTAGGACGAAACGGCTGTCCAGTACTTCCAGGTTTTTCAATGGTGGTCTAGCTTCAACTGACTCATGATTTCAATCTGTGAACAAATTAATTATACAAAGTAATCTATAGATTTATTTGTTAGTTTGTGTAACTATATCCATAATGTTACTATTACTATGGAGATGATAATTCCATTTTGATAAACATACTACTAACTAGAACGATTGAAATGATATATATCTGTACATACATACATACAAACACACACACACATGCACACATACACATGCACACACCTAAACAACAATACACATATCAACATGTTAACCTATTTATGGACATGTAAATTAATAGTAGCATTTTTTTAAAAAAAATAAGAAAAAAAAAGTACACCAGATTGAGAGAGAGAGAGAGGAGGGAGGGAGGGAGGGAGGGAGGGAGGGAGAAAGAGTTGAGGACAGGGGGGGGAAGAGGGGTGGAGGAGTACACAAATTGGAACATTAAAACAAACGGTAAATAATGATGAATTGAAGATTAATCACATAAGATCACTATCTATTAGACTTAGATATACGTTACATTTTCGAATTATCACAACTGTTTCGTTTCTGTGTTGTTGTTTCTTCTGTTGAAGGAGTAATAAAACTGTTAGAAAAAAAAAAAATACGCCTGTTTTTAATTAATAAAACAATAAATTTTTCTTTTATAAAACTATATGACACTTTTATTCACAACTGTTCCATCGTTTTTGATTTATTTATTTAGTTAGTTAGTTGTGATTTACAAACTGTTGGGAGGTTTACTGTTTGTTTGTTTGTATCACAATCCAGTAAGCTTTAAATGGTTATGTTGTAGTGTATACTACTAATAGCGACAGATATATAAGTAGTATGTATGATTAGTTCAAAGTGAAATACTTGGTGATAGAAGGTTAAGAACATCAAAGTTAGGAGAATGATTGTTGTGGAAATGAAGGAATGAAGGAACAGTGAAGTGTTAGACGATTGAAGAGACTTATATTGTGATGTGTGCTACTAATAGCGACAGATATATAAGTAATATGTATGATTAGTCCAAAGTGAAATACTTGGTGATAGAAGGTTAAGAACATCGAACATAAGAGAATGATTGTTGTGGAAATGAAGGAATGAAGGAACAGTGAAGTGTTAGACGATTGAAGAGACTTATATTGTGATGTGTGCTACTAATAGCGACAGATATATAAGTAATATGTATGATTAGTCCAAAGTGAAATACTTGGTGATAGAAGGTTAAGAACATCAACATAAGAGAATGATTGTTGTGGAAATGAAGGAATGAAGGAACAGTGAAGTGTTAGACGATTGAAGAGACTTATATTGTAAAGTGTACTACTAAAAGCGACAGATATATAAGTAATATGTATGATTAGTTCAAAGTGAAATACTTGGTGATAGAAGGTTAAGAACATCGAACATAAGAGAATGATTGTTGTGGAAATGAAGGAATGAAGGAACAGTGAAGTGTTAGACGATTGAAGAGACTTATATTGTGATGTGTGCTACTAATAGCGACAGATATATAAGTAATATGTATGATTAGTTCAAAGTGAAATACTTGGTGATAGAAGGTTAAGAACATCGAACATAAGAGAATGATTGTTGTGGAAATGAAGGAATGAAGGAACAGTGAAGTGTTAGACGATTGAAGAGACTTATATTGTGATGTGTGCTACTAATAGCGACAGATATATAAGTAATATGTATGATTAGTCCAAAGTGAAATACTTGGTGATAGAAGGTTAAGAACATCGAACATAAGAGAATGATTGTTGTGGAAATGAAGGAATGAAGGAACAGTGAAGTGTTAGACGATTGAAGAGACTTATATTGTGATGTGTGCTACTAATAGCGACAGATATATAAGTAATATGTATGATTAGTCCAAAGTGAAATACTTGGTGATAGAAGGTTAAGAACATCGAACATAAGAGAATGATTGTTGTGGAAATGAAGGAATGAAGGAACAGTGAAGTGTTAGACGATTGAAGAGACTTATATTGTGATGTGTGCTACTAATAGCGACAGATATATAAGTAATATGTATGATTAGTCCAAAGTGAAATACTTGGTGATAGAAGGTTAAGAACATCGAACATAAGAGAATGATTGTTGTGGAAATGAAGGAATGAAGGAACAGTGAAGTGTTAGACGATTGAAGAGACTTATATTGTAAAGTGTACTACTAATAGTGACAGATATATAAGTAGTATGTATGACTAGTTCAAAGTGAAATACTTGGTGATAGAAGGTTAAGAACATCGAACATAAGAGAATGATTGTTGTGGAAATGAAGGAATGAAGGAACAGTGAAGTGTTAGACGATTGAAGAGACTTATATTGTGATGTGTGCTACTAATAGCGACAGATATATAAGTAATATGTATGATTAGTCCAAAGTGAAATACTTGGTGATAGAAGGTTAAGAACATCGAACATAAGAGAATGATTGTTGTGGAAATGAAGGAATGAAGGAACAGTGAAGTGTTAGACGATTGAAGAGACTTATATTGTGATGTGTGCTACTAATAGCGACAGATATATAAGTAATATGTATGATTAGTCCAAAGTGAAATACTTGGTGATAGAAGGTTAAGAACATCAACATAAGAGAATGATTGTTGTGGAAATGAAGGAATGAAGGAACAGTGAAGTGTTAGACGATTGAAGAGACTTATATTGTAAAGTGTACTACTAAAAGCGACAGATATATAAGTAGTATGTATGACTAGTTCAAAGTGAAATACTTGGTGATAGAAGGTTAAGAACATCAAAGTTAGGAGAATGATTGTTGTGGAAATGAAGGAATGAAGGAACAGTGAAGTGTTAGACGATTGAAGAGACTTATATTGTGATGTGTGCTACTAATAGCGACAGATATATAAGTAATATGTATGATTAGTCCAAAGTGAAATACTTGGTGATAGAAGGTTAAGAACATCGAACATAAGAGAATGATTGTTGTGGAAATGAAGGAATGAAGGAACAGTGAAGTGTTAGACGATTGAAGAGACTTATATTGTAAAGTGTACTACTAAAAGCGACAGATATATAAGTAGTATGTATGACTAGTTCAAAGTGAAATACTTGGTGATAGAAGGTTAAGAACATCAAAGTTAGGAGAATGATTGTTGTGGAAATGAAGGAATGAAGGAACAGTGAAGTGTTAGACGATTGAAGAGACTTATATTGTAAAGTGTACTACTAATAGTGACAGATATATAAGTAATATGTATGATTAGTTCAAAGTGAAATACTTGGTGATAGAAGGTTAAGAACATCGAACATAAGAGAATGATTGTTGTGGAAATGAAGGAATGAAGGAACAGTGAAGTGTTAGACGATTGAAGAGACTTATATTGTGATGTGTGCTACTAATAGCGACAGATATATAAGTAATATGTATGATTAGTCCAAAGTGAAATACTTGGTGATAGAAGGTTAAGAACATCGAACATAAGAGAATGATTGTTGTGGAAATGAAGGAATGAAGGAACAGTGAAGTGTTAGACGATTGAAGAGACTTATATTGTAAAGTGTACTACTAAAAGCGACAGATATATAAGTAGTATGTATGACTAGTTCAAAGTGAAATACTTGGTGATAGAAGGTTAAGAACATCGAACATAAGAGAATGATTGTTGTGGAAATGAAGGAATGAAGGAACAGTGAAGTGTTAGACGATTGAAGAGACTTATATTGTGATGTGTGCTACTAATAGCGACAGATATATAAGTAATATGTATGATTAGTCCAAAGTGAAATACTTGGTGATAGAAGGTTAAGAACATCGAACATAAGAGAATGATTGTTGTGGAAATGAAGGAATGAAGGAACAGTGAAGTGTTAGACGATTGAAGAGACTTATATTGTAAAGTGTACTACTAAAAGCGACAGATATATAAGTAGTATGTATGACTAGTTCAAAGTGAAATACTTGGTGATAGAAGGTTAAGAACATCAAAGTTAGGAGAATGATTGTTGTGGAAATGAAGGAATGAAGGAACAGTGAAGTGTTAGACGATTGAAGAGACTTATATTGTAAAGTGTACTACTAATAGTGACAGATATATAAGTAATATGTATGATTAGTTCAAAGTGAAATACTTGGTGATAGAAGGTTAAGAACATCGAACATAAGAGAATGATTGTTGTGGAAATGAAGGAATGAAGGAACAGTGAAGTGTTAGACGATTGAAGAGACTTATATTGTGATGTGTGCTACTAATAGCGACAGATATATAAGTAATATGTATGATTAGTCCAAAGTGAAATACTTGGTGATAGAAGGTTAAGAACATCAACATAAGAGAATGATTGTTGTGGAAATGAAGGAATGAAGGAACAGTTAAGTGTTAGACGATTGAAGAGACTTATATTGTAAAGTGTACTACTAATAGCGACAGATATATAAGTAATATGTATGATTAGTTCAAAGTGAAATACTTGGTGATAGAAGGTTAAGAACATCGAACATAAGAGAATGATTGTTGTGGAAATGAAGGAATGAAGGAACAGTGAAGTGTTAGACGATTGAAGAGACTTATATTGTAAAGTGTACTACTAATAGCGACAGATATATAAGTAGTATGTATGACTAGTTCAAAGTGAAATACTTGGTGATAGAAGGTTAAGAACATCGAACATAAGAGAATGATTGTTGTGGAAATGAAGGAATGAAGGAACAGTGAAATGTTAGACGATTGAAGAGACTTATATTGTAAAGTGTACTACTAATAGTGACAGATATATAAGTAGTATGTATGATTAGTCCAAAGTGAAATACTTGGTGATAGAAGGTTAAGAACATCGAACATAAGAGAATGATTGTTGTGGAAATGAAGGAATGAAGGAACAGTGAAATGTTTGACGATTGAAGAAACTTATATTGTGATGTGTGCTACTAATAGCGACAGATATATAAGTAGTATATAACGTCAATCGGAAGTGAAATTCCTGGTGATAGAAGGTTAAGAAAATTGGAGAAAAGAGAATGAGAACAATGGATGATTGATGTGAAAACGAAGGATTAATGAAGTCACAATATATTTAAAGGAATATATGTGGATTTATGAAGTTTACACATTCACTAGACTTGATTTGTTGAATAATTATTCATTCTTCTCATATCTCTCTCTTTTTCTCAGTGTCATGTGTTCTTTGATCTTCCTCGTCTCCTTCGGCCTTTAGGATTTCATGTGAGCGCTTGCCTTGTGATGTAGTTGGATGCTTTCCTCAATGTATGTCCTATCCACTTCTGGATGATGGCTTCCATAGTTCTCTAAACAGCAGACACCAATTATAAGGGAATATATGTCGATTTATGAAGTGTACACATTCACAAGACTTGAATCATTGAATAATTATTCTATTTTATCGAACTATAAACTACTATGCACAATTTAGCTTCGTTTTTTGTTGTTGCTGATATCCAGTTCGTGTTAAGAAATAATTTGATGTAGTATAAATGACTCAGTTACTAACTTGGCACAAAGTCAAGTTTTACCACAGATTGATATTAATTAAGAAATCATTGTAAATCAGGAAGTAATGCAAAATTGTTTGATGTTAATCTTCAGAACTCCCAGCAGAGGAATAAATCAGGAAGAAGCGTTGGAAGTTGATAGGACACACATTGAGGAAAGCACCCAACTACATCACAAAGCAAGCACTCACTTGGAATCCTCAAGGTCAAAAAGGAAGAGCAAGTCCAAGGAACACATTATGCTGAGAAACGGAGATAGATATGAGAAGAATCAACAACAATTAGATAGAAATAAGAGGGAAGGCCCAGGACAGATTGGAATGAAGAATTCTGGTCGGCGGCTTATGCTCCATTGAGGGGTAACAGGTGAAAATAAGTAGGTAAGTAAGTAATCTTCAGAACTCCTTAAAATGGACACACACAACTTTACACAGAGTCGAATGAAGAAATTTGTTAGTCTCATGGAATGTAAACAAATCCCCCACCCCCAATTGAATGTTACAACTATACTAAGTTCTGCGTCATTCACTTCTTAGTTTATAATATAGATTATAGATTTTGTGGTGAGACGACATTTCGGAGATGTTAAAGTGGTCTTGAGAATGTCCATCTACTTACTAGGGATAAATGAGAGTTATGAACGTATGTGAAGAATAACGATTATGATTTACAGTTGATGATTAGGGTTAGGAATTAGATTTAAGGGTTTTCATCCCTAACCAACATCAGCTAAAATGCCAAAGTGCTATTTAGCCGAATAGATGAATGAATTTTGCGCCGAAATCCATGACCTGTAATCCTAAATCTGAATGGTTCATCTATAAATTGTACTTTCACCAATTTTGTCTAAGTTAATCACTTCCAAGTAGTATAAAATAGTATTTATTATTAGAATGGTAGTTTGTGGTGATTGTATTAATTTTAATAGTTGACTTTATGAGTCGATCTAATCTAGACTACCATTGAAAACCTGGTTGAAGTAGACTGCTGTTCCGTCCTTCTATAGGACTCCTTATCAATCAGTATGCATCTACGATCCTGCACCAAAGGGACTCCAACATGACACCTTCAGTCTCACACGAGAACGCTTAACCTGTAGACCGCTGAACCTACATCCAACAGTGTTAATGATATTTAATTTCGACTAATCCACGATACGGTGCAATTATTCATTCATTCATTGTCTGAGGTAGATACCTGTCTCATACCCAACATGGATTGGAATCTACTGATCACAGCTTCTCACTAGAACTCCATAAAATTCATCCCGAGGCTAGTCACTAATGAGCACATGGTCTGCCTTATAACGGCTCATAAATTCAACTATTAAAATTTATTAGTATTAAAAATTCACTAATATCTTCAGTATCATCTAGTTTTGTGTATACACACTGATAATTAATCTCAAACAATAGTATACTATTGTGGTATATGCTACTGATGTCAATAGATATAAGTAGTATGTATCATTAGTCGAAAGTGAAATGTCTGGCTGTAGAATGTTAAGAAGGTCGAAGAAAAGTGAACGTGAAAAGAGAATGGTTAATGTGGAAATGAAGGAACAATCAAGTCTGAAACGATTGAATGACATCTTATGAATGCTGTGTTTACTGTATGGTTCTCATATTTTGGAAGATGTAAAAACCTTTACATATTTATGCAGCATTATTGATGAACATGGTGGATCTGATGCAGATGTGAAAGCGCGGATCGGCAAAGCAAGAGCAGTGTATTTATAACTGAAGAATATCTGGAACTCAAAACAACTGTCAACCGACATCAAAGTCAGAATTTCCAATACAAATGTCAAGACAGTTCTACTGTATGGGGCGGGAACCTGAAGAACTACGAAAGCCATCATCCAGGAGATACAGGTGTTTATTAACAGTTGTCTACGCAAAATACCTCGGATCCGTTGGCTGGACACTACTAGCAACAACCAACTGTGGGAAAGAACATACCAGATCCCAGTGGAGGAAGAAATCAGGAGGAAGCGCTGGAATGGGATAGGACACACATTAAGGAGAGCACCCAACTGTGCACAAGTCAAACCCTCACATCGAATCCTCAAGGTCAGAGGAGAAGAGGAAGACCAAAGGACACATTACACCGGGAAATGGAGATAGACATGAGAAAAATGGACAAGAATTGGATAGAACTAGAAACGAGTGTCCATGACAGAGTGGGTTGTAGAATGCTGGTCGGCGGCCTACGCTCCGTTAGGAGTAACAGGCATAAGTAGGTAAGTAAGCCTCATATTTTACTAAGAGATTCTGTAATTTTGTGTCTTAATACATTTGGTTGTCCCCCACTTCTGTTCTCTTTCACTAAATTATATGCAGTCATATTAAACTTATGTCATCAGTCAATGCAAAAGAAGCATGTTTTTTTTATTCAACAGTAGATATAAATCTACACTGGTTATGACAGAATCGGATAATACTTATACCGAATTATCTGTCAACGGTTTCCTTTGATGATAAATAAAAGAGAAGATAGTGATAGTGCGTGTCCACGATCTCACTCACAGGATTCGAACCCAGAACTTATCGGTCTAGTGATTTCAGATTATCCATGGTGGTCTAACTTTAATTAACTCATGAATTTAACGATTCAATTACTATATTATCTACAAAACCCTTTTCTGAACATATGATCATCATATGTTCAGTAGTGACTGGTTTCAAGATGTATTTCCTGGAGTTCTAGTAAGAAGACATGATCAGTAAAATTCAACTGGGTCCGTTATGAGATAGTAACTCATTTAAAGACAATGGTGGATGATGCCAAAATACAGTGAATTAGTTGAAATTAAACATTAAGATCACTGGATGTCGGCTGGTTCAGTGATCTAGAGGTTAAGCATTCAAGCACAAGACCTTTACTTCCTGAGTATTGTGGATGCGTACTGCTGAGGAGTCTCATAATAGGACGAAACATCTATCCAAAGCTTCCAGGTTTTCCATGGTGGTCTAGCTTCAATTGACTTTCTTTTATCTAAAAAATCGATTCCACTCTGTAATAGATAAGTGGATAGAGAGGAGAACAAGAAGAAGAAGAAGAAGAAGAGGAGGAAGAAACAATCTCTTAGAAACTATACCATAACATGAGATCATTATTATTTTAATGGAGAACAAGTTAACAAACATTTCACATGGGATAAAAATTATCAACAACAAAAATAGATTTAGTTAAATATCATCTGATAAATTACATTAAACAAGAAAAAAGAAGAAGCAACAATTCACGATCAGAAAGAAAAAGGGAATAAAGAGAGAGAGAGAAGGGGAGAGAGAGAAAAGGAGGATTCAGTGAAGGACAAAAGGGATTAGATAAGAATGATTATCCGTCATGCACACAAATACAAATAATCAATTACAGACCCCCCCCCCGCCGACACACACACACACGAATATGATCTGATTACGTAATAGGGATAACACACAATAAAATAACGTAGATCACTGGATGGTGGAGGGAAAAGATCTGATCAGTTTTTTCTATTTTCTCACATCAATGGATCGGTATTCTAATAAAATCGAATCAAAATATGATCATAGAATATAGAACATAATCGTTTGATATTCATTATTGTAGGAGAAAAGTCAGAATAGAATAGATAGGTAGATAGATCTAGATCAGATAAATTTCATTTATGCAAAATGAATATCATTTAACCTAGATTTTAGAAAGAAGTGTATTTTTTATATTTTAAATCATCAGCTGTCTTAATATATATCTTAATATGGAACTCCTCAGTAGTACGCATCCACGATGTCGTACGTTGAGGAGTTCCATATTAAAACTAAACAACCGTCCTGTAGCTCTTCTAGAGTTACTGCCGGTCTCAAGCCCGGGTAAAGGAGAAGGGTTGAACATGGGGTTAGCGACCCCATCCCGTAGAAAACTAACTCGCTAAAAAAACGCTTACCAGAAAAAAATTATTCAAACCATTTAAACTCTACCCTGGGAGTCAGAAGATCTTCATTTAGAAAAGTTATGAGATCTCATGGTGAAAGCCGAATTCCTTCGGAAGTTACGAGTCTGATGCCCCTTCTGACAACCAGAGTAACCATTTATTTAGGTACATGGAATACTCGTACAATGTGGGAGACCGGGAAGACCAGTCAACTAGCAACGGAAATGAGGAGATTTCAGATTTTCAATGATGGTCTAACATTGATCTATTCATGATGTCAATACAGACTTAACATTCTTCACAGCTTAGAGTTTGAGCATTCGTGTATGAGATCGAAGGTACTGGGTTCGAATTCCATGTACAGAATCGTAGATGCACACTTCTGAAGAGTCCTATACTAGTACGAAACGATCGTCCATTACTTCCAGGTTTTCAATGGTTGTCTAACACCTATCATTTCATGATCTGAGTAAAAACTCAGTAGTCTTTACAACGCTATTCATCATTATGATGTTGTCTAAGAATTGTAAACTTATCTATGTACTTGTGTTTACTAGTCTATTTACTTTTCAATTACTATAAGTGAAATATACTAATGCCAATTGAATCAATATCATTTGTACAAAGACGGAACGAAGAATCAAGGATTCAGAGACTCGATAGGCTTGCTAGGTTTGAATCTATCACGAGTTCACTTAGTCGGCGAACGAGAACAAGACTCGTTGACCAAAGACCAGTAAGCTAGCTATTTGATGCGTCCCAGCCCCGCTAACTAGAGGGAGAAGTCCAAGCTTGAAATGGGGAAGTATATTCTGCAAATCAGCCAGAAACGAGTGATAACAACAACACACAATTCGAAACGTATATATACAGTGCGAAACCGTCCTTGGGGAGAGTTACCAAATAGCGTACTCAAAGACGCAACAGACCAATAGCATTCAAGATATTTCCCAAGTGGGAAATACGACATGAAGGTGACAAGAGTGCCTTTGGCGCGAAAACAAAGAAATTCAAATTTTCTAAATAAAATTACAAAATGAGGTCCTATTCCCATGTGAGTTCTGGGGATCTAACGTCCCCGAAAAAACTCAAGTTTCGTCCTATCTAGAACTCATCAGCTGAATGTACGTGTATCTTAAAGTTAATTCTCCTTCCAGGCACGAATTCAGTACTTTTCACTTCAAATATCATCATCTTATGCATTTAACTATTAAGTTCAATAACTCAATGGTATTGGAAGAGAAAGGTACTTAGTTCAACTTCTGGATCTAGACAAATCCAAATAACAAGTCCTAAACAGGAAAAAAACACCAACCCAACTAACTAACTAACTCACTAGTCATAATACTTAAATAGTTTTTTTTAAACAAACGTTTTCTAGAAAGTTTTTCTCATACTACTTAAATCTATATACACTCATCTATTAATAAACTACTTATTTATGACTAGTTCTCACAATTCATTTAATTACTTTATCATTCTTTCTATTAAGTAGTATATAAATAATAATAATAATAATAATGGAATTATGTTAAGATTAGTTTATTGTAGTGAAAATAAATGAAAAGAAAAGCCATATGAAGTAATCATTAATTGAATTTTAAAAGGAAGAAAACAACAACAACAACGACAACAACAACAATTAAACCGTAAAGAAAACCCATCGTTTACTCTTTTCATCTTCCTTATCATCATCATCACCATCATCATCATCATCTTCTTCTTCTTAATTCGTCATTTCGTCTCCTTAACTGTTGACTATACTTAACCTATGTCAAATGAATGTAGATACATATGACTAGAGTAATACTTCATTGAATATGCTTCTCTGTCACCTCCTCCCCTCATCTTGTGTTCTCTCCCCTCCCCCCTCTCTCTCTGTCCCTCCCTCCCTCCCTCCCTCACTCACTCTCTCATTTTGTCGCTCTGTTGCTTTCATTTCCATCATGTTCCAGTTGATTTCATTTCTTACTTGATTATTTCTTAACTAATTCTTACTTTTATTTGATTATTCTATATTGAATTTATCTATTTAATTAATCAGATAATTAATGAATGAATTATCTTTTATTCTTTTCATTAGAGTAAACAATGAAATGCATTTTTTTTCTTGTTTTCCCCCCCCCCGCACCTTATTGTTTCCCCCTCTCTCTCTCTATCGCTCTCTCTCTCTCTTTATCTCTGTCTCTGTGTCTCATTGTTTCTGATTGTGTAAGTGTTTGCTTTTACGCTTTGAACATTGAAAATAACAACAATAGCCCAGACTCATTTAAACAACCATTTCATTCTATTCATTGAATGGATATTTTCCTCTTTTAAGAATACACATGACTACATTTATACATACACATATTGAATAAGATTTAATGTAGCGGTAAATAAACAAAAACTATGTATATATATAAACAATCAACATTGATAATTGAAAATTAACATAGTTACATTGTTATCAGAAAGGATTTCTGTGAAGATTTTAGTAATTTTAATAGTTGAAATCATGAATCAATTGAAGCTAGATCATCATGGAAAACCTGGAAGCACTGGATGGTTGTTTCGTCCTAGTATGGAACTTCTCAGTAGTGCGCATCCACGATCCCACCAATCGCGAGATTTGAATCCAGGACCTATCAGGTTTGCGCCAGGCGCTTAACCAACTAGACCACTGGGCTATCTGGTATCCAATGGTGTTAATGTCTAACTTCAATCAATCCACGAAGTTACGCCACTGTACACTATTGTCTTCAGTGAGTTGATATCTTATAACAGACCTGCTAGAACTCCAGGAAATGACTCTTGAAGTCAATCACCAGTGAGCAGATGATTATTATCAGAAGGGGTTTTGTGGAGATTTTTAGAAATTTCAATAGTTGAATTTATGAGTCAATTGAAGCTAGACCATTATGGGAAACCTTGAAGCACTAAACAACCATTTTATCCTAGTATGAGACTCCTCAACAATGCATATCCACCATCCCAACCCCTCCTCGTGAGATTCGAACCCAGGACCTGTCAGTGTCGCGCGTGAACGTTTAACCTTTAGACTACTGAGCCGATATCCTATCTACATCACCTTACCATTTAAAGGTGATTCAAATAACCTTTTATTAAAACAAAGGTCTAAATCAGTCATTAAGAAGACATAATGTGCAGTAAAGGTTCATACTTCATTGAAAACCTAAAAGACATGAAAACGATTGAATTACATCCCACGTGTTTACCAATTTAAATGTATGTGTGTATGGTCACACATACGCAGAGAGGAGAAATCGTGAGATATATATTTTTTTCCTTACACTTAAAAGGATGAATAGTCTATGCAATTTAGCCATGAAATACACATCTATATATATAATGATTACTTGTATATTTTAATAGTTGAATTCATAAGTCAATTGAAGCTAGAACACAATGAAAAACTTGGAAGCATTAGAGTTCTAGTGAGAAGTCGTGACCAGTGGAGTTCAACTAGGTCTGTTGTATGATATCAACTCACTGAAGATAATAGTGTACGGTGGCGTAACTTCGTGGATTGATTGAAGTTAGACATTAACACCGTTGGATTCCGGCTCAGTGGTTTAATGATTAAGCGCCCGCGTATGAAACTAGTAGGTTCTAGGTTCGAATCTCGCAGGGGGGGCAGGATCATGGATGCGCACTGCTGAGAAGTCCCATATTAGGACGAAACAATCATCCAGTGCTTCCAAATTTTCCATGATGATCTAACTTCAACTGACTCATGATCTTAATCATTGGAATTATTATAATATCTACAAAACCCCTTCTCTACTTATATATTTATTCTCTTTAATGTTCATTTAAACTCATATTGTTTACAGAATATACACATTGAACAATATACTCTTTGATATTCATTATCATTATTCAGTATTCTTTAAATAACTTCATAATTGAATATTTAACATCGTGGATACGCACTGCTGTGGAGTCCCACAATAGGACGAAACGGCCGTCCAGTGCTTCCAGGATTTCCATGGTGGTCCAGCTTAGATTAACTCATGATCTCAACTGTTGAAATTACTACAATCTCCACAAAACCCCTTCTAATACATCAAAAAGAATAAAAAGGAAATAATCTTTTATCAAATAATTAAAATTCTCTTTTGTTTAAAATTATTCACAGTTGACTAAATTCAAGATTATCTGATTAAGCTAAACAAAAAGTTGTTTTCTTTTCGTTTTTCTTTTTTCTTTTTTCTTTCCTTTTTCTTTCATTTTACATATTCTTAAAGTACATTATCAATTAATTTTGATTTCACTGATTGAAATCATGAGTCAATTGAAGCTAGACCACCATGAAAAATCTGGAAGCACTAGTCAGCCGTTTCGTCCTAGTGTGGGATTCCTCAACAATGCGCATCCATGATCCCTCGCCCCACGAGATTCGAACTCAGGACCTATCACTCTCGCGTCAGGTGCTTAACCAACTAGACCACTGAACTGACTTGAATCCAACGGTGTTAATGTCTACTCAGTGGTCTAATGGTTAAGCGTTCGTGCGCAAGTCCCACGATGCGGGATCATGGATGTGCACTGCTGAGGAGTCCCATACTAGGACGAAACAGCCGTCCAGTGCTTCCAGGTTTTCCATGGTGGTCTAGCGCTTCAAGTAATTCATGATTTCAATCAGTGAAATTTCTAAAAATCTCCACTAAACCCCTTCTGATAATAATTTTGATTTGTTTTTTTCTTTTTCGCTAAAAATAAAGAAAAGAAAAGAAAAATGTTCATTATTGTTCTTCTCTCTTTTTGTTCTTCTCTCTCTCCTCTTTATAATAATAGTTTGATTGACTGTAATAAACATACATTCAATTCGTTTTAATAAAATAACTCAGTCAAGTAGAAATAATTTTCATTTAATATATGATGATTATATTGTATTGATGAATCACGAATTTATTGTCAGTCAGTCAGTCAGTAACAACGTAGAACTTCGTACGTACGTACATCAGTTCAAGTTGCCATACCACATTAGTACAGAGATGCAGTTGTCGATTCAAATCCTGTAGTGATACAGGTAATAAGAGTGTAAGCAGTAATCGGGAAGATTAGGGTTTGGAGATGTCATTTAAAGAGTATAATCCAGTGAAACAAATTTGGGAAGAGAAAAAAGAAAGGGATATAAAGAATTCGGAAGATTAGGATTTGGGAGAACACAAAGAGTGGATGCACCTGCGCCATTGCAAACGATTTTGAGCCATGTTATTCAAGGTCTCTAACCATCGGTTGCTATCATCTCGCGGTCCCCAACCAGGTAGTCTACACCTACCAATATGACTCAGTCCACTTGTCAGTGACTTCATGGATTTGTGCCATGTTTTGGTTTGGCCGCTCCCAGCTTTCTTCCAACCTACTGCAACACCATTGAACATCGCTCGTCGAGGCAGTCGGTGGTCGGGCATACGTAACACGTGTCCCAGCCATCTCAACTGATGAAGTTTCACTATTTCATCAATTGATTTGCCATCCTTACCTAGTACCAGTTTCCTAACAACTGTGTTACTTACTCGATGATCCCATGATATACGAGCAATGTTTCGAAGATACCTATGATCGAATACTAGTAACCTACGAATATCCTCTACTCTTACCGGCCATGTTTCACGAATTTACTGAAACTCTTCAATAGTATATACGTGTTATGTTTGAAAAAGATTAGGCGATCAACTAAATCGGTGAATAGAATGAAGGATCAGTGAAACAACGATAAGACTGGCTAACTATTCCGATACGTTCCAGTCTCGTTAACTAGTAAAAGAAGAACTGGTCCAAATAAGGGTAAAGTGTATTTCACAAGTAGTTAGAAGCATAAACAACAACAATCATACAACTCATGTGTAGATATATCAGAGGAAATTTGGAAGACTCTCCAGGTCTCTCACAATGTACGAGAATTACATGTACCGAAATAAATGGTTACTCTGGTTGTCAGAAGTGCCATCACCCTCGTGACTTCCGAACGAACTCGGCTTTCACCATCAGTCGTCATAACTCTTCTAAATGAAGACCTGACTCCCAGGGTAGAGTTTAAACGCTTTGAATAATTTTTTCTGCTTAGCGTCTTTTCAGCGAGTTAGTTTTCTACGGGATGGGGTCGCTAACCCCATGCCCAACCCTCCTTTTTCACCCGGGCTTCGGACCGGCAGTAGCCCCAAAGGGGCTCCAGGAGGAGTTGCGCATATATATACAGCACTAAAATATCTTGGGGAGAAATGTGAGAAATGTAAGATGAGGGTGATAATGGGCGCTTTTGGAACGAAAATTAGAAATTTACATTTCCAAAATAAAATTAAAAAATGTGGAGTGCTTATCAAGTTATTTCTTGGGACTTGGCATCCCTAAGAATACTGAAAACATGACCTGGAATCATCTGAGTTCCATGATTTGCATGTCACTTTTAGACAACTGAGTTGTAATCCAATCGATACACTTGTGATATAAGCTAATCTTCAAGTTGTGTTATGAAACGATTGAGGTTGGAAACATAGATCCTGATGGATTCTGACTGACTGGTCTAAAGCTTATAAGCTCGCAGCCAGACCTGAAACTTTAATATGCTCACAAAATCATGACTATGTGCTGCCTTGTTTCCTCATACAAAAAAGCAACCACTAACCAATGCTACTCGATTTTAGGTAACTCTTCAGTTTGTATCAGTTTGTGTAAAAAAAACATATTTGAATTATATCTCATTGCAAACTAGCCATATAAAAGCGACCCATTTAAGATATACGTATGTCAATACGGGACTTATTGAAATACAGTCTTGAGTATGAATTACGAGGTAATTCTAATCCTTATTGAAAATGACACAAATATCAAAACAGTTGATCAAGTTGACAGCTACTTAAATTCAGTAACTTAGTACATAACGCATTGATGTTTGAGTCAGAAGATATTGAGTTTGAGTGTCGATGAAGATATCAACACTAGGATTAGTGTTCATCCAGTTGAGTAGTCTCAAACAGGATGAAGCATCACTTTGTATATAACTATTAGTCATAGCCCATCTATCCGATACTCTATGAAAACTTCGAAATTAAACAATAACTTACGAACTAACTTATATTTGAATATATATAGAATCTAGCAGACTCAATAAAAGAAAATGAAAGGCTACAAAGTTGTAGGGCCAGTGAAATTCAACTGAGCTTTAGCCAAATCATCCTGCAGTTGGTTCATTGATTATCGAACAAATCGTCGATCCTCGTCAAGGTCAAAGACAAGGACAATCCAATGAGCATCAGTTAATCGTACGCCATGGAATGGCCCATGCGGCAGTGGTCTTACTTTCGCTTGTATCTACTTTAACTAATATATTTCTGTAATAGCGTCCTGTGTTGTACAGTCTTCAAAGCATCTATGGTAAATTGATACATCAATGTGTTAGTCCATGTAAGGTGATGACCACGAGGTGTGACTTCGGCGTTAGCTGGTTCGTCACACCATCCCCGTTTAACTCGAGTAGGCTTCCGATCATTCGACATAAATCATCTACATTGGTGATCTACAAGGTGATTTTTTGGGTAGCAAATAATCCTACAGAGTTCATAAAACATCAATAACTAATAAAATACATAGTAGTACAGTTGATGAACATCAAAACGTGTGTTTATTTAAATTTCATCTGTAAACAATGTGACTTTATTTATACTAGATCCCGAATAGCTTCGTATATTTTCTTAGGTCAAACTCCTAGTTAGATCTACTATCATTATTAGTCTGAAACCTAGCTTAATATATTTGTAGCGTGGGGTCGAGTAGTGTTTGACTATGAACACCACTACGAGAAGACTACGTGCCAGTTAACCGATAAAATCCCCTGTAAGCCAAATATCAGAAGGCAGTTGATGGCTGTAGTCGAGATGTATTTGTTGGCGATCTCGTGGTATCGAAAGGATACCGCGATCGTGCCAAAGGAGTACAAGCGTGGTTACCAAGCGTAACCAAACCCGTGCAATGTCACACTCGAAAGATAATGGGGCAGTAATATGGCTGTCTTTAGCACAGTTAAACAAACAAGCACAGTAAAACAACCACTGGTACAATTGGTTATAATAATGATTGTTTCCACTGAATCAATTGTGTTCTCTTGGTAAAAGTAGGTGACTACATATTCAACAAAAGCCAGCAGCGCTTTTAATTAGCAGTACTGAAAACAGGAAATACACAAGCATTAGGTAGTATAGAATTGTATATGTTATGTAGATATTTTCAAGAAAGAAACTCGTTACTCATATTAAGTCGAATCTAATGGACCGATATTCTTTTAATTTAAAACGATTGGATTACATTTCCGGTATGCCGAGATTCATCAGGAAATATTATGTCTTTTGCATTCATACTAATATAAATGGTGGTTATGATATAATTTCCTTGTACATGATTCTACGTTTGAGTTAATTTTTTAAATCCACTATATTTGATTGTGTTCATGGGGCTCTCTGACTTGACTGCTGATTGACACGTGACTACCATATTATAAATTAGAGGGTTCTGAGTATTACTACTTAGTACGGTGAATTCAACTAATTCTAAATAACATGTTGTTGTTTAGTTATAATACAAGAGCTAACACCATAGGTATTCCAACCATAATTACTTAAAAGTCATGAAAACCAGACTCCAGTGAATGAAGTGAATCTACTGTGGTGTTTGAATGAACTAATGGTTCCTTTGTACATGTTGAATGCTTGATTTCGAATTCCAAATACAGTACATCCGTTCGTGCTTATCTAATACTTCTTGATTAAGTTGCGTAATTTCTGGGATTCCTAGTTTGTACCGTAATTCTGCTGGGGATGTTAGATCCCCAGAACTCACTTGGCAAATGCCTTAATTTTATAATTTTATTTTGGAAATTTAAATTTCCATGTTTTCGCGCCAAAAGCGCACTTTTCACCTTCACGTCGTATTTCCTACTTGGGAGAATCTTTAACGATATTGGTCCGTTGTGTATTTTTAGTATGCTATTTTTGCTACGCTTCTCAAGGACAGTTTTATGCTGTATATATACGTTTGATTTATATCTGTTATTATTCACTCGTGCTTCTGGCTTACAGAATATACTTTCCCATTCCAAGCTTGGACTTCTTCCTCTAGTTACTGGGGCTGCAACGCATCGAACAGCTAGCTTATTGGTCTACGGTCACAAGTCTTTATTCCGTTCGCATACTAAGTGAACTCGTACTAGCTTCAAATAGCTCGTAATAGCAAATTCAAGTACTGCTAAGTATCCTATCTACTTATCATGAAAGAACTGGGATTATTAAACCTTAGATAATTTTCAGAGAATGTCCAAATATGATCCCACAAGGTCCATTACTAGAATCTTTACTATTTTTAAGTTATACTAATATATTATTCTTCAGAAGTATCACTTCGTAACAGCTATATAAAACTTTAGACACATGTCTACAACTAGAATTATTAGGCAGTGCATCACAAAGTCCTGACTAGGCTCTAATGATATGTGATATGAGATCCACCACGTACCTCCTGGGAATTCAAGGGTCATGCTTACATCATGAAGGGGAAATGAGGTATCACCAGTTGTGGTACCTCCGATTGACATTTTGCAGCTAATCAGGCTTTAGTTGCTCGAGATATAGCTCCATATAATGAAAGAATTTTGATGCTTATGAGAAAAACATCTCACCTGCACTCCTATATAATGGTCAACTTAACTCACGTTATCAGTATGGAGATTTATACAGATAGTGGTATTTTGACACTCGGACTCACGAGTAGGTCAAAGTTAGACCAACACTGATAACCTGGAGGCACTGGAAGGCTATTTTGGACGAGTATGGGACGTCCCAGAAGTGCGCATCAAGGATCCCGCGCGGAGGACCCGAACCCAGGACCTTAGGAAGCGCGCGCAAATGCTTGATCTATAGACCACCTTCGGATCACATTAATAAATACCAGGACAAAACGAAAGGTCTGGGAGTGCGTATATTTCATACGTCCACAACTGAAGACATACAATAAGAGAAAAGAGGAATAGTCGGAAGAGGTGCCCACTAGATTTGGTGAAATGTGGCCCACAGTTTATAGCTGAACAGAAAAACAAGTTAGGAATGTGTAGTAAATATAGCAGGTTGTACACCCATATGTGATCATAGACAGTACTCAAGGCCATAAGCGGATAGACGGAAAGGTCAAAGCGAGGAACAAATTGATTGATCCGTACAAAAGCAAGAATGATAATACCAGACGCTATAGGGCGTATTCACTTCTGAAGATTATTCTCAGAGTAGTTGCGAAATTACCCCAGAATTATTCACAACGGTCTCCAGTGATTTTACCGAGTGTCATCATTATAAGACTCCTGAGTTATATTCTTCTGCCTTGATGATAATTGTAACGGAAAGAAGACGTTGAAAGTCTCTTCACAGAGTTTTATCGGACAATATTGTTAGTTATTTGTTTCTCCACCCTGTCTTGTATTTTAACCTTTATAGGGGTCTTTTTGACTGTTCTTCAGTCCTCTTCGTCAGAGCTTTTATTATGTAACCTCGGTTACAGACTTGCCTTTTGTTTCCTAGTTTTATCGTTGCATGTTGTTGTACCATAAATAATAAGGTCGTGCCTGACTGAATTCAAGATCATGGCGTGGTTCAATGAGTGATTGTTATCCCTGGACTGTCATCTTGTAAGGGTTTCCGTAATCCTTGTAAATAGGCATCTGATCACATCTTGCTGGGAATATTTTTATTCATTTTAAGGTGTCGAAATCTTGACGACTTATTATTCCTTTCGTCGCCTAACATGCTATTTTGTGCTCGAGGACCCTTTGACTATGTAGCACGGGCTGCACTGTTTGAGACATTTTGTACTTATGATGTAAATTGTTATCTTTCTTAAATCAAAACCGTTCAAACTGAACATAAATTTCGTTTTTTGATATAAGTTAATACGAGTCACTCACAGAAGGACGTAGTCCGGCCGAATCAACTAGACTCTTGTTCGTTAGTTCTGGGTCCAAACAAAATATTGGTGTTTCGGTCGTTACAGTGATATCGCCCAAGAGGGTACTTGGATCAAAAATAAAACTGTACTCAGGTATCATGAATGCTCTTAGTTTATAGCCACTGCGGCGGGAGAGGATTGAGAGGGTTGTTAATACGATATGGTTTGGGGCCTAATCGAGTTAGAGGAGAAATGGTTTGACCAACTAGCTAACGTCGAAGTCACACCTCGCGATTAACACATAACAGCGACCACCCTTTTGTAGTATCCAGGTACAAGGCTGCTCTGATGGCCGTAAAACACAAAGGTCATGCCAATGGATGTCTACATGCTTTAAATACGCTGCAAGTGCGGGTACTTCAGTGTACAAAGATTTGTGGCGATTGAGTGCTATGGGTAGAAAATGTCAATCCCGAGTTTCAACTTTCTATCTCTAAGCGCCGATGCACGACAATAATGCATCCTACCAGCCACTGACACAGCAGTATGTCAAGCCAAAATCAGACCTGTCTACATACCAAAAGTAGTGTTTAATGACATGAACTGTAATATATTTTTAAAAAATGAGTCTACGAAAATAAATAAAAGTTTGTCTGTATTACGGGAGAACTGGAGACATTTTGGCCGATTAAAAACTTTATATTAAATATTTTTAATTTCACTGTGTTCTTGGATGTATTTGTTTTACTCAATCTCTAAACTTGTTTTGTTATATTTTTATTTTCGGACATTTTGGTTTCTCTTTGTCTTTGGTTTGGTATTTGAGAGCTTTTGCTCCAGGAGCCTACAAAATCGAAAATCTGTTTCTATAATTGTTATAATTATTGTAGGGACGACATTTGGGTCGACTGTTTGTAAATTGCGAATAGACTTTGGTACCTAAATTAGGGTACCATAAATTGCAATTAGATCGATATACCGTACTTAAATAACGGGAATGAGCAAAAACTTGGATGCAACAGTCTGATTGGATAATAGCATTTCCCTAGTTCACTTGAGGTAGACGTTATCACTTCCGAACAAGATTTCTCGATTCTCCAGTTTTATTTTGAAGACACCGAAGGGGACAGTAACCAGCTGGTCATGTTAACAGCTTGATGCAAAAATCAGTCAACTGATGATCGTTAGGTGCACGAAATTCCAAATGATGTTCTCTGAATTTCAAGAAAACGAAAATTAATCCATCCAGTAATGTCCATCACGAACTGGTTTTCTGGATATTCAGTTTGGCTAAATTAGATTATATCACATTAAACGTAGTAAATATGATGAAAAGCTGATAGTCTTAGTGATTAGACGCACTCCTATCCTCGGTAAATTAACTACCGCTTAAACTACATAGAGTATCCAGATGTCTAAACTGAAAATCGCTTAGGCTCTCTACGAACGATCATTGTTAGATAGCCTCTGATTCCCCCGGAGAATCCTAAAATCCTCTTGAAACTGATTAACCAAGACAGTTAAGGCATCTCAGTGCCATGCAGTTTTCTACAACCTACTAAAAGTTTCACGCCAGCTTGGGTGATTATTTGTACGCTTAGACCGCATAACTATAACCTTTGAGGTAGTTCAGACGTCCACTCGAACTGTGACAACTATGATACATCGCGCATCGACTGGTGATCTTATTTCAGCAATTTTACGCATGTAATTAGGAGACTCTTCTTAGGACAGTGAAGGTTTTTAAGCAGCCTCTCTAACGCCTTTATTAATCAATTGTGAAAACCCCGAATTCTACGCCACACCAAATGATAGTTATTAGGTGTGTTGACAATATTGACGACCGTAAGGAAGATACACCAAAACAAAAGTGGCAAGAGTGAAAGATAGACAAGGAAACATCCTACCACGAAGCAGCTCAGTTTATTGTTGGGACCGGAAATATTCACAATATGAACATGATACGATATTATAAAAAATCCAATGCTTCGGAGGGTGAATTTGTTCTTAGACATTCGGAATATGATTGCACAGTCAACTCACCACATTCCTCCATGTTGAAAAACGATAAAGGACCAAATCCAGATCACATGACTCGGGGTAGACAATGCAAATGCAGCAAAAACAAGCGTTTTCAGGTCATCTCAAACAGCTGCAACTTAAGTGAAACTTCAAGCGCAATGAAGCAAAATTCAGAACGAAACACGGCATTCATATTTTCAGACACTGATGCAAGCACATCCAACCATAAGCACACAGACCTAATTTGTTTCCAGAGCAAATTTCTGGAAGAATGTTATATCCCCCAACTCTTTTTAGTCATAAATTGATACCAAGAAGCAGTAAATACTTGAGGCGCTACTATTAAAATAGTGCGTTACTGTGTGGCGTAATTAGACGTCCGCTCGCTCTTGTTCCATCAATAAGATCTTCTCACTACTTAGTTTATGTAAGTCTTACTTCCAGTAGTGTCTTGCCCTTTTTGTGAAGCCTCTGCCCCATTCACTTCATACAATTTTTCTGTTCGTTGATCGTGAGTATGACGACTACATGCCTGTTTTCTTTGACGTGGAACATATAGATTTCATATTTTCAACAGCAGAGGCAATTAAAAGACTACATGTCGTCAAGAAAGGCTAACTTTTTTAGCGCTTGAAACTAAATCGCATTTTTAAAAGTCCCTACAATCAGAATTATGATTTTGTGCCTGTTGCTAGCTACTAACCACATAAATTAGATAAATGGAATCTAATAGTTAGGTCTAATGTACAACATACTTTTATATGGTTCGTGGGTTTACAGGCTCAAAATCAAGATTTATTCACCTCCGAAGCTTTTTTACTTGTTTTTGAATAGTTGTTGAGTGGCTTTTCTTCATGTAGCGCTAACAATTTTGAAGAAGTTATCGCGACTTTTTATAATTTTTGACTACAACTCGAGTACTTCGGCGCTAATGAGTGACGATTAGGCATTTACATCTAATATTGTTTAGCCGTATATCTCGTGCACGAATGATTGTTATCCGATCTTGTCTTAATTCAAGTCCCGTAAAGTTTGGTCCAAGATAATAGAAAACTATAATTTACCAGTGATCTGCGCCATCATCTCTATCCGCATAGTAACAAGTCGCCGTCTTTCGCGTTTTTGCTCTTACGTGTCACCCCCGCCCTGAGAAGACAGTGAGTAGGACTTCCCTGGCAGTGAGTGTATACGCGCGGCCATGTGAGAGGATTTCGAGGTGAGTGGACTCCCCCACCCTCGACCGTACCAAGGAATTTGGGGGCACTGATCTTTAAAAGGCGTTAAGTTCATAACCTAGTCAGGATTAGATGTGGTCAGATACATAACCGTGAAATATTTCACTGGGAGTTTGTAATCTAACCTAGAGTTTTCCAGAACTTAACTATGAGATATAAGGAAACTATGGGTGACATGACTCAGAATCGATCACAGTGGTGTCAGTGTATACACTCTCTGTCTTCCTTTAAACTGCTCCCAAATGCCCTGGTATGGCTGAGAGCGGGGTGGGCCCGCCCTCCCTCTCGAAATGCTCTCACGCGGTCATGCGTATACAGCCTCTGCCAGGGAAGTCCTACTCACTGACTTCTTGTGGCATCACTGTTGTTTACGGAAATGAGAGGACGAAAAGCGAATGTCCGGCGCTTTAACCGGATCCCAAACCAATGGTGTACATGGGATCCAGTATTCTGTAGGAATAAATGGCGTATGAACCAATCGTTGATCACTGGCCACCATGAGACTGGATCTCCTTACGATGCTCCACTGCCTTATGGGTTAGACTTTTAGGTCGAAGGCTCGGGGTGTGGCCCCCTGAGAAAACCACCTGCTTCGGTCTGGGCACCCGGGCAGTATCACAGCCCACACACAAATATAATGAAAATGATGGTATTTACTGAAAACTTTATTCTCGATTCGGTTTACAGTCAAATGATCCTCATTATTATTATTATTATTGTTATTATTTGCTACGTCATTTATTCACTCTCTTTTATTCCCACTATGTATCGCTATTTTTCCACTTATACACCAGCTCGCCTATGGTGGAAACTCGGTTCTATCTAAACATTCTCGAGTCACTGCCTGGTTGAAAATTGTATGCTACCACCAAATACGAATACTGAAGCAGTTCTTCTGGAACCACGTGCACTATTCAAACTGTCTGCCTTCAACTTTCGCACACTTATATATACATATCTGTGTTGTTTACAGAGGTCTGGGAACTAGAGAGTGTACCAACGTCATGGAATGAGTCGATAGTTGTCCCTATCTTTAAAAAGGGTTCACGTCGTTCCTGTAACAACTATCGGGGGATAAGTCTACTTCCGATTGCGTCCAAGCTATTGGCTTCCGTCATACTTCATAGGTTGTTCAAAACCCAAGAAAGATTGACTCGCGAGGAGCAGGCTGGGTTTCGTTCTGGTCGAGGATGTATTGATCATATCTTCACCCTCCGCCAAATGTTAGAACACCGCCATACTTATCAAAGGCCAACAATCGTTGTTTCTTGACATCAGGGCTGCCTTCGATTCGTTGGACAGGACTGTTCTCTGGGATTGTCTATTGAAGAAGGGTGTACCTGAGAAGTTCATTAACATCCTAAAAGCCCTATATGCAAATACCTCAGGTAGAGTGAGGGCATACAACAACCTTTCTCCATTGTTTTATTCGAGAAGTGGGGTTAGACAGCGTTGCCCAATCTCATCATTCTTCAGCTTTGCCATAGACGACATTCTGGAAACAGTTCTGATGGGTGCAAGTAATGGCAGTGTGGATCTGTTGCCTGGAGAAAGACTTCTCGAGCTTGAGTATGCGGATGATATTGTCCTACTGTGCGATAATGCCCAAGCCATGCAATCCGCACTTAATCAGTTGGCAATCACTGTCCGTAGGTATGGTATGTGCTTTGGACCTTCGAAGTGCAAAGTACTTCTACAAGACTGGCAGGATTCTAATCCTGTACTGACCCTGGATGGTGAGCAGGTACAAATAGTCGAGAAGTTCGTGTATCTGGGTAGCTGTATGAGTGCTGGTGGGGGTGTGAGTGATGAAATCAATGCACGTATAGTGAAAGCCAGAGCTGCTTATGTCAATCTGAGCCACCTTTGGCGCCTTCGTAATGTCAGTGTGGCCGTAAAAGGTCGGATTTACAATGCGTCGGTGAGAGCAGTTTTGCTTTATGCTTGTGAATCCTGGCATCTCCGAGTTGAGGATGTTAGACGACTCATTGTGTTTGATCATCGTTGTCTCCGAAGGATTGCTGACATCCAGTAACAATACCATGTCAGTAATGCAGAGGTTCGGCATCGTGTATTCGGACACAGAGACGATAATGCAATCGGTTTCACCATCTTGAAACATCGACCTCGGTGGCTTGGACATGTTCTAAGAATGTCGTCCCAGAGAATCCCACGTCGTGCATTATTTGCCGACTCTGGGACTGGTTGGAGAAAGCGGAGAGGTAGTCAGTGTATGACATAGTGTCGCAGTATGAAAGAAAGCTACAAAGGTCTGGCTTTTGTTGGTCCTTCACAACTCTCTGGCTGTGATCTGAGAGATGGTGCAACACAGTGGCTATAGACGTTATCAGATATGGCTCAGAATAGAAGCCAGTGGCGATCCTGCTGTAACCTTGTTTTACTTTCATAAAAAGTGGCTGTATCTTCCTTAACTGAAAGAATACTTTTTGCTTGTGCCTTTCTGTTTCCCCCATTACTATTATTATTATTACACTACTTTACACTAACCTGTGGTCGTTATTGTTCTCTCTTTTTCTTATACGCCCCTTACCTTCTTTTTCTCTTCCCATTCTCATTGTTTTTTGTGTGTTAGCTGGACATAGACCGGATTAAAGCATGCTCAATGCACGATTGCTTTACTGCACGCTGATTGGCTAATTCTTATCCAATCAGCGTTAGCCAATACTTAGTGAACACTAGAAATCTCATGTGAAAAACTATAAATGTACTAACGTTTTCCCTATTGTACTTACTTACTTGGTTCTTGCTTCCATCTAACATTGTTATTTGGAATATAATTTCTTTCCTGTTTAACCGTGTTCTGATTTGGGGACTTGTCGAGTAATTTGGTGTCCGAGAATACTAAGCAATAGGAATAGCTGGGTTATAACCGTAAGAGAGAGATTATAACAGTGTGGCGCATATATATTTGGTGCCCTGTTGTGCCAATATTTATGTGTTCAAATAAATAAAATTTAGCTAGACAATTTACACAGTACTGTAAATATTTGGTTTGGTTAATTTGTGTATTAACTCTGGTCATATTTAAGTTGGACTCGTTTATTTAAAGGTTGTTTCACATCTATTCCTGTTACTTTAAATTTTATCTGGTAGCCATCCCATTTGGATAACATAAGTAGAAAACTTGGTTTCAAGGTTACACAATATGTTACGTTTCTTTCTATCCAGAAATTTGAAGTTAGGCTCAAGTCGTTTAAAAAACTCAAACCGTAATTTTCACATTTCCAGCAAAAGGACGAGATACTGTGTAAGGGGAAATATGTCAGTCAAAGTGATTTCAGTCTCACAGGTTCTCCATAATTTATTGTATAGAAGCAATTATCATAGGCACTTGAATATTACTAATCTTATTTCTTTAATCAGCAACATAATGCAATGTCTTAAGAGGCTTAGCATCAATTCGTTAAAATAAGGTGAATAAAGCAAAGCCTCTAGATACGATTTGAATCAAATCCATCATGTTTTTGGAGTCATTCAGCTACAACTTAGGACATGGCACATATATGCATCGGTCCAAGTTGCCATACCTCATTAACACAACAACATGAACACCGAATTCATAAAAGTATTTAATTCAGTTGTGGTGATATATAAAAGAAAGATTATATATAAGGACGTAGTACAGGAAGAAAGAATTAGTTTAGGAGAAGACAGAGTGTGTATACACCGACGCCATTGTGATCGATTCTGAGCCATGTCACACACAGTCTTCAACCATTGGTTGCGATAGTCACGCGGACACCAACCAAGTAGACTGCATCTCCCAACATGGCTCAGAGTAGGAGTTATTGACTTCAAGCACTGATGCCAGGTTTTGGTTTGACCGCCCCTAACCTTCTCCCAACCATCCCCAACAACGGTTAGCATCGCACATCGTGGTAATCAGTGTTCAGGCATACGTAACACGTGACCCAACCATCTCAGTCGATGAAGATTCACAACCTCATCAACTGATTTACCATCATTCCCTAATACCCTGCGTCTAACCTCATTATTACTTACCCGGTGATCCCAGCAGATGTGAGTAATATTTCTAAGGCATCTGTGGTCAAATACTAGTAGCTTACGAGTATCTTGTACTCTTAATGTTTTTTAGAGTAGATTTCTGTGTTCGCATTCCGATTACCAGTTAGTTTCTATCAGTTCCGCTTTTCTGTTTGAAAAGTAACTAGTTTTTGTATTTATTTTGTGGAATACTTGCTTTTAAATCCATAGTATATGTTATTTACTATTTGTATCTCATAGAATTTCAATGACTTGGACTCGTTCTGAAGTACAATATGGAATAATACAAAAACTATGTCTACATGCTATTAAATATGGACCAATTCCAAAACATGTTGCTTTTATTATGGATGGGAATAGACGGTTTGCTGATAGTAAAATGTTAAAAAAATCTGATGGTCATTTACATGGTTTTACAAAACTCTCTGAGGTATGTCGTTTTTTTTTCTTTCAAATTTCATTCTATCTAAACATATTTATTGATATTCTTTTTAGACTTTACAATGGTGTCGTGATATTGGCATTGAAGAAGTATCAATATTTACTTTTAGTATAGACAATTTCAATAGATCTCATGAAGAAGTTTCATTTTTAATGAATTTAGCTGAAGAAAAACTTCAAGAGTTACTAGATAATAAGTAAGAAGTACCATTATTATTATTATTATCACTCTTTTATCGATTAGGTTGACTAATATTTTAGCTAAAATCTGGGAGTTAGACGTTATTCCATCTGACTGGTCACAATCACCTATCGTCCCAATATATAAGAGAGGGTTAAAATCATTCTATGACAACCATAGAGGGATTACTTTAACTAATATAGTATCTAAAATACTGGCCTCAATAATTATCAGACGCCTAACTAAGACTCGTGAACTGCAAACACGAGAGAATCAAGCTGGCTTCAGACATGGTCGTGGCTGCATTGACCACATATTCACCATCCGTCAGGTTCTAGAACACAGGCATACTTATCGGCGTCCAACAATGGTGGTCTTTCTTGACTTGAAAGCAGCATTTGACTCTGTAGACCTCGAGATGCTGTGTCAGTGTCTGTCACTGAAAGGCGTACCTCAGAAGTACATAAACCCTGTGAAGACTTTACTCGAACACTACTAGTCGAGTCAGAGCTTATGGCGAACTGTCATCTGGTTTTGCAACCTCAAGTGGTGTCCATTAAGGCTATCCACTTTCTCTATTTTTGTTTAACTTCACCATAGACCTACTGATGGAAATAACATTCTCGTCGACTGAATTCTTGGGTATTGACCTCCTACCAGGAGGTTCACTTATCGACTTAGATATACGCAGATGACATAGTCCTGTTTGGCGAAGACGCTGATAAAATGCAGAGTGTTTTGGTAGCACTAAGCAACAATGTCAGAATGTTTGGAATGCACTTCTCTCCCTCTAAATGCAAGTTTTTACTTCAAGACTGGCCTGCGTCGATACCTGAACTAAGGATAGGAAGTGAAGTAGTCGAACGCGTTGACAACTTCACTTATCTTGGAAGTCTGATCAGCCCAAACGGGTTGGTGTTTGACGAAATCTCAGCACGGATTTGAAAAGCTCGTTTGGCTTTTGCCAACTTACCTCACCTATGGCGAAGGCAAGATATTCGTCTATCAATGAAGGAGTGTGTATACTGCGCAGCAGTTCGTTCTGTTCTACTTTACGGCCGCGAAACGTGGCTATTAAGAGTAGAAGATACTCGTAAGTTACTAATATCTGACCACAGATGTCTTTGAAATATTGCTGGCGTCTGCTGGGATCACCGGGTAAGTGACAGTAAGGTTAGACACAGGGTATTAGGGAATGATGGTAAATCAGTTGATGAGGTTGTGAATCTCCATCGAATGAGATGGTTGAGCCACGTGTTACGTATGCCTGAACACTGATTACCACGATGTGCACTGCTAACTGGTGTACGGGATGGTTGGAAAAAAGTTAGGGGCGGTCAAACCAAAACGTGGCATCAATGCTTGAAATCACTAACTTCTAGTCTGAGCCATGTTGATAGATACAGTCTACTTGGTTGGAATCCATGTGACTATCGTAACCAATGGTTGGAGACTGTCGGTGACATGGCTCAGAATCGATCACAATGGCGTCTGTGTATACACTCCCTGTCTTCTCTTAAACTGTGAGATTAAAATCACTTCATATGCCTCTTTTCACGAACTAATTCTTTCTTCGTGTACTATATCCTTATTGAAATCTTTCTTTTATATATCACCACCTCTGAATTAACAACTTTTATGAATCTGGTGTTCATCTTGTTGTGTTAATGAGTGAGGTATGGCAACTTGGACCGATGCATATATGTGCCTGGTCCTACGTTGTAGCTTACTGACTGACTGATTATCACTCTTCCCTTAACCATTATATTACTTCCTTTTTAGAGATGAATTGAAAGAAGATGATATATGTATTCGTGTTATTGGAAATTTAGCATTACTACCAGCAAAAGTTCAAAGTTTGGCTGCACAATTAATGCTTGTTACTAGGAATCATTCAAAGTCAGTAAAAAAAAATTAACGTCTCCACAATTTTATTCAACACTAACTTACGTATATTATTTAACCTGGAAACTGGCTAACAAGATATATATAATCCTATTTATGCGAATAGTTTTTGGAAGTAGCGGATATTTGTTGGTTACCAGATATCTTCAAAACACTGCTCGCGTTTAGTAGAACACAAAAATAAGCGATTCTGAGATTATATATAGTGTACTCGGAAAAGATGAAGATTAGGTTAGCATAAATCTGAATCTTCACCGACTGAAGAGTATGTGACATATGTCACTTACTTAACTACCACCTATTTTAATATACAATGTTAACTGTCAAAGTAGGTTGGAAAGAAGTTGGAATAAGGCAAATTATGCACACTGTTCATCAACAAAATCAATAACTATGAAACTGAGCTATGTCAGTAGACTCACATTAGTTGATTGAAGTCAGTCATTGAAAACATAAAGCAACATGACTCACAATCAGTCTCATAAGCGTAAATGTATTCGTTTTTCATCTTCCTCTCAATATATATATTTTTAATATACCATTACTTCTCGAGCCATATTCTCCAAACTTCAGTTTTTCTCGTTATCATGAACAATATTAATTATCCCAACTTCTTTTCCATTCATCTTGTTTGTCGATACAAATGGGCACCAAAATAAATATGCCGCCACACAATCAGAAAATGAGATTTTGAAAAGACGGAAGAAAGTGAACATAATAAAAAGTAGTGATCAGTGGAGTTCAACCAGGTCTGTTGTGAAATAGTAACTCACTGAAGACAATGGTGGATATGTCGCTCAATTTCGTGGATTAGTTGAAGTTAGACATGCACACTGTTAGATACCGGCCGACTCAGTGGTCTAGTGGTTAAGTGCTCGCGCGTGAAACCAGTAGGTCCTGGGTTCGAATCTCGCAGAGGGCGAGATCGTGGATGCGCACTGCTGAGGAGTCTCACAATAGGACTAAACGGCTGTCCAGTGCTTCCAGGTTTTCCATGGTGGTCTAGCTTCAACTGACTCATGATCTTAACCATTGAAATTACTATAATAAAAAAACAACAAATAAGTTAAAATAAGTGTATGAGAGTAGTAAATAATGTGAGAAGCAGTTCAAGTGCGAGAACTACAACCAGAAAGAATTCCTCCAGTTAAAGAAGTCCTTATGACTTTTATATGGAAATCGAAAGAAAATTACAGCAATACCCACCACTAGCTTTTAGTCTAAGTCATGTCTGATAATGTCTCAAGGCACTGTGTTTCACTATCCTTAGGATCCCAACCAGGAAATCGGGAATAACCGACAAATGTCAGTTTTCACAAAACGACGCCATATCATAGAATGATCGCGTCTTCTCTTTTTCCAACCAGTCACAATATTGACTCATTTCATTCTGCTGTATTGATATATTATAGAGATTTTGACCTGGTGCAGATTTGTGTCATCTTCTACTTTGATGACTGTATTTACTGGTTGAATTTTTTTTCTTAGTTGTTTCCTTTTCATTTTCTTCACAGATCAATACTAAATATATGTATGGCATATAATAGCCGTAATGATATTACAAATGCAATGGAAATCGTACGTTTAGGTGTGAAAGAAGGAAAAATTATACCTAGGTAGGTGATGAATTTCTTTTCTATCCCCTCGCCTAAAATTGAGTCAAATTCTTTGCACTTTTATTTAGATTTCATTGGATTACTGACTTCACTGACCATCATCTTCCTCTTTCTGTCTCTTAGGACACTGCGTTTCTCATGATGAATCTCTTACCATACATCTCTTTCATTGATACAACACCTCCCCGATTTGCAGAACTAAAATGTTTGCATAATTTTCAAAGTATTTTCATTGAAATCACGAAGCTATCTAAGTTAGACAACTATTGTAAACCTAGAAGCACTGGATGACCGTTAGCGCAATATCGTGGGCTAATTGAAGTTAGACTTATATATCACTGGATTCCGGCTCAGTGGGGGATAAGCATTCGCGTTCGAGACCTAACGTTTTGAGTTTAATTCTCAGTTGCAAGGGCGTAAACGTGGACTGTTGAGGAGTCCTATAGTGGGATAGAACAGTCGTCCATTGCTATCGGTTTTTAGTTGTTGTCTAACTTAGAATCGATTTGTAATCTCAACGAAATTCGGCATAAAGAAAATATTCCTAATCACTAGTGGTGGAATCGATAGACGGGCGGATAAACGAAATGGTCTTAAATACAATCTTGCACAAAAGTTTATCGGTTTATTTATTATTCACACATTACAACACTCTAAATTCATAAATAAAATCAATACAGCAAAACTAAACAAAAGAAATAGTAAATGTAGAGGTCTATGCTCTAAAATTATTTGTTGAAGAAGAATGTATCTGATATGTTTATCAGCATCTTGAAGGCTCTCCACATACATTTTTCAGGTAGATTAAGAGGGCATACTAATCTGAACATCTTTTACTCAGTCGTAGTGTTACCCTAACTTCACAGAATCAGATTTACAACGCATTGGTGAGAGCAGTTATGCCGTATGTTTTTGAGATTTGATTACTGTTATGCTGATGATGTTCATTGAATCTCTATATGCTTGATCATCATTATCTTTGAAGGATTGTTGCTTCCTTTTTTGTGCTTTATCAACAAAACTGTCGTCTCAGAACTCGGATTCAGAAATGTGATACATCCACCCATCCATTGTTATCACACAAATTAACTTTTATACAATCCATTAAACGCTTGAGAACTTCCGCATAGAAAATTATCATTTACTGTTTGTTCTTTGAAAAGCAATTCATAGGAATAGTACTGTAGTGAAGGAGAACATAGGTGAGGAGAATCGAATTATATTTAGCACAATTCCCCAAATGCCCTGGTATAGCCGAGAGTGGGGTGGGCCCGCCCCCCTCTCGAAATACTCTCACATGGCCACGCGTATACAGCCTCTGACAGGGAAGTCCTACTCACTGACTTCTCGCGGCATTTCTGTGGTTTACGAAATTGAGAGGACAAAAAGTGAATGTCCGGCGCTTTAACCGGATCCAAAACCAATGGTGCACATGGGCTCCTGCGGGAACAAATGGCGTATGAACCAATCGTTGGTCACCGGCTTCCATGAGACTGCATCTCCTTACGATGCTCCACTGTCTTGTGGATCAGACCTTCATGTCGAAGGCTCGGGGTGTGGCCCCCTAAGTCAGTCAGTAACAACGTAGAACTTCGTACGTACGTACATCAGTTCGAGTTGCCACACCACATTAGCACAGAGATGCAGTTGTCGATTCAAATCCCGTAGTGGTAGAGGTAATAAGAGTATAAGCAGTAATCGGGAAGATTAGGGTTTGGAGATGTTATTTAAAGAGTATAATCCAGTGAAAGAAATTTGGAAAGAGGGAAAAAGGGACATGAAGAATTCAGAAGATTAGAATTTGGGAGAACACAAAAAGTGGATGCACCTGCGCCATTGCAAGCGATTTTGAGCCATGTGATTCAGGGTCTCTAACCATTGGTTGCTATCATCTCGCGGTCTCCAACCAGGTAGTCCACACCTACCAACATGACTCAGTCCACTTGTCAGTGACTTCATGGATTTTTGCCATGTTTTGGTCTGGCCACCCCTAGCTTTCTTCCAATCTACTCCTATACCACTGAACATCGCATGTCGAGGCAATCGGTGGTTGGGAATACGTAACACGTGTCCCAGCCATCTCAACTGATGAAGTTTCACTACTTCATCAATTGATTTGCCATCCTTACCTAGTACCCGTTTCCTAACAACTGTGTTACTTACTCGATGGTCCCATGATATACGAGCAATGTTTAGAAGACACCTATGATCAAATACTAGTAACCTATGAATATCCTCTACTCTTACCGACCATGTTTCACTGCCATAAAGTAGGACGGAACGAACTGCTGCGCAGTAAACACGTCCTTTGGTTGATAGACGGATATCTCGCCTACGCCATAAATGACGCAAGTTGACAAAAGCTAGTCGAGCCTTCTGTATCCGTGCTGAGATTTCGTCACACACCAAGCCACAAGGGCTGATGAGACTTCCAATGGCCCCCTAAGAAAACCACCTGCTTCGGTTTGGGCACCCGGGCAGTATCACAGCCCGCACACACACAAATATGGTGTGGCGCATATATATTTGGTGCCCCCTTGTACCAATATTTATGTGTTGAAATAAATAAATAAATAGCACAATATTATAGAGTTACTTGGTGAAATAGAAAAAAACATACTATAATATCTAATTTTCAAAATGTTCATTAATTGTCTCGGAATTTATTGTTCTTGCATTTCTATACTAATTGCCTGCTATTCCCGTTCTTCCTTTCTTGATCTTCTCAATCTTCTGCTGCCAGACATTACATTCCTGACTCACGTTTATACTACTTATATCAATATAAGTAGCATGCACCACACTACTACTACTACCTAATTTGCAATTTATTTATTTATTTGAACACAGAAATATTGGTACAAGAGGGCAACAAATATATATGTGCCACACAAAAAAACAGAGTCTTGAATACGGATCTCGGATAGACAACAAACGTCGATATTAAAACTTTCCAAAGACATAACCAGCCCTATCTGTTGTCCGACCTGCATAAATGTGCGAACGTTGAAGGCAGCCAATTTGAATAGTGCACGTGGTTTCAGAAAAAAAACTGCTTCAGTATTCGTATTTGGTGGTAGCATACAATTTTCAATCAGGTAGTGACTCGAGAATGTTTAGATAGAGTCGAATTTCCACTATAGACGAGCTGCTGTATAGGTCGAAAAATAAGGATACATAAAGTGGGAATAAAAGAGAGTGGATAAATGACGTAGTAAATAATAACAATAATAATAATAATAATAATAATGAGGATCATTTGGCTGTAAACCGAATCGAGAATAGAGTTTTCAGTAAATACCATCATTTTCATTATATTTGTGTGTCGGCTGTAATACTGCCCGGGTGCCTGAACCGAAGCAGGTGGTTTTCTTAGGGGGCCACTCTCCGATCCTTCAACCTGAAGGTCTGATCCACATGGCAGTGGAGCATCGTGAGGAGATGTAGTCCCATGGAAGCCGGTGACCAACAACTTGTTCATACGCCATTTATTCCTACAGAATACTGGAGCCCATGTGCACCATTGATTTGCTTTGTGATCAGATTAAAGCGCCAGATATTCGCTTTTTGTCCTCTCATTTTCGTAAACAACAGTGATGTCAGAAGAAGTCAGTGAGTAGGACTTCCCTGTCAGAGGCTGTATACGCGTGGCCATATGAGAGCATTTCAAGAGGGTGAGCGGACTTCCCCCCACTCTCGGCAATACCAGGGGATTTGGGAACCACCACAATACTCAGTTTAGTTCATTTGTTTACATATCTTATACATAGTTTATTTTTGTATCAATTAAATTCCTTTAAACTTCATTGAAATTGTATTTTCTAACTAAATTTTTTTTTAGTGATATCACTCAAGAATTATTATCAAAATGTTTATATACACGTTTATCAAAACCATTAGATTTATTAATTCGTACTTCTGGTGAATTACGTTTAAGTGATTTTTTAACTTGGCAAGTATTAGAAAATGATACAATTTATAAATTTATTAATAATTATTGGCCAGAATTTTCATGGTGGAATTTTCTTTCATGCATTTTACATTATCAAATATCATATCTACAATTATCAGTAAGTATAAATTGTATGTATGATAATGATTATATCATGGATTGATTGAGGTTAAACATGTACACTATTGGATGTTGGTTGGCTTGGTGATTCAGTAGGTTAAGCGTTCGCGCGCGAAACCGAAGGCCCTGGGTTCGAATCCCGCGAGCGGGATCGTAGATGTGCACTGCTGAGAAGTCCTACAATAGGACGAAACAGCCGTCCAGTGCTTCCAGGTTTCCAAAGGTGGTGGTCTAACATCAATCAGTTCATGATCTCAATCAAAACAGAAATTTGTTTTTTTTGGTATATTTCTAAAGTGTATTTCATTCTACTTCCTATCGAACGTTAAGTGATAAAGTATTATTTGACTTTTAATTCACAGAACTAATTTTTTATGTTAATCATTAACAACTTGAAATCTGGTATAGGGGTTGTGGAGATTATTAAATTTTTGATTGAGATCATGAAATGATTGATGTTAGACCATCACCTTTCGAAAACTGGAAGTTGGTCGCGCAATTTCGTGGATTGTTTGATATTAGACACTATCACCATTGGATGTTGGCTCGGTGGTGTAGTTGGTTAAGCGTTCGCGCGCGAGACCGAAGGCCCTGGGTTCGAATCCCGCGAGCGGGATCGTAGATGTGCACTGCTGAGGAGTCCCACAAAAGGACGAAACAGCCATCAAGTACTTCCAGGTTTCCAAAGGTGGTGGTCTAACATCAATCGGTTCATGATCTCAATCAAAACAGAAATTTGTTTTTTTTTGTATATTTCTAAAGTGTATTTCTGTTGGAGAGGTTAGATCCTCAGAACCTCAATTGAGAAAGGATCTAATTTTGTAATTTTAATTAGAAAATTTGAATTGCTTTATTTTCGTGCCAAAGGCGCTCTTGTCACCTTCATTCATGTCGTGTTTTCCACTGGGAAATGTTTTCAATGCTATTAGTTTGTTGAGTCTTTTAGTATACTATTTGGTAACTCTCCCCAAGGACGGTTTTGTACTGTATATATATACGTTTTGAATTGTTTTTCTTGTTATCGCTCGTTTTATGGCTGTTTGCAGAATATACTTCCCCATTCCAAGGTTGGAATTCTCCCTCTAGTTAGCAGGGCTGGGACGCATCAATAGCTAGCTTACTGGTCTTTGGTCACTGAGTCTTGTTTTCTCGTACACAGATCAAGTGAACTCGTGATAGCTTCAACTCTAGCAATTTCATTCTTCTTCCTATCTAATGCTGAGTGATAAAGTATTATTTGACTTTTAATTCACAGAACTAAGTTTATGTTAATCATTAACAACTTGAAATCTGAATTAATTATTTATTTGAACATATAAATATTAGTAAAAAGGGGCACCGAATACATTAGTGCCACATAAGTCACAATTCACTGTGTTACTGCCCGGAGCCTTCGACATAAAGGTCTGATCCATAAGGCAGTGGAGCAACGTCAAGAGATACAGTCTCATGGTACGTGAGTGACCAATAATTGATTCATACGCCATTTGTTCTTTCAGGATACTGGAGCCCATATGCACTGTTGGTTTGAAACCAGGGTTTTCCAACACCCCTATATGGATCCTCCATATCCACCAACCCGGTTAAAGTACCAGACATTCGCTTTTCGTCTTCTCAATTCCGTAAAAAACAGTTATGTCACGAGAAGACAATGAGTAGAACTTCCCTGACAGTGACTGTAAACGTGTGGCTATGTGAGAGCATTTTGAAAGGGAGAGCTGACTTTCTCCATCCTCTGCTGTATCAGGGCATTTAATCAGAGAACTAAACGTATGGTGGAGGTGAGATTCAAACTTACGCCTTTTCAGACTATTGTCTAAAAGCAACAGCACCTTGGACCACTCAGTCAATCTAACTTGTAGCAGATGATAAAGGAAATCATTTTTTTCTTATAAATCGTACACTATTATTTATTTATTTATTTGAACACATAAACATTGGTACAAAGAGGCATCAAGTACATTTGCGCCACATAAATCATTTGATTTGTGTGGGGGCTGGGATACTGCCCGGGTGCCCAAACCGAAGCAGGTGGTTTGCTTAGGGGGCCACACCCCGAGCATTTGACCTAAACGTCTAACCCACAAGGCAGTGGAACATCGTGAGGAGATGCAGTCCCATGGAAGCCGGTGAACAACGATTGGTTCATACGCCATTTGTTCCCTCAGGATACTGGATCCCATATGCACCATTGGTTTGGGATCCGGTTAAAGCGCCGGATATTCGCTTTTCGTCCTCTCAACTTTGTAACAACAGTGATGCCACGAGAAGGTAGTGAGTAGGACTTCCCTGTCAGAGGCTATATACGCGTGTCCGTGTGAGAACATTTCGAGAGGGAGGGTGGGCCCACCCCACTCTCGGCCATACCAGGGCATTTGGTGGCACTCGTACACTATTATGTTCATGAATTACTTGATTAAGTAACTTATCGAATCCGTTTTTTTTTTCTTCTTCTTTTTAGCCATTAATTAATTCTAAACGAATGATGAATAACAAATTGAATAATATTCATAATGATGATTCGATGAATAATAATTTCATATTGAATAGGATACATTCAAATGAAAATGAAGCATATCAACAACGTATTAATTCATTTTTAGATAATTTAGATCAAACATTTTGGCAAAATATGACTAGTTTAGCTACTTCATTTTAATGTAAACAAGATTTCCTCTCTTTCTCTCTGTCTGTCTATGTGGATGTGTATCTGTGCAATTCCTTATAGAATGAATGAATCCATCATTTCACTTACCCATTAAATGTACAAATGATTTTACACTTACTTATAATGTATGTATTTAAACAAAAAAGAAAGTAATATTATGATATAACTTTTGTTTTTATTGACTTGATCAAATCTATTACGTAATCGTGTAACGCGTTGACAACTTCACTTATCTTCGATGTCTGATCAGCCCTAATGAGTTGGTGTCTGACGAAATATCAGCACGGATTCGAAAAGCTCACTTGGCTTTTGCCAACTTACGTCACCCATGGTGAAGGCGAGTATACTGCGCGGCAGTTCGTTCTGTTCTACTTTACGGCTGTGAAACGTGGCCATTAAGAGTAGTAAACACTCGTAAGCTGCTAGTATTTGACCACAGATGCCTCAGAATTATTGCTGGCGTCTTCTGGGATCATCTGGTAAGTGATAGTGAGGCTACACGCAGGGTATTAGAGGATGATGGTAAGTCAGTTGATGAGGTTGTGAATCTCCATCGAATGAGATGGTTGGGACACGTGTTACGTATGCCTGAACACTGATTACCACGATGTGCAATTCTAACCGGTGTTCGGGATGGTTGTAAGAAAGTTAGGGGTGGCCAAACCAAAACGTGGCATCAGTGCTTGAAATCACTAACTTCTAGCCTGAGCCATGTTGGTAAATGCAGACTACTTGGTTGGGGTCCGCGTGACTATCGTAACCAATGATTGGAGACTCTTGGTGACATGGCTCAGAATCGATCGATCACAATGGCGTCGGTGTATACACTCTCTGTCTTCCCTTAAACTGTGAGATTAAAATCGCTTCATATCTTTCTTTCTACGAACTGATTCTTTCTTCCTGTATTATATCCTTATTGCAATCTTTCTTTTATATACTACCACCTCTGAATTAGCTACTTTTATGAATCCGGTGTTCATCGTGTTGTGTTAATGAGGTATGGCAACTTGGGCCGCTGCATATATATGCCTTGTCCTACGTTGTAGCTGACTGACTGGATCGCACAAGTCAGTTTTCATTGATTAGATATATGATGAAGTTTCCTGTTACCTGAGAAAGGTTATTTTGATACCAATTAGATACTTTAAGCCCAGTAATTCAATCATGAAACTCTTATTGTCTTTCTAGACAATAGTTGTCACCAGTGATCTAGTTGGGTAAGCGCCTGGCACGAGACTGATAGGTCCTGGGTTCGAATCTCTCGAGGTGCGGTATCGTGGATACGCACTGCTGAGGAGTCCCACAATAGGACAAAATGGCCGTCCAGTGCTTCCAGGTTTTCCATGGTGGTCTAGCTTCAATTGACCCATGATTTCATTCAGTGAAATTTCTAAAATCTCCACAAACCCCCTTCTGATAATAGTTATCATCAACAAAAAGTTTTAGAACTGTTAGAGTTTTTCTCTACAAATGACTAACAATTTGTAAGTATTAATACCTAATAATATATATGTAAATAGCGTTCGCGCGCAAGACTGATAGACCCTGGGTTCGAACCCGGTGAACAGGATCGTGAATGCGTACTGTCGAGGGGTCCTGTACTAGGACGAAACAACCGTTCAAGGCTTTCCCATAGTGGTCTAGATTCAATCGACTGATGAATTCAATTATTAAATAACTATAATATCCATAAAATTCCTTTCTGATATTAATGGAATTACCAATATTTGGATTTATTATAGAAGCGTTAATGCAGAGAATGAAAGCTTCAATCTTATCAAAGAGCATGAAAAGAAAAGTGTATTGCATATATGGAAGGTGGATTCTTCATAATTAAAAAAAATAGTACCTCCAATATAGTCAAATAATTAGCAGTCAAATTTACCAACCACTTAGGAAATTTTTTTAACAATTATGAAGATGAGGAATCAAGTTGGGGAAGACATGGTATTGACGACAATAACGGTGAAACTATAATTTACGAATGGCCTTTGAGACACGTTAAAGTGACCTTCAGGATATCCATCTTAATTACTAAGACTAAATGAGGCTTATAAACTAGCGTGAGGAATTAGAATTATGATTTACAGTTGGATCGTTAGGAAGTAGATTTAGAAATTTTCATTACGAACTGTTGTCAGTTATAATGCCAGAACTATTTAGTCAAATGGATGAGTGAATTTCGTGCCAAAATCTAAGACTTGTTATCTTGAATCTGATTGATTCGTCCATAAATTATAGGCTCACCAATCACTAGTCTAATTGCTGATGGTTGATAGTCATGTAAACTATACGGCTTTGTAATCTATCTCAGATCATCTGTAATTGCATCAACTAAATCTGACCTTTACACACATAGTATGTTGTTGATTAACTTTACCCAATAAATAATAGACTATGAGTATGTAACTATAACTGATCCTAGATGGTGGTTGGAGGTAGTCAACAGGAAACCCTGGACCCGGGTTTCGTGCTACTTGGCACTCGTCAGCATGGTGTACCTGTAATCTTGAGGGAACGTTACCACTGTGAAGCTGGGTGACACGAGATCGAATCCGCCAGGGAGCACCAGTTCCCTCAAGATTACAGGTACACCTTGCTGACGAGTGCCAAGTAGCACGAAACCCGGGTCGTCAGGGTTTCCTGTTGACTACCTCCAACCACCATCTAAATCTCAATACATAGTGCCCACAGTGTCGAGTCACCTAGGCTTGTGGCCACATTGCAACATGATCGATAGCATTCGATCTGCACTAATAATAAGGACTAGACAAGCATGGCATTGATCACCACCCAGTGATCAATCAATTGTGATAACTGATCCCAAAATTACACAATACTAGGATTAGTTTTGTATTGGATTATACTTTTTAAATGAACAATTCATAACTCTTGAGTCACTAAGATGTTTGTGATTACAAACCGTTATAAGGGTGATTTGTTCTGAAAATCTTATTAACAATAACATAACACTCAGATCAGAAACTGAATTCATCTGGATAACTATTAAAGGATAGATAGCGCTGGACAATTGTAACTTCTCAGCAGTGTACATTCATACTTTGTCAGGAATGGAACCCCCCCCCCCAAAAAAAAACCTCGAAGTACTTATCCTATCAAATATCAATTTTCTTACACAGAACTCAATTAGTAAAATGACTATTCACATGTTTATGTTCCCAAGAGATTGCAAGATCATCGAGTAGCTGTATATTGTTGAATAGCATAACAATACAAATATAAAGTTTTAGGTTATACAATAGACCAAGGAAAAATAGAGAAAAACCTTCCCTTACTATTGATGAGTTCTCCCTGAAAAATATTCACGATCCAAGTAGTCAAGAAGTATCAGCTGGCCTATACACTTTTAACAGTGTTGCTCTAAGCTAAATTGAATTATAAACTCGAAATCGATAAGCCATAGTTCATTTTGAGATGATGGAGAAGATGTGTAGCACAGATGGATGATTAGATGGTGGTTGGAGGTAGTCAACAGGAAACCCTGGACCCGGGTTTCGTGCTACTTGGCACTCGTCAGCAAGGTGTACCTGTAATCTTGAGGGAACTGGTGCTCCCTGGCGGATTCGATCTCGTGTCACCCAGCTTCACAGTCAGAGACGTTACCACTGAGCTATCCGACCCGTGACTAACCTCCTGTAGGACTGAGATGTAATCACAATTGATTGATCACTGGGTGGTGATCAATCTCATGCTTGTCTAGTCCTTATTAGTGCAGATCGATCGGGTCCAGGGTTTCCTGTTGACTACCTCCAACCACCATCTAATCTCAATACATAGTGCCCACAGTGTCGAGTCACCTAGACTGGTGGCCACATTGCAACATGATCGATAGCATTCGATCTGCACTAATAAGGACTAGACAAGCATGAGATTGATCACCACCCAGTGATCAATCAATTGTGATTACAGATGGATGATTTTTGTGGAGTTTTTTTTTCTCTGAGCTGGATGAGGTTTGGTCGTGGAGCTTTCATCACAAACTTCTATCTGAAGTTTGTGTTGCTGATGATGATGATGTCGTTCAAAAGAACAATGAAAGATCCACGATCAAACTATCCAACTCAGAGAACAAAACTTCACCAAAGCCATAGTTCATTGTTTTTTTTTAACACATAACCAAATTCTGCTTTCGTGATTCAAATATATACCACTTAACTAGGCATGCTAATACAGACTTTCTACAGAACCAGGATTAATTTAACAATCACTAGAAAGTAGCTTATCTCAATTCCTAGACGAGATTAGAGATATTCAATTGGTTGTACAATTTGCTTAAACATGATTTTAATGACTTGATAAAATGATGAGCTATTCTGATGAAACATACATTGTGGATTATCTAAGAAGTTAAGGATTATAAGAGAAAAAAAATCTTTTGCTTTATTTCATTCACAATGTGATTGTGATAACAAGATAGATTGTAATTTATTTTATTAGTTTAACACAAAGATATTGGTACAAGGAGGCACCAAATACATATGCGCCACATAAATCAAATGAGATTTGTGTGAGGGCTAGGATACTGTCTGGTTGCCCAAACCGAAGCAAGTGGTTTTCTTAAAGGGCCACTCTCCGAGCTTTCGAGCTGAAAGTCTGATCCACAAGGCAATGGAGCATCGTAAGGAGATGCAGTTCCATGGTAGCCGGTAACCAACGATTGGTTCATACGTCATTTGTTCCCTCAGGATACTGGAGCCCATGCGCATCATTGATTTGGAATCCAGTTAAAGCGCCAGACAGTCACTTTTCGTCCTCTCATTTTCGTAAACAACACCCCCGTCACGAGAAGTTAGTGAGTAGGACTTCCCTGTCAGAGGCTATATATGCGTGGCAATGTGAGAGCATTTTGAGAGGGAGAGGAGACTCTCCCTACTCTCGGCCATACTAGGGCATTTGGGGGCTAGATTGTAATTTAATTGTACACCAATTATGAATAGAAAAGCTGTTAGAAATAGAATCTTATATTAAGATAGAAATTAATTCTTCTAAACAGAATAGTAACAAATACAACAATCTTTATCAGTTAATTATAACATAGAGATTATGAAACAGATTAAAATTGATTTTTTTTTTAAGCATCTAACTAAAGGCTCCAAACGATTGATCACATGCATCAGTATTTGCATGAGATCTATCTTGATCTTGAACTACAAGAATATATATGTATATATATATATATATATGAACCATGTGAAGCCTTAATATAATCTATAATACCTGTATTTTAATTAGACTACTCGATGACGAGGTTCATCTCAAAAGATAATCCAGAACAGTGGTCTTGAGACATTATCAGAGGATGATTCAGAGTAAAGGCCAATGGTGGCAATTTTCTTATGTTGTAAGTCAGAGGAACTTCTTTAACAGAAAGAATCATTTCTGATCGTATTTTTTTGTTGAATGAACTATTTCTCCCGTTATTACTTTTTCTACTCAGACATTAGTTTCTATTCATTTTGTCTTATTCACCTTCCTTTCTTTATCTCTTTACAATCTCATTTTTATTGTGTGGTGAATATACATTTTGGTGCCCTTTTGTATCAGTCAGTAACAATGTAGAACTTCGTACGTACGTACGTAAATCAGTTCGAGTTGCCATACCACATTAGCATAGAGATGCAGTGGTCGACTCAAATTACGTAGTGGTAGAAGTAGTAAGACCCGACCGTTGTTGCTACCTTGACGTGGTGGTCGGGCTTGCCTATCGTGATGAAGCAACCGAGCTATACTGGCTGGAACAACCGTTCCTCAAGGTCCTACCATGTCAGACAGGTCGGTTGAAGAGCGGTAAGACTAAAAGCAACAAACCCAAGGTCCGAAGGCGAAGTCGTACTGCTGACTGTACAGAGGTGTGACAGCAGTAAGGTGTTTCCTTCAGACAACCAGCCTGACAGCGATGCTGCCTTCCCACAAGGAGGGGTGGGGTTAGAAAAGGTCGACCCTAAAAATGCACACCTCACCTTACCTCACGGATTTCCGTCTCCGGCGGTAAGGCCCCTTGAAGAACGGAGCTAACACGTCAAAAACCTTCCACAAAAAGGCCGTGCGCGACCGGCCTCAAGCAGTTGTCCCTTGGGCACTGCGGTCACGCTCTCAGGTCACTAAGACCACCTTTAATCCAATTTCCTTTTCAGGTACCTCCAGAAGAACCCTTCCACGGTGTGGGCAACCGGGAAGTGATAACCGCCCTCGTACCTCTAACAGCACCCAAGACCATAAAAAGAAGTAGTAAGAGTATAAGCAGTATTCAGAAAGATTAAGGCTTGAAGATGTTATTCACGGAGTATAATACAGTGAAATAAATTTGGAAAGAAAATAACGGATATGAAGAATTCAGAAGATTAGAATTTGGGAGAAGTTAGCTATACACTACTATACTGAATTCAACAAATACAGATAACTTGCTTAAATTAAGCAATACATTCGTCCGTAATTTTACATTTTCTTTTTACATCAGTTAGTTATGTGTAACATCAGTCAGTCAGTTACAACGTAGGACCAGGCACATATATGCATCGGTCCAAGTTGCCATACCTCATTAACACAACAAGATGAACACCGAATTCATAAAAGAAGTTCATTCAGAGGTGGTAATATATAAAAGAATGATTGCATATAAGGATATAGTATAGGAAGGAAGAATTAGTTAGTACAAAGAAAGATATGAAGTGATTTTAATCTCACAGTTTAAGGGAAGACAGAGAGTGTATACACCGATGCTATTGTGATCGATTCTGTGCCATGTCACCAAGAGTCTCCAACCATTGTTTACGATAGTCATGCGGACCCCAAGGAAGTAGTCCGCATCTACCAACATGGTTCAGACTAGAAGTTAGTGACTTCAAGCACTGATGCCACGTTTTGTGCAACATAGAATGTGAAGTATATGTGTATCGGTTCAAATTGCCATTCTGTATTAGCACAGCGAAAAATAGTTAGGTATAAAGATAAAAGGTATGAAGGAATATAAAGACTCATATTCTCAGGGAAGATAAAGACAGAATATACATGCGCTATTGCAAACGACTCTGAGCTATATCATCCAGTCTCTGATCATTGATTATGATAATCACGAGAACCCCAACCACGTAGTCTCCATCTATTCAAATGGCTAAGTTCAATTGTCAATAACTTCAAAGACCGGTGTCACATCTTGATTTGATCACTCTTAACTTTCTTCCAGTTAGTCTACTTCTCTACATTAGACAACATCTTCCATACATTAAGAACTGATAAGTTTTTTGGAAATCAATTTGATTGAATTATTTTTTTTCCTGAACGATATTATTCTTGAGTTCTCGAGTGATCTAAGATGGAATGTTGTCTATCCATCGAATGTCTTATATCAAAGCAAAGTAAGAAAGTCAATGAACAAGATGAAAAGCAAAGACATAGAGTTCATTTCAATTGGATTAATAAATTAAACAGTACAAAAGAGAATTAATAAGACTGAAGAATGACAATCAACTCGAAATTTAGAAGAAGGTAGATAATGAATGCGACTTTGTATCACTCAGACTTATTTCAAGTCATAAATGATACAAACACTCAGTGTCTTCAATCATAGACAATGAATATCCTAATGGATCCAACTAACTAATCCACTTACTACTCATATGCTTCAGACTAACATTCAGAATAAATAAATCGATGCCAATTCTCTACTTGAACACCGTTAACATAACATACTCTTATGTCATCTAGCATTGTACGTTGAGTTAGTCGAACCTCAGGATATGTATTACGCATGCTTAACCATTAATGTCGTTGAACTATCATAACCTTATGAATCAAATTGTTATTTTATCTAATACTCTTGACCTATGATCATATTCCAATATTTGAATTATCGTTGTATTCAACTGTCATTCCCACATTTATGGTTTATGCATCCAGCTTTGAATGACACTGTGTTAAAGACTTATAATACTAATTAGCTGTTCGGACTGAAATACAAGCTATTTCATCCTAGTCTGTATGATGACTCAACAGTGCGAAACTACAAGCCTGTTAGTGATCGAACCCTAAAGGCTTCAGACATCATGGAAAGACGCGTTAAACACATTTCAACACAAACTTACATACACAACTTGATCACATATCAAACAAAACAGATAAATAAACGTTACGTACCGAGTAAACATCCCGTCGTGTTTTTGTTGTTGTTGTGGGTTACACAGTCCCAAAAAGTGAACAACTACTACTACTACACAGAATACATATTTATTTTATGAGTGCTCCCTCCTCTCCCCCCCTTCCAAAAAGAAAAACAGTTTACGGACATATATAAACAATGGTGCTCATTTATTTCTCTCTACATTACAAATAGATAGATATGTACACTCATCTGTCAAGAAGAAAGCGTAGATAAAAACACTAATTATTATAATCGATTAACAAATAGTGTCACAATAAAGTAAGTACTAATACTACTACTCTTATTTACTATTACAAATCTTTGTATAATCCCATATTTGCATCTGTAATTTATCAGGGTTTATTACCGCTATTTAATCTCCATTTAAAGGATATGTACACATATTGTAGTATTTTTCTTTCTTTGCAAATCAAGTATTTCAACATAAATATACACATTTACAACCAAGCGAGCCATGAAATTATCATTATCGTCCAGGAAAACCACCTCTAGAAAAATTTCGATATCGAAAGGGTAAGCCAATAACACCACCACCACCACCACCGCCGCCGCCAAGAGGTGGTGGGGCGGGAGGACCGACAATAGCACCGCCGACAACACGAGGTGGAAACATTGGTCGATTAAATGTTTTCATTTGTCCTGAATTAAGCATAAAAGCATTAGGATTACAAGATATCGGTGGCATAGTTGTTTGATTATTGTTGTTATTAGACCATTGCATATGCATAACACCACCACCACCACCACCACCACTGATGACACCAGTAGAAGGATTAGCACTACCGAGAATACCATCATTATTCATTGGTATTCTACAATTATTCAATGGTAATCCAGACCCCATTGGACGAAATCCAGACGATTCCAATTGTACTTGATGATGAGGATGTCGTTGTTGTTGTTGTGGTGTGGTGGTGGTAATGGTAAACGTTGTTGTATTTGTTGACGTAGTCCAGATTGTTGACATGTGAACAATGGACCAGGTGGACGAGGAGATATAAATGTTTTTTGAGTTAATTGCATTTCATAAGAATTCAATGAAGACGTATTATTATTATTATTATTTGAATTGGATGGAATATGAGGAATTTGATTGGATTGAACAAAATGACCTTTTTTTGTTAAATAAAAATGAATAAACATCAAATCAAATTGTTTATACAATGAAGTGATTGAATCAAAACAATGAAAATTTCATTTATCATAATTACTGATCAGTCAGTCAGTCAGCTACAACGTAGGACCAGGCACATATGTGCATCGGTCCAGGTTGCCATACCTCATTAGCACAGCAAGATGAACACCGGATTCATAGGAGTGGTTAGGTCAAAGGTTGCAATAAGGATATAGTATAGGAAGAAAGAATTAGTTCGTAGACAGAAAGAATGAAGTGATTTTAGTCTCTTAGTTTAAGGGAAGACAGGGAGTGTATACACCGACGCCACTGTGATCGATTCTGAGCCATGTCACCAAGAGTCTCCAACCATTGGTTACGATAGTCACACGGATTCCAACCAAGTAGTCTGCATCTACCAACACGACTCAGGCTAGAAGTTAGGGACTTCAAGCATTGATGCCACGTTTTGGTTTGGCCGCCCCTAACTTTCTTCTAACCATCCCCTACACTAGTCAGCATCGTATGTCGTGGTAATCGGTGTTCAGGTATACGTAACACGTAGTCCAACCATCTCAATCGATGAAGATTCACAACCTCATCAACTGATTTACCATCATCCTCTAATACCCTGCGTCTAACCTCACTATCACTTACCCGGTGATCTCCCTATCCTTAGTTCAGGTGTTGACGCGGTCCAGTCCTGAAGCAACAACTTGCATTTAGAGGGGAAGAAACGCATCCCAAACATTCTGGCATTGTTGCTTAGTGCTACCAAAAGACTCTGCATTTTATCAGCGTCTTCACCAAACAGGACTATGTCATCTGGGCATTCTAAGTCGATAAGTGGACCTCCTGGTAGAGATCAATACCAGAGAATTCAATCGACCAGAAGGTTATTTCCATCAATAAGTCTATGATGAAGTTAAACAAAAATGGAGAAAGTGGATAGCCTTGATGGATACCACTTGAGGTTGCAAAACCAGATGACAGTTCGCAATAAGCTCTCACTCGACTGGTAGTGTTCGAGTAAAGAGCCTCCCTTACAAAATATTTCCCATTTATTGCAATACAATTGTCCCATCTAAATGTCTTTTGTTGAACATATCTTTGGAATTTCACAAAAGTTAGGGTCGTTATCATTTCTGGTTTTATCGTCTTTATATCATCCAGTTCATTAACAATCCACTAGATAGTCGATCAGCGGTCGGAAAGTACAATAGGTGGTGTAGACGTTCGATTTTGTTCTATAACAAGGACAGTTAGTGTTCCTTCCGATCTAGGGTTATCCTTGTTGTCTTTACAGTCCTAACTGTACAATACACTTGATCCAAAGAGTTGATTAATTTCAATGTATATTATCTCCATAAACAATTCTCATTAGTTCATGAATTTTAAAACTTTTTTCTTGAAGCTAGCAGTAGCTCATCTAGTGTACTTATCATACAGAGATCATGTACATAATACGAGTGCGTAGAACGATGACCTAATCCAGACATGTTAGCAGAAGCATCCGTTCCTTGAGGTCGATCATACCAAGTATAATAGTTTAGGAGAGATAGGCTTTAAAGCAATAAACTCATCATCCAGGGGTTTAATTTCACTGCTGAATATACAGTGGCGTGATGCTGATAAGGTGTTCCCCTCAGACAACTAGCATTTACGGCGATGCTGCTTTTGTACAACGAAAGTAAGGGACTAAAAAAGATCGGCCTTTAAAGTAACTCACTACTTTGCACCGAAGATTTCAAGTCCCAAAGCTAAAGTCAGAAAAGTATGAAGGTAACACATTGACAAATGCTCACAAAAAGGGTGTGTGCGTGTGATCAATCTCAAACAGTTATTCCTTGGGCGCTACAGTCGCGCTTTCAAGTCGTCAAAACCATCTCCTTTCTAATCTAGTTTTATTTCCAGATCCCTCAAGTGTTCTTTCATGGTGTGAGCAACCGGTAAATGAAAAATACTTTCGTACCTCCAACAACATTCAAGATCGCTTTGTTTATAAACTTCATACAAGACAATTTATAAGAGTTTAACAAAAAGGTATCGACACTGTGCGGTATAGAACATTCATATATATTGGTTTACTTGTTTGTTTTTATACAACATATTGTGGAAGGTAACCTCAGTCAATAATTAAACCGATATAATTATGGAAAATATATTGTATGAGAAAGGGAGGGCAAAACAGGTTAGTCATTTAGTTAGTTAACACTACTGAAGATGTAATAAACGCAGTTTAAAAACGGATGTAGTGTATCTTTTTTAATAGCAGACGAAACAAAAACACTATACACTTAAGGACATACCAGCAGGAATATTTGAACTTGATGGTTCGGAAAAACGTACATCTGACCAAGAAGATGAATGAGGTGGGAGCATTGTATTAGGACGAGGTAATGTCGACTGATTATTGTTGTTAAGACCTGGTGGAAATGACATGTTGTTGGGAAATCGATTTTGTTGATTTACTGCATTCATATAAGGTTGTTGTTGTTGTTGTTGTTGGAGGTCTAGTTTGATCAGCTGATGGGTAAGTGGGGGAGATAACAGAAAAATCAATGATAAAATACTTTGAAGAAGCACATGGAACAATAGTTCCCTTATATGATTGGCTAAAATTACTTAAGGGTTGTTCATATCTATTCTTTTTATAAGTAACAAATCTTCTATACTCATGATTTTAATACCACAGTAAGTCATTTGCCAAAATATAAAGATTTGTATACTCAGCTTTTAGCTACATTGTTTATGTAAGGTGAGGGCTAGTGATAGCACTAATTGACTATGGAGCGGTTGCTTCGAGGTTTAGAAATTCAACTTCGAGTCAACGAGTTGTGAGTTCTAATCTCTACCAACAAACATATGTACAACAGCAAAGTGCACTGAAATATGGCCTTTAAAAATGGAGAATATTCGTAGGTTAGTAGTATTTGATCACATATGCTTTCTAAGCACTGCTCGTGTATGCTTGAACCATCGAGTGATCAATGTTGAGGTTTAGATGCAGAGTACCAGATGAAGATAGAAAATCAATTGATCAGGCAATAAATCTACATTGACTGAGATGGGTTGAATATGCACTATGTATGTCCAACATCGACAAACAATAGTTGTAAATGTAGAAATATGTTGGAAGAAAGTGAACGCCATCCAAATAAAAACATGACATCAGTTCATGAAGTCATTAACTGCTGGTCTAAAACATGTTTGTAGTCGCAGATTATCTGATTGGAGTCCGTGTGATAACCGCAATCAGTAGTCAGAGACTTTAAGTCACAATGAAGCAGAAATATTCACTCTTTATCTTCCCTTCCATTTAATCTTTACAAAGCATATTCCCAATGTTTAATCTTTCTTATTATCAATACTATTGTATTATTCTAATTTCTTTGCAATCCATCTCGTTATGTTAATTAGGTATGGCAATTTGGGTAAATGCACACCTATATCACGCTTTATATCGGTAATGTCTGTTTGTTTTTTAATTGTTCAAAATAACTGTACATCTTCTCCTTCAATGAGAACACCGGCATACAAGATCATCGGAAAACGACACCTTACAAACAACAGGTTCTTCTAGTATTCACTATACTATAATTCAGTTCTTACAATTTCACATTCTTCGCAATAGATCACTCCATATGATGTTGCATTATTTGCTTTTAACTCGAATAGAAACTTCACAGGTTGAAATCATGAGTCAGTTGAAGCTAGACCACCATTAAGAACCTGGAAGCACTGGACGACCGTTTCGTCCTGGTATGGGACTCCTCAGCAGTGCGCATCCACGATCCCGCACCACGCGGGGCTCAAACCCAGGACCTACTGGCTTTGCGCGCGAGCACTTAACCACTAGACCACTGAGCCGGCATCCAACGTTGTTAATGTCTAACTTCAACCAATCCACGAAGTTGCGCCACCGTACACCATCAAATAGAAACCCCTTCGTTTTTCTTGTTTTCAGGTATTGATGTTTTTAGTATGTTATTATTTGTCACCCTATATATCCAAGAATATTGTATATAATATTAATACACAATCATTGTACACACCTGATAAATCAATTACTTCTTTTGTGAGTAGAGCTACTACACTTTTACTTTTAGACTATCTACAGAGGTATGTAGATATTTACGTAGATCTGTTATGTCATACTAACATCACAGACTGACCTTATTTAGATAGCCATTCAAAAACATGAAGCATTTGACAGCTGTTTTGTCCTAGTATAGGACTGTTGGAGGTTTAATCATATCCAGTATGAGGCAACTAGTTCCTAACCGATGATATTGAAATACGATTGCTCAATCAACTTAGAGGTCTAAAGTTTAAGTGCTCTCTCCACAAGACCTAAAGGCTATGCGTTTGATCACTGATGTGGATGAGGATAGCTGAGAACTTCGCAAATAGGACGAAACAGCTGTCCAGTCTTTCCAAGTTCTTCATATTTATCTAATTCAGATTAAAACTGAGAAATCCAACAATCTCCACGATCCCTTTACGGTAATAATAACAATAATAATAATGTGTACTTACGTGGAAGAAAAGTATGTGGCAATAATGGTGGTCTGTTGTATGGTCTAAGCCCGGCAAAACTTGAAGTTGACAATTCTGGCTTCCGATTTTGTTGTAATAATTGCTGATTTACAACACGATGATTCGCATTAATTCCAGGATTCCACTGACACTCCGATGTAGTGGCTGTTGAATGAGGTTGGGATGATATAGTGGCAGAGGGAGGGGGAGGGGTGATTGACGGTTGTGTAGGTGGTGGTGGTGGAGGAGGAGGGGGTGGAGGCGGTGGCGGTGGAGGAGGTGGTGGGGGAGGAGGTGGAGGTGGTGGTGGAGGTGCTCTAGAAGTAGCTGTTGTATTGTTCTGCTGAAAATATAATGGTTGTGTTGGGACTGACATACGTGGAACTGATGCTTTGAAAACAAGAGGAATAATGAAAAATAACAGGTAATTTAGTGGAATTTAAATCCAATTTATCAAATGGCTATGAAATGGAGTGGTAAATTAAGAACGTGGATGGTATATAAATGCAACAAAATAGAAACCGTTTGACTGATTTATTAGTATGAGTAATTGTTGCATATTGATTGCCTCATCTTCAACACAAAAGATAGTATAATGTGAGATTTGAGTTTTTTATTATTACTTAAATTCAGTCAGTCAGTAGCAACGTAGAACTTCGTACGTAAATACACCAGTTGGAGTTGCCATACCAAATTAGCACAGAGATGCAGTTGTCGATTCGAATCCCGTAGTGGTAGAGGTAGTAAGAGTATAAGCAGTAATCGAAAAGATTAGGTATTGAAGATGTTATTTAAGGAGTATAACCCAGTGAAATAAATTTGGGAAAAGAAAAAATATAGGGACATAAAGAATTCGGAAGATTAGAATTTGAGAGAACACAAAGAGTGGATGCACTTGCGTCATTGCAAACGAATTTTGAGCCATGTCATTCAAGGTCCCTAACCGTCGGTTGCTATCATCTCGCGGATCCCAACCAGATAGTCTACACCTACCAACATGACTCAGTCCACTTGTCAGTGACTTCATGGATTTGTGTCACGTTTTAGTCTGGTTGCCCCTACCTTTCTTCCATCCTACTCATACACCAACAAACACCTCACGTCGGAACAGTCGGTGGTTGGCTATACGTAATATATGTTCCAGTCATCTCAACTGATGAAGTTTCACTACGTCATCAATTGATTTACCACCCTTACCTAGTACCCGTTTCCTAACAACCGCGTTACTTACTCGGTGGTCCCAGAATATACGAGCAATGTTTAGAAGACACCTATGATCGAATACTAGTAACCTACGAATATCCTCTACCCTTATTGGCCATGTTTCACTGCCATAAAGTATGACGAACGAACTGCTGCGCAGTAAACCCGTCCTTTGGTTGGTAGACGGATATCTCGCCTACCCCATAAACGACGCGGTTGATGAGACTCCCAAGATAAGTGAAGCGGTCGACATGTTCAACTACTTTACTCCCTATCATTAGTTCGAGTGTCAATACCACCCAATCCTGAAGTAACTTTTGCATTTCGAGGAGGGGAACCGCATCCCGAACATGCTTGCATTATTGCTTATAGTGGTCAGAAGACTCCGCTTCAAGCTACAATCCAAGTGTGAGGACTGATGATATTACCCAGTTGCTTAAATTAAAGGTGTAGTGAGGTTCGAACCTACAAACTAGTGAATAAAAGTCCATGAGATACAAAAACTTAGTTAGTATTCAAATGATGATTAAAATATAAACAAGACTACCTGGTTTGTTTATTGAATTAATTTGAATAACCAGTGACAGTGATTATTAATTTGGAACAATGTATAGAGCTTTAGATAAATGATTCTCCTTAACTGATACTAATTTAGTGGAACAGTAGTTTATTGATTAGTAAGGTATTCGAGTTTCAGCCAATAAGTTGTAGTTTCGAACCTTACTTTATCTACTTTAGTTTGAATAATCAGATATTATCAATAATTAGTCTTTAGACTTAGATGATGTGGCACGTAACCAACTAAACGTATTTATTTTTACCTGATAATGAGTTAATAAGTACATTCATAAATAAGTGGAAACCATATGTGATACCTATCTATATACTAATCAACTTCATACAGATCAAATGAAGAATATGAATTAAAAACCAATTCTACTAGTTAGTTATATGAAACGTAGAACCTGTTATATATGTCAATGGATTCCAGTTGCTACATCATATCAACACAATCATATGAAATTATCAAGATAAATATCAGAGTAGTAAAAGTAATAATAGTATCAGTGAGATACTTTGACCGCGAGATGATAGCAACCGATGGTTAGAGACTATGAATGACATGGCTCAAAATCGTTTGCAATGGCGTAAGTGCATACACTCTTTGTGTTCTCCCAAATTCTAATCTCCTGAATCCTCCTTGTTTCTTTTTTTCTTTTCCCAAATTTATTTCACTGTATTATACTCTTTAAATAACATCTCCAAACCCTAATCTTCCCGATTACTGCTTATACTCTTATTACCTCTACCACTACGGGATTTGAATCGACAACTGCATCTCTGTGCTAATGTGGTATGGTAACTCGAACTGATGTATGTACGTACGAAGTTCTACGTTGTTACTGACTGACTGACTGACTGACTGAGTATCAGTAGTTGCAGAAAATATGATATAAGAAAAAAGTGAATTCATATAATACAAAGTAAAAGATGATTTTTAAACTCATAATCTCAAAGAAGCTAAAGAATGAATTATTTCACTTAAAGTTTCTAATCATTGGTCAATATAATTCACAAGGACCGTAGACAGGTAGCCTGAGACCTACCATCATGGCTCAGTTCAACAGTTAAAAATTTAATCATAGACACAAGTGGAACGTATCCTAATCACTTCAGTCACTGCAGATTTATTAATTGATCAATCAATTTGCTATCTTTATCTAGTCCTCAGTTTGTGATCTCAAAATACACAAACGATCCTTTAAAGTCATCTATAGTCAAATATTAATAATCTATGAGCATCCTCTATTTTTAAGAGGCCACATTTCATATCCATAAAGCAACGCTTTCAAGACCTCATGGTCAAAAACCATTCGGCCTACTCACATCTACTTTCATAGACTATCCTTCACAACAATAAAGTAGGATAGGACGAGTTACTGTCCAATATACTTGTCCTTTAGTCGGTAGATGGACAATCCACATACACCACAAGTGACACAATTGACCAAAAGTCAACCGAACTTTCCGAATTCGTAACGTGATTTCATCAGACACAAACACATCACAACTGACTAGACCACTTAGATAAATGAAGTGGTCAATGCACTAAACTACTTCACATCCTAGCATTAGTTTAGGTGTTGGTCTGGACTAGTCCTGATGCAACATTTAGCATTTAAGAGACAAAGCCCACTTTAAATGCGCTTGCGCTATAGCTCAGAATGATTATAAGACTTCGCACTTTATCAGTGTCTCCACTAAGTGAACCTTTTTCCCCTGTATTATTTTTATGATGTTAGTGTGTATTGAAAACTAATAATTGAGTTAAGATTAATCAAAATATTCAAGAAAAATACGAAAAACATACCCGCTACTAAAGGTAGGATTAATGGGACTGACCGAGGAACCATCGGCTGCATTGGCGGTATAGGACGAGTTAATATCATTGGGACAGACGGTGGTACAACAACAGGAGAATAAACTGATACTGATAAATTTGTCGAGGTGTTTGTTGTAGATTTTTGAGTGGTTGGTGTTGTTTGTAGCCTCTTAACAGACTTTACATTAGGACTACTAATCGATTGTGTTTTACTATCATTATTATTATTACTGTTCATCATGATCAAACCTCTAAGTCGAGGATCAGTGAGAGATTCTTCATCAACTTCACCACAACCAGCTAAAAGATCATCGAATTGGGGACGTGTTAATTTTACAACTTCTTCTATCGGTAAATAAGTACAACCTTCATCAGTATCCCAATAATTAGTGACGTAATCTTCTCTTGATTTAATACCGAGATTTGGAGCCCAGGCTACTTTAATTTCTCGACCACTCAATGTAGATTGATCCATGTGAGTCACTGCACGATGTGCAGCTCTTCGAGTAGCAAATGTAACAAATGCACACCCACGTGGTGGAATAAAATTACATTCAATTACTTGACCTTCAGTTACTTCTGAACAAAGTGCTGTTAGTTTGCTTTCAGCTAATTGTTTATGTAAATGACCAATAAACACTGTATGCGATAAAATCCCAACATGATCTGGTTTTAATGTAGGCAAGCCAAGATGTTTTCTACGACGTTCACGATGTTTTGGGTCGGATTCAGTTGGTGATACTGAATCATTTTGAAACAGACTATCGTCAAAACGTCGACGAACAGGACTCAGAATAGGTGAGTCTGAAGCATAATCATCAACAAATTGATCTGAGTGTTCAGGTTCATTGTCGGATACATCAAGTTTATGTGATTCAAGAAAAACATGTCGATGATGATGAGAATGAGGAGGATCAACACGATCATCGTACGAATCGAGACTATTAAAAAGGAAACGATAAATGGGAGTTGCAGGTTGAGAAGATTCACAAGAATAAATTCATGTCGAAAAATAACTCACTAAGAAGAATTTTCGACTAACCAATCAACATATTAACAGGATATAATTTATCATCAATGTGAGACCATCTAGAACAAAGTTGTATCAATTCAAGTTACAGCAATATCTTAAACCAGCAATAGTGAGAGAGGAAATAAATTAGATGATAAACAAGGAAGGGGGGAATAGTTTAAACTATAATCGGAAATATCAACATGAGAAATAGAACAAATGAGACTACAGAATAATAAAGTATAAAATGACATTTAACACGAAATTTGGATAAAGATAAAGAATGAGCGGATCTGTGCAACTGGAACCTATATTGAATCATGTCAAATAGTCTTTGACTATGCATATGACCATTAAGTCGTGGACCACTAACAGGAAGTCCATATCTGGAGTGGCGATTGAGTAAGCGAAAATCAAATATTATAAGCAGAGATTATGGTAGCTAGCAGACACCTTAACCATTTATTTCCAGGTTCGAACCGCACTCCATCTACTCCGATTTGGGCACCTGGGTAGTAACATTGGCTTTCACAACTAGATTGCGGCTTATATCTAAGTACCTGGTGAGTGAGTAAAATTTATCTTTTGTATATCTATCAAAACGATACAGTTCAACACTTAATGATATTATAAGCTGGTATCACAGCTTACTTCAGTTACTCCTAACTTTCTTCTACACCATTCCTATACTACCCAGCATTTTGCATTAAGGTAGTCAATGGTTGAACATACGTCACAGATGTTTCAGATACAGTAGCCGACGACGACTCATAATTTTATCAAACAATTTATCATCTCCGAGTACCCTACATCCAACCTCAGCACTGGTAACTCCGTTTTCCTGTCATATGCAAGAAATGTTTTTAGGATGAACAAACCAGACTGTTACGCAATATACTCGCATCTTTCATAGCCATTTCAGGTACATCATAGATGATAAAAGCCGATAAAAATTTCTGAGTCCATCCTAAAATTTCGTTAGCTACTACTACCCCACAAGATCTGATGAGATTTCTAAAAAAAAAGTGAAGTGGTAAGTATGCTCGATCACTTCGCTCTCTATTATAAGTCAGAGTATGCGTTGATTGAAATCACTGTTGAAGTAATAACTCGCATACAGAGGCGGAGAAATTCATCTTCAACATTTCTGCTTCCAATAAACATTTCGTTTGAAGATAGAGCACATAAAAGAGTAATGCATTAGGAAATTTAACAACAAAAAAAAACAAATAGGATTAGTTTTCATTCAACGTTGATGTTATACTCAAAAATAAGATACTACTATTACCCTGAAAAGATAAGTAAACAATACACAACCTACTATTAATGACAAACGTTAGGGGCGGCCAAACCAAAACGTGGCATCAGTGATTGAAGTCAATAACTTCTAGTCTGAGCCATGTTGGTAGATGCAGACTACTTCCTTGGGGTCCGCGTGACATCGCAACCAACAGTTGGAGACTCTTGGTGATATGGCTCAGAATCGATCACAATGGCGTCTGTGTATACACTCTCTGTCTTCCCTTAAACTATGAGATCAAAACCGCCTCATATCTTTCTCTCTACGAATTAATTCTTCTTCCTGTACTATATCCTTATGTTCAATCTTTCTTTTATATATTACCACCTCTGAATTAACAACTTTTATGAATCCTGTGTCCATCTTATTGTGTTAATGAGTGAGGTATGGCAACTTGGATCGATGCATATATGTGCCTGGTCTTACGTTGTAGCTGACTGACTGATTAATTACAAACAATTAGCATCAATTATATCAGGACAGAATCGGATAAAAGTAGGGACAAAAACTTACCGACTATATTTATTACGAACTCTTTGACTTGATGAAATATTCCAATCATCACAATTTTCATATTCTGAAACAAGTCGATTTGTATGTTCTCGAAATGAATGAACTTGATCATTATTATGATTAATATTATTATTATTTCGATCGGAAAATGAAGAGTTATCTGATGGTAAAAATCCATCGACATGACTAGTTTCTCTATCGAAATTATGCATTGGATGCGAATCATAAATATGATGTTTACGTGAACCCTGACAGACATTGGAATCATGAAAAGTAACATCTAAGAACTGATAAAACAAATTATTCATAAAAATAGTGTAAACATAAATAACAAGTTACTTATAAGCAAAATGATATGATCATATATGCTGAAAACTTCATCTGGAATCAAACAAAAGATAATTTTTTTAAAAAGGTCTAAACTGTCCGCTTAAACTTGAGTTCAGCGGTTCGAAACTCGTAAAGATACATATGTCACTAGATGTTGTTGAGTAACCAGAAGAAACACGTTCAAGAGTTGCAGTTGAATTCAGAACATAGGCTTCGTCCTATTTGGGACTCATCAGCTGAGTATACCTGCATTCCATAGTTGATTTTCACTCCGTGACTCAAGCTCAGTACCATTTACATCAAACGCTGTCAAGTTATCCACTTAGCTACTAAGTCCAGGTAGCCAATGGGTTAGGTTGTGCAATAAGGTGAAGTTCAATTCATTTCTATTGGTTGTTTGAATCTTCCCATTGATGTTCAGGAATGCAACTGTTCAACTCTTGAGTGCAGGTACATCCAGCTGACGAGTCCCAAATAAGGCAAATAGGCGTCGCGAATATCATTGCTAACTATCATCTGTCTGTGCTTATAGTGCTTGTGACTTAATGGCAATATCGAGGTAATGTGTGCAGGATGTACATTTGCCAATAAGAGACCGATTAATTTCAGTCCTAAACATCAATGAGAAGATCAAAATAACCAATACAAAAGGTCTTAATGACAAAGTTTAATATTCTGAAGTATTAAATTAAGTAGCAAAACACCGTAATATATACAAACCCATAAACACATCGTCAATGTACCGCATTCAACAGGTATAGGTTAGTGTATGTGAGGCTTTGAACCCGATTAGTGATGCTATCTCCGTTGCGTTGAACCTAAGTAGATGTAATAAAGATCTAGTCCATAGAGCAGCGGAGCAACACTAGATATTATCTAGGGGGAGTTAGAGACCAAATTATGTTCATATGCTATTCGCTCCTTAAGAATTCTGAAGTTTATATCCGCGTATTATTTGCAAGCAGGGGTTTCCAACTCTTCCAGTTAATCTATTCGCATACACCAACCCCGATGAAATGCTGAGTCTGCTTTTGTGGTTTTGTACAACTCAGAGGACCGCTGAGATGTGATGAAATTACGAATACAACTGAGGACTTCGATAATGTTTAAAAAATTCCATAGTAATATTATGTAACAACACATTGCACAGAGGCAACCAATAAACCACACCAGGACAGTATACATAAACTTTTGAAATGAAATTCAAGGTGGCCAATTTAGTAGGTTAAGATAAATTGCTTTTGACATGATATTTGTAGCTGAATCCTTGATAAGCGGACAGAAAGACATTATCAGTCGATCATACATAATAATCACAATTTAACTTACTTTGGAGTCTAAATGTTTTGAACTAGCTCTATTTGCAATTTTATTCTTTTTTGTTAAGTGAAGTTTTCTATCACATGACTGTGGTAAAATTCCAGGATCATCTTCAGCATCTGATAAACATGGAGGTGTTGTAGGTCGTATTAATCTATTTGAATCATTTCGAATACAAGTGTCTGTTTTTAGTTTAACTGAACTAACTAAACCACCACGGTTATCTGTAGGCTAAAAAAGTAAGAGACAAAAAAGACAAGACAATACAGTTGAATGGAACATTGGGGACCGTCTGATTGTTTGATGTTAGGCAAATGAGGTAAATCGATTGGAAGATCCTTTATTAGTTTGCACGAACAGTGACTTGTTTAAAATACCCAATGTATTGCAATCATTTGTTAACTAGCATAAAATCTAGAGCCACAGGGGGATTACTACAGACTGTCATCAATTAACCAACATTACTGTGAAAATACTGGACCATTTATGTTAAGGCGATTTTAGAAAAAAAACAGTCGAATTATTAAAGAAATAAGAACGCCTACCTAAAGAAGTATGTGAAATACATACTGTTGTCAACCACTTTTCTTTGACTTACGTGTAACGGAACAGAGGGAAAAACAAGTTGACCAAAAAAAATGTTCTCGTTTTCAAATTAACTCTGCATCATGTCTCCGCATCAATATTGGTTGTAACATGTATTATGTATGCTTAACCAGAGCCTACCTTGACGTGTGATTTTTGCCGGTAAACGTAAATAACAGCCTGCAAAGTCAATGACTAATAAAATAAGTTAAGTCAATAAGTGTAGGCTAGGTGGCTGTGTTCCATCCAATAACCACGATCAGTGGTTAGAGACCCTATGTGGTGGTATGTGACAATTGAATCCACTTGTTATCTTCCATTGGATCGTGAATTTGAAAATTACCTTATGCTTTTCTGTTCCACGAATTCATTCTTTCTGAATCATACTGTTGAAGATTACTATTCGCTAATACCAAACATTTTAAGAATTAATTATTTGGGAAAGCCATCACTCATTTTTAAGCAATCCAAAATTACATAGAATCTATCATAAGATTTATACTAACTAGTCTTACAACGAAACACACTATCCAATGATGGAATTTTCTCCACCACATACGTAACAATATGAATTAAAATCTAGGGTCGGGAAAACCTTTCACCTTGTTAATCATTTGCCCTCAAATGCATCAGCTCTCCCCCTAGAAATACTCTCACATGGAAACGTGCATACAATCACTGCCAGGGATGTCCTACTCACTGCCTTCTCGCGGCATCACTGTTGTTCACGAAATTGAGAGGATGAAAAACGAATGCTCTGCACTTTAACCGCGTTGGTGGACGCGGAAGATCCATCTAAGGGAATCGGGAAACCCTGATTTCAAACAAATGGTGCACATGGGCTCCATGATCCTAAGGGAACAAATGGCGTGTGAACTTAGTGTTGGTCACCGGCTACCATAGAACTGCATCTCCTGACATTGTTCCACTGCCTTGTGGATCAGACATTTAGGTCAAAGGCTCCGGGTATGCCCCCCCCTAAGAAAACCACCTGCTTCAGTTTGAGCACCCGGGCAGTATCACAGCCCTCATACAAATCGGATGATTTATGTAGCGCATATCTAGTTGATGCCATCTTGTACTAATGTTTATGTGTTTAAATAACTAAATGTTAATCATTTAATTAAAATGATAATTTCTAATTCAACCTTATTCTTGATCAATTCATTTATGAAGTCTATATACAATTATTTTTAATGAAATTGCTCTAAAAATACCAAAATATTCCATGAAATTGAACAATAAGCAAATAAACTTAATAAATCATTTAAAACACAACAACAACAACAACAACGAACCCGAATTAGTTTTGTATCATCTTCCAATTGACCAGCTGTTACACCATTGATAGATCGGACAATAGTATTTGATTGTTGTTGCTGATATCTTGAGTGTTGTTGATGGTGATGACGTTCAGCTCGTGCTTGATTTAGTTGTTTTTGTAATACACGAGTATGCGCCAATGTATCAACCATCGATTGTATTCGTGCCAACAAATTTGGATCAATCACACTGAGAGGTGAACAAGAAGAAAAAAAAACGGAAAATAGAGTAAAATCATTGTAATTGCAGAATAAAGAGAACAGTAACTATGAGAATGTGATACAATGACTTCTTTAAATGCAAAGTTTTATCAATATTTTGGACGTAATGAACATCCCATTCACTTACGCATCAACGAACAAAGACTAACACTGAAACGATGTGATGTGATACCAGTTAATACAAACAATTAAGGATATGAATTCGACTAAAGAAACTCGGAATTTCGAACCAGGTAAACTTCAAGATTACCAGGGGATTTCTAAAATAATGTCATTTAGGTCAATCGCAAACTACATCAATACAGTTTTAACCTATGAACCCATAAGGAAGAAATCAACTTGTCGCAAGACTACAACTAAACTAACACAACCTACGAAAACAACCACTCACAAACGTGACCACTGGAATGAACTAATAGAATACTTGTGAAATAACCAAAAAGCTTAACGCAACATAAGTAGGCGCTGAAGATTTTGAAAAGAAGGATAATCAAAGCTTCCCAATGAAACTATCTAGCTCAGAGAACACAACACAAAAACCAAACACTTTGTAGCATTTCATAAGGACATAAACAGGTTATACATAATAAGTGAGTAAAACAGATTGATTCTGCGGAAGCAATTAATACATAACGTAAAGTTTTCTCATGTTCAAAGTAACAGGACAGTACAAAAATGTGGTCAGATAGAAAGTTTTATTTGTTCTCGTGTGTGTGTATGTATGTATATGTGAAAGAAATCCGACTAAACTACATTGTCACAAACAGTTCAGACGGTAAAATTGAAGTGGTCAGCTTAAGTGAATATTACTTCATCGAAAAGTGAAAAAATTTTCAGCACATTCTATGATTTCCCTATATTTAACTAGTAATGTTATCTAAAACACAAAACATTTTGATACACAACAGGGGACCCAGCAAAAAAAAAAAGTCTCCATATAAATTAGAAGGATAACATTGTTAAAAGAAAGGAAAAAAGGTAGTGATCATTTAACTAATAAATGAAATGATCAACCAAAGTATCTATTCAAAGGTACACTTCCATTACGAACATAATCAAGAAGTTCCATTTCACTTTTAAGTATAAAGAATGAACACAGTCTATCCAATAAATGTTCCAACTAAGATCATAAATAAATTAGTTCATAAAATTTAAGTTAAGTCAACCCTATTTCTTTTAAAATATTCTCAATTTATGGGAATACATTTGCCTTAACTCTAAACCTTGTGTTCAAAACATCACCAGAATTCTTACAAAAATAAACCAAGTTGTTTAGCTGACTTGTTTATTATTTCATATCATCATTCTAGTGCTAATGTGCAAAGGAGACCTTCCTAAATTCACTTCATCAATAATGATTTGAAGAGTAAATTAACGGTCGGAATGTACAGTAGGCCATATAAGTCCTATGTTCTCATCAATGCAGGAGGTTGATAGTTGTTCTAATCTGATCGACACAATGTACACATGACCTTTTAGTCAGACTAACGTCGTAGAGGGACCAAAGATGAAGAAGATTAGTGTAGCTTACTCTAGATTTCAATATATGTAGATTGACCTCATTTGGCTAAAGCTAAGAACTAAGCATGGAACTAGCCAATGCTTAGTAGTCGATTACTACAAATTAATACAACTTTTAAAAACATTGACTATGTGGTACACTTTATAACCAGCTTAAATTGATGTAAATTACTTAGGACGACGAGGACAGATGCTAATAAAACCACCAGAAAAATATTAATGGTAAAGAAAACACAGTCGTAGTTGTGTGGCGTGCTTCGTTTATAAATTACGACTGATGCATCAAACTACTAATGATAATGGACTGTGTAATTTCATCGGTTTTGAAGTGAACTTTCTAGTTATCACCAAAAAATAATAGCTTGATTGATTTGCTTCAAAAGTAGTCAGCAATATGCCTATCCATGTTTCCAATAATCCTTTTGTTAATAAGCTATATCGTGATTTGATTAACATCGAATTGATTGATTGATAGATCTGTCCTACATTAGTATGACTAACGATTGTTGATTGACCTGAATGCCAGACTTTTAGGAAATTTCTAGTATCTGAAGAACCTCTTTAGTTCACAACTTTTTGTATTTTTAGTGTTTCTTACTTGTCGAAACCCATGGATGGAAGAGGGTATCATTAAGTCAATCATAACCAACGTAGAGTCTGGCACAAACATGCATTTGCCTAAGTCGCTGTATCACACGTTAGCACGATGACAAAATTAACAAGATAAATGGCAAAATGAGTCCAGAAAGTGCAGTAACTTTGTCGTCGACGTACTTTTAGAGATAACACTTTCCTCGTCTAGATTTCCAGGGGTTGAACTCCTACCGGGAGGTTCACTTGTTGACTTAGAATATGCAGATGACATAGTTCTATTTGGTGAAGACGCTGACAAAATGCAGTCTTATGACCACTCTAAGCAACAATGCAAGCATGTTCGGGATGCGATTATCCCCCTCGAAATGCAAAATGTTACTTCAGGATTGGGTTGCATTGACACCCGAACTAATGATAGGGAGTGAAGTAGTTGAGCGTGTCGATCGCTTCACTTATCTTGGAAGTCTCATCAGTCATTGTGGTCTGGTGTGTGACGAAATCTCAGCACGGATACAGAAGGCTCGACTAGCTTTTACCGACTTGCGTCATTTATGGCATAGACGAGATATCCGTTTACCAACTAAAGGACTGGTTTGCTGCGCAGCAGTTCGTTCTGTCCTACTTTATGGTTGTGAAGCATGACCGCTAAGAGTAGAGGATATTCGTAGGTTACTAGTATCCGATCGTATGTGTCTTCGAAACATTGCTCGTATATCCTGGAACGACCGAGTAAGTAACGCAGTGGTCAGGAAACGGGTACTAGGTAAGGATGGGAAATCAATTGATGACGTAGAGAAACTTCATCAGTTGATATGGCTGGGACACGTGTTACGTATGCCCGACCACCGACTGCCTCGACGTGCGATGTTCAGTGGTATAGGAGTAGGTTGGAAGAAAGCTAGGGGCGGCCAGACTAAATCATGGCACAAATCCATGAAGTCACTGACAAGTGGACTGAGTCATATTGGTAGGTGTAGACTACCTGGCTGGGGACCGCGAGATGATAGCAACCGATGGTTAGAGACCTTCAATGACATGGCTCAAAATCGTTTGCAATGGCGCAGGTGCATACACTCTTTGTGTTCTCCCAAATTTTGATCTCCTTATTCCTCCTTGTCTCTTTTTTTATCTTCCCAAATTTATTTCACTGTATTATACTCTTTAAATAACATCTCTAAACACTAATTTTCCTGATTACTGCTTATACTCTTATTACCTCTACCACTATGGGATTTGAATCGACAACTGCATCTCTGTGCTGTGGTGTGGCAACTCGAACTGATGTACGTGCGTACGAAGTTCTACGTTGTTACTGACTGACTGACTGACTGTGATAATGAAAAAGACTAAACGTTGAGGAAAAGGTCTGAGAAGAAATGAAAATGTATGTATGAAGGGATACTAAGAATTAGGATCTAAGGGGAGGAAAAAAGGGTTAATGCATTTCAGTCAGTGACAGATTCTGACAAATGTCATAAAATGTATCCAGACACTGACCTCGGTTATCCCATGGGTTAAAACCACGTGGTCTGAATTCCCCACCATGACCTGGTTAGATAGTTAATGAGCTTATGGACCGATGTTGTCATTTATTGGCTTGGCTGTTCCTACTTTTCTTCGAACTTACTAATATACCAACATCATCCGTCAATATAGGTGATGGCTAAGCGTAAAAGTCGTGATAGGTAATGGGCATGAATTCAAAGCTACAACTTGTAATTGACAGTTTAAGATTTAAATCACAAAGCCAACAACTAAAAAACACTATTAAGTGTAGTTGAACTTAGAGTTAAAACTAAAGGTCAACTGAGTGACAGATTTGTGCTCAATTAGAATGAAGCTATTCTTTTATTAAATAGGAGAATCCAGTGCTATATATGTATAACTTGATTATATCAAAGAACAAATAAAAACAGCCTACTTTAAATCTTCATTGGCTTGTTCATTAGCAAGTTGAACTGTTGCTGCTTCTGCTCGTCTAGTTAGTTCTGACATAAGAATATGAATTTGTGTCAGCACCTCCGGATCAATTGTTTGTTCTTGATTAAGTAATGCTGATTGTTCAGCAATCTTTTTTTGTAAAGCCTATAAAAAAGGTTCAGAGAAAATTTAAGCCATGGAATCATAAGTATAGCATTACTCTGTCCATTTTTCTAAAAAAACGAATTAAGTTTGAACTATTGTACTCGTTCACTAAACAGTGGAGAAATGAATATACGGATAAGTTATGAAAGATTGGTAAGAAATCAGTATTTTAATTTTCTTTAAAACCAGAAGGAAAATATTCTTCTATAATCTTTGTTAAGTAGTCGACATTGTAGGAAAATTAGACAATTAGGATTATTCATTCAGCAAACAATTACATACAATGTAGAATCTGGAACATATGTACATCGGCTCAAATTGTTACGTTATATAATTCATCAAAAAAACGAGGTCTGATAGTCAAAGAACTGACATACTAACTTTATGAACTTTTACGTCGGAAATTTTTTAAAATCTAGGGTGTGGATACAAAGCCCAGCACAAGTTAATAGTTTTTATTTATATTGGAGACTTAATAATCCCATAAATTTTCCTTATCTTGAGATCGAATTCGAGTATGTGAACAAAAGTTTGAACTTTAAAGTTAGTCTTCTATTATCCTGAAATCGGACAACCGGTATTAATATAACTAATCGATAACTGGGTGCTAATTGTCTGAAAACAGCTATCCAAGCCGCTTCATACGGAAGAATATGGAAAAAGAAATCGAGACAAGGAATCCGATAATTTAGTCCGAAAGAGGTACCTTCATATGAACATGTAATTTAAAGGTGACCCAATTTCTGATATAATGAAAACTCAGTTGACGGCAGCGATAAAAAGGACGTTCTATGCAACAAAGCTGTGGATAGTGCTCATTAGTAAGAACCTGTTTTCTGTATCCGTAAAGGATAAGCTTTCTCGTCTGGTCGCCTCCATGTGCATCTAAAAGTTCACCTGCTCAAGTGGAGCAAGGTATATAAGTCGTAGCCAGAGTCTGCTTTCAACTCAGATACGAGAATATGTTGCAGTGTGGTTCTACAAGGGCAAGAGGGAGTTAGAAGTCCAATTCTTGAACATCCAATTGACTCTAATCACTCTACCGACCCACAGGTTGACTTTAAGGTTGATGAATGCAAAGAATATGATCCAAAAGGACTGAGTGAATAGAAGATTCATAACAAGATTTATACAAAGACAGAATTAATACGTCTGAACAAATGAGACCGATTCCCAGTTCAGTTCCTTAGGGCTTCAAGCTATTTATCATCTTGGGAATGACAGAAAGTCTGCAACTGTTCACGTTACTAAGTTCAATAGATAGTGAACTGGACTTTATTCTTCATTCCATTTACTCTTGTAATAACCAACATTCAGTATCTCAATTAACCTCTAACTGGATGTTGAACAGTAACTCCCAATGTATCCTGTGTAGTCCCTAGTGTCTGTTCTAAAAGCTTTATGAGTTGTCCTAATCTCTAGGTTTAGCAAACCAACACTTTTCAGACTTAAATTTTAGATGACTCCTTTGATGTCGGCCAACCCACTATTTATTTTACTCCTATAAAATGTGAAGACCATTGACTTACTTGTTTTTAATTTGACTATTCACCTTAGTGTACGTGACAACAGCCTGATTCCATTCAAGTCTGGAGATTTTTTTCAACAAGACGGGATACGTGATGTTAGGCTTGCTAATTTTGTTTGTTTAGCACAGTAAGCTGAATAAAACTAGATGTTTTTACTACCACACTCTGACAATTCGTATTACCCTACCCGCCATCCTAATCTCAAGACAGCTATGTACACGGAATAGCACCTGGCACAAATCTTGGAGTTACCACAAACCCCATAGAAAGAAATGGGAGAAAGGAAGAACAAATAGAAACAGTGAGACTAACAGTGGGGAGTTGGGAACATAATAGAGGCAGAACAAACGAGTGAATACAACGAAGTGAATTCATCTAATAAAACGTTGGTTAAGACAAAGATTGTGTATGGGATTTATCTGAATCAGTGACAAATTTCTAACTAAAGAATAAATATGAATCCGAAACTCAGCCCTACTTTAAGTATTATAAGGATTGGGATATAAAGGGTGGTTGTGACTTGTTAGAACTGTAGTTCAGTGATCAAGACTTCTAAATTTCAGCCACTGGGTTATAGGTTTGAACCTCACGCTACTTACTTCAGTTTAAGCAACCGAGCAATATCATCAACCCTCATATATGGTATAGCTCAAAGTCAAGTACGCGAACCTTTACTCAATAAATTGACGAAAATCTGAGACCCGGAACGTAATTTTTTAGATAATCAGTATACTGCAACCCTCATATGCAAAGTCTGACGTGTTGATGCTAAAAGCACGAGCCGCTCAAATTAAGGAAAGGGACCTGTGGAAACATTAGTAAAATATTGTGACAAACTCAATACTGGAAACTAATGCTGTCATCTTTTTATGTAAAGTTGAACTTCATTCGCGAAAACCCTTAAGATTCAAGTTTACTACATGCATCAACCTCGTATATATTAATGAATTACTGACCACTAAAAAATGGTTAAGACCAACGGGATAATTTATACTATAAATCTGGTCAATCTATGCTTTTATCGGAATACTATTTTGACCGTAAGTGCACTGCACGTACCCACGTTATTTTAAACGATTTAGAGAGATATAACGACATGAAATATGGAAATCGTTCAGTTTCTTCGAAATGTCACAATAAAACTCACTTGTAGTTGAAGTAGTTGAACCTTAGCGCTTGTGTTCCTTTGGGCGCAATCACTAGCGATCTCAGAAGCAGATACTGCATTATCGTCTCTAGATGCACAGTTGTCTACAGTTGGGGGTATTTCTGTGGCTTGTGAAGGGACTGAAGATTCAATGATTATTTGCTTCGTAGAGGAATTGTTTAGTGATTCAATGATGACCTCCTTAGCTAAAACAGAATAATTAATGAACATAAAGACTTACCTTTTCCAACAACCTGTGGATTTTTGGGATCCGATATAACACCGCACAGTGCCTTTATAACTTCATCTGGAAAGACAGAACTTTTCTGCCACAAATACAACATGCGCATTAGCATTGGTTTATCTTTCTCATTGCAATCCATAAGAGAAATAAATACAGGCACTAGGTTACGAAGGAATCTGGGTCCATAAACATCCTTCTCGCGATAAAAGTACTGAGATTGTCTAACAATGGCATCGATTACATACAATCCAGGGACTTTATATTCCGGTGAACATTTCGCTATAAACTTCTCAACAATCTGTACCACATGTTTATAATATTTCAAAGCCTTTATAGCGGCCCTTGTTATCGAAGCCATTTTGGCTCTAGAAACCGGCAGTTGTGAATCTGTTAATGATTTTAACTAAACAAGGTAAATCGTATGAATTACAACTAACCTCGGTGTTGAAGGCCGCAACCAAGTCCATTTCCTAACATAAGGTTTAGATTTTATGTCAGCCAGTTGCAAAGAACCTCAGGAGTCCAGTGTACCTTACAGACGAAACAAACCGATACGCGTAAACACGAAAACTTGTATTACGCGCAACGCCTTGCACATAGAATTATACCAATTAACAATACATCCAACACGAGAATACACAAACATATTAAAGTGCTTATGAACTACTGAAGTATAGCAAACTAAACGCTAAACGCCAGTTGGTGTTTCTGTCGGTAAGTTTCGATGTTTATTGGCAGTAGGACACCCTTGAATCCCAATAGAAATCTGTATGTAGAGACATGAAAAATTGTCGGTGAATTGCAACACAATGATTTCCTGAGTGTTTTTGAAAGCATTAAACAGACAACTCTTGCAACACATATGCTCAACTTCTCACCATCTTCCTGTTACCCTGAGAAAAGCGCCAGTAAGACGGAAAAAATAGATAAGGTCAAGGAAAGTAAGATTTGTAGTGGATAAACGTACTGCGTGAACTCTCTGGGTTTCTGAAAGTGGTTCTGACTTGAAACGTTACGTTTTTGGTTGATATATTCATGGGCTTTAAGATTTAGGGGTACGTACGTATTATTGAGGAATCTCACTGGACATTCCAGGGAACTGGTGCCGGCATTCATGTCCTGGGTTTAACACCAAATCTCTTACCGTGTCATCCATAAAAAGGTCTTCTAAGAGTGCCTTATTCAACAGAGCACGCGTTTGTCAAGATAATATATTCAGAAATCACAAAATCTTAGATACAATTGCAGAAGCTAGTAATTGGGGGATTAACATAAATGTCATTAGGTATCAATGCAGCTATATCGCGAAATCCCCCTTGACACACCGGAGATTTCCTTCTTATGTCCACCGGTAAATTGAGTCAAGGAGAAGAAATTTCATTGGTAAACAGACCCTCGAAATAAGTAGTACAGAAAGTCTTAGACATTGATGCTGATGTAATTGGTTTTACTGGAGACATCCTAACTGAAAGCGCTTAGTCGCACATCCGCACCAGATTTCTACTGTTAACGCCGTTCTACACATCTCTTATAGCAACTAGACAGCTTAGACCAAACACCTCGATATAATGACTATCTTCCCAATATACCTTCGAACTACATCATTCTTGACTTTTGGTTTGACTGGGTTTGGGTTCCTTAAAATATAAAGGTGTCATGGACAAGTGTTATTAGGCTTCAAATACCCGTGACATCCTCAAGGCAACGGGTAATTTTAGGCATGAGGAGACCAGAAGATATAATAACCAGTATCCTAAAAACTGAGGGTGGGATAGCAGATTATAAATAATGGCTTCTGATAAACTTCAGAAGTTCGGTGACGCGCAGCAACTTCCTAAAAAAACGTGAAACTATTCTGAAAATATCAACGGTATGCCACTGAGATTTATTTGAAATTATACCATACATTTTCCGTCTACATCTAGGCAATAAAACTACTTAGAATACACTCCCCTATTAACGGAGGCCATGGACTCAATAAAACTGGAGTGCTAAAATAATTCATCGCCAGAACGTAAACCATCCAGCAACAAATCTGTAGTATAACAATTATGGCCCATCATTAGTGTCGTTTAATAAGCGTCATGGACGAACATTCGGAAGCTATGGAATGCTTGAATGTATGGGTGTCAACATATGGCAGAATACATGTGGAAAACTGTAATGACTTGAGAGGTTTATATATATCATGTGTTAAATTCCCCAATCAGAATTTTACTGCTAATTTTTCTACCCCACGTATTGTATCTCAATCATCCTGTTCAAACAGCCAACAACTATCTCAAACACTCATTAACTTATTTAAATTAATTATGAGACCGAATAACATACCAAGTAAGAAATTAAACTCCAAGCACAGCCATACATGTAGCTTAGGGCGAAGAGAACAATACATGATTATTAAGCAGTAATTGAAGAATAACAAAGCGTATTACAGCAGTTTTTGACCTAGTATATGTTAGCAATAAAGAGAATATGGTATTACAATGCTACAACTGCCTACTAGTCATGGAAAAAACACAAATAATAAATCAAAAAGTAGTCCCAAAAGTTGTAACAAAGACCACCAAGTCTAGATTGTCTACTCCCGAATTATCGGCTTATAATCGAAAAGCTCATTTTTAAACTAACTTGGATAGGAATAATCGTGTTATGACCATGTTTGGCCTAGTTGCTGCCAAGACACCTTCATGGAATAGGAACATATCTGCTCCTGTCAAATTAGGGTCGACAGCGCGGCTATAAAGTTGTGCTATCGGAACTCCCTTGACGCGCAAACTGCGTAATCTACCAGTTCATGAAAGCAGTAAAGTTAGACATTTATATGCCTCTACAACACTGAATAAACCAGTCAACAAATGATCAAAGGTGAAGTAGCGTAGCGACCGCCCATTTCATTCCAAAAGGAGCCTGACATAAGTGGAGAATTTCACTATGGCAAGTAAACACTAGTATTTTCCTGACTTCCAAGGGGAGTGAAGAACACGACATCTATTAGGACAGTGGAATGGCACTGAATCATCGCAAAATGATCATTGGAACGAAATGTATATCTGCATTAAAAGACTGATTCCTGGACACTGATCGGCTGATAGCAAGATAAAATTCAGTGAACATACAGGCTACATGAATCGGCTATACAAGAAAGCCCATAACATATAAATCTTTCATCTTAATATGGAGTACTTTGCCGGTATGACTAACTTGTTTTTCAAAAGTATTGAATAACAGGACAGACTATCAACGGATTTCTTCGTGACATTATATAAATCAAACAGTCACGCTGTGGTCGGTAAAAAGTTTCGGTCTATGACTGCAGATTTAGTAGCTTGAATGAGCTCATTAGTAAATGTCACAATCCACGAATTTCCAATCAACCGTCCCGGACCCACCTATCCAGCTGATGCTAATTACTTGTTCTTGATATCTGTCTACAATTCATGGCGACATGTGTCCTTCAATGTGCCTCTTTTCCCTCTGCAATGAAAATTTCAAGTTAGAGTTTGCCCTGTGACACAGTTTAATGGTTTCTTTAAAGTTTGTCATATCCACCTCCATCATCTTTCCCAGTCTTTTCTTCATTTGGAAGCCGGTCTGTGTGGCACAGACTTTACCGTTCTTTGTATTTTGCACATTTTATATAATCTGTCATGTCCTTAAGTTAATACCCACTAAGTTAGACAGAGAGTCTGTGTTTTGATATGATTTAATGCGAGTCACTCATAAACGCTTTGTACGCTACACAAACGAACGTATTTTGGTCTTATCAATAAAATTCGGTTCGTTAGGTCTATGATCAAGTCAAACACCAGAATTTTGGTCGTTACACTGTCCCTGCTTACACACAAGTTTGTACATTTTTAAAATAACTAACCCACGAGGTAAGCTGCCTGTGGGACAAGTCTTTAATTGGTCCGCAATGAATATTGTATTCCTATTTGCAAGTACACATGCTTGTAAAAGTGACTACGTAAGGCTGAATGCGCGTTTGTCGCCTTACACTCTTATTTCTCAGCCTTACGTGAACATTTATTGTCCGAAGCGTTCAGTAGTTTCCTGTCTCAGACATACATATTAGCTCACCAAACAATATTCATCAACTCTCCTGCTTAAATGTCTGATATATCTGCTTTTGTCATCTGGATAGTTCAACAAGTTATTTGTTCTCTTGTTTATTTAAACACATCATTATGCCTATTATTCGCATAACCTATTCATGTGCGTTTGTGAGGCATTTGCATTTCCCTGTACAAGTTACAAAAGGGCCAAATCAGAGACACCATGTCTACTGACATGCATCGAAAAGAATATATAATAATCAGGTGTCGATTAACTCAGCCTGGAGTCCCTCCGGGGGCTACTGCCGGTCCCAAGCTCGGATAAAGGAAGAGGGTTGGGCATGGGGTTAACGTCCCCATCCCGTAGAAAACTAACTCTCTAAAAAAGGGCTAACAAGAAAAAATTATTCAAACCTTTTGAACTCTGACTCGGTAGTCAGAAGGTCTTCATTTAGAAGAACTATGACGCCTCATGATGGAAGCCGAATTCCTTCGAAAGTTACGAGGTCGATGCCCCTTCTGACAACCAGAGCGACCATTTATTTCGGTACATGGAGTGTTCGTACAATGTGGGACACCGGGAGAGCCTTCCAAATTGCTGCAGAAATGAGGGGATACAACCTAGACGTACTTGGGATCAGTGAAACACATTGGACGCAAGTTGGACAACAAAGACTGACTTCAGGAGAGCTTCTGTTATACTCCGGCCATGAAGAAGAAAATGCCCCACATACACAAGGAGTTGCATTGATGCTGTCCAAACAAGCGCAAAATGCACTTATGGGATGGGAATCTCATGGATCCAGGATCATCAAAGTCTCCTTCAAAACAAAGAAAGAGGGCATTTCAATGAACGTCATCCAATGCTATGCGCCTACCAACGACTACAATGAAGACGCTAAAGACCAATTCTACAATAGGCTGCATTCAATCATCGAGAAGTGCCCAACAAAGGACCTGACCATTCTGATGGGAGGTTTCAATGCCAAGGTTGGAACGGACAACACTGGATATGAAGACACCATGGGACGACACGGACTGGGAGAAAGGAACGAAAATGGTGAGAGATTTGCAAAATTATGTGCCTTCAATAAACTGGTCATAGGCGGCACCATATTTCCACATAAAGGCATACACAAAGCCACATGGATTTCAATTGATCACACTACACAGAACTAAATCGACCATATTTGCACCAATAAAATGTTCAGGAGGACGATGAAGGACGTGAGAAACAAGAGAGGAGCTGATATAGCATCAGATCATCACTAACTGGTTGCCAAGATGAAATTGAAACTCAAGAAGCACTGGACAACGGGGCGGACAATATCACAAAAGTTCAATACGGCCTTTCTTCAGGATACTAACAAACTCAACAAATTCAAGATAGTCCTCAGCAGCAAGTTCCAGGCCTTTCATGATCTACTCAATGGAGAAGGAACTACTATGGAGAGAAACTGGAAGGGGATCAAAGAGGCAATCACTTCAACATGTCATGAGGTCCTGGGTCACAAGAAGCACCATCACAAGGAATGGATCACTGTTGATACACTGGATAAGATTCAAGAAAGAAGGAACAAGAAGGCAGCAATCAATACCAGTCGAACAAGAGCAGAAAAAGCCAAGACACAAGCTGAATACACAGAAGTTAACAAACAAGTGAAGAGGAGCATCAGAACCGACAAACGTAAATATGTGGAAGATCTAGCAACGGCGGCGGAAAAGGCTGCAAGAGAAGGAAACATGAGACAATTGTATGACACGACAAAGAAACTCTCTGGAAATCGCCGCAAACCAGAACGACCAGTGAAAAGCAAGGAAGGCGAGGTAATCACTAGCATTGAAGAGCAACAAAACAGGCGGGCAGAACACTTCAATGAACTCTTGAATCGACCAGCTCCACTGAACCCACCCAACATCGAAGCAGCACCCACGGACCTCCCAATCAATGTTGGCCCACCAACAATTGGAGAAATCAGCATGGCCATCAGACAACTCAAGAGTGGCAAAGCAGCAGGACCGGACAACATCCCAGCAGAGGCACTAAAAGCAGACGTAGCGGCAACTGCGAGGATACTCCACATTCTCTTCAATAAGATTTGGGATGAGGAACAAGTACCAAAACACTGGAAAGAAGGACTTCTGATCAAAATACCGAAGAAAGACGATCTCAGCAAGTGTGATAACTCCTGGGGCATCACTCTTCTCTCAATACCAGGAATCGTCTTCAACAGGGTATTGTTAAACAGGATGAAGGACTGCGTAGACACCCAACTTAGAGACCAACAGGCTGGATTCCGTAAGGATAGATCGTGTACAGACCAAATCGCAACTCTATGGATCATTGTGGAACAATAAATTGAATGGAATTCATCACTCTACATCAACTTCATTGACTACGAAAAGGCATTTGATAGCGTGGACAGAACAACACTATGGAAACTTCTTCGACACTACGGCGTGCCTCAGAAGATAGTCAATATCATACAGAACTCATATGATAGATTACACTGCAAAATCGTGCATGGGGGACCGCTGACAAGGTCGTTCGAAGTGAAGACCGTTGTTAGGCAAGGTTGCTTACTCTCATCCTTTCTCTTTCTCCTGTTGATCGACTGGATCATGAAGACGTCAACATCTGAAGGGAAACACGGGATACAATGGACATCTAGGATGCAGTTGGACGATTTAGACTTCGCAGATGATCTGGTCCTTCTATCCCAAACGCAACAACAAATGCAGGAGAAGACGAACAGTGTGGCAGCAGCCTCAGCAGCAGTAGGTCTCAATATACACAAAGGGAAAAGCAGGATTCTCCGATACAACACAGAATGCACCAATCCAATCACAATTGACGGCAAAGACTTGGAAGATGCAAAAACCTTTACATATTTGGGCAGCATCATTGATGAACAGGGTGGATCTGATGCAGATGTGAAGGCGCGGATCGGCAAACCAAGAGCAGCATACTTACAACTGAGGAACATCTGGATCACAAAGCAACTGTCAACCAACACCAAAATCAGGATTTTCAATACAAATGTCACAACAGTTCTACTGTATGGGGCGGAAACCTGAAGAACTACGAAAGCCATCATCCAGAAAATACAGGTGTTTATTAACAGTTGTCTACGCAAAATACTTCGGATCCGTTGGCCGGACACTATTAGCAACAACGTACTGTAGGAGAGAACAAACCAGATCCCAGCGGAGGAAGAAATCAGGAAGAAGCGCTGGAAGTGGATAGGACACACAATGAGGAAAGCACCCAACTGCGTCACAAGACAAGCCCTCACATGGAATCCTCAAGGCTAAAGGAAAAGAGGAAGATCAAAGAACACATTACGCCGGGAAATGGAAATAGACATGAGAAGAATGAACAGGAATTGGATGGAACTAGAAAAGAAGGCCCATGACAGAGTGGGTTGGAGAATGCTGGTCAGCGGCCTATGCTCCATTGGGAGTAACAGGCGTAAGTAAGTAAGTAAGTAAGTAAGTAAGTAAGTAAGTAAGTAAGTAAGTAAGTAAGTAAGTAAGTAAGTAAGCAAGATGTAGATTCCTAAACTAATAAATAATATTCTAAATATGTATATATTACTGATATACATAAGTTGCATACCGTTCATGTCGTTTGAACCGAATGTTGCGAATAAACCGTTCTTAAAAAATTTCGTCTCCACTAGCGAATATTCCACGTCGTTGTTGGGTTAACATTGTAACAGTTATTAAGTCAAAGTGTCCACGGAATTAAGAGTAGAAACTTAATGGCCCCGCAACAATTTCTGTTCAACAGATTGTTCTGCTATAATCCGCAGTGTTATGCCTTGATTGGTGCTTGATCGATCCTTACGAAAGCCAGGTTGTCGATCTCTAACTTTGATGTTTACTGAATATTTCACTGGATTCAGCAATATTTAAAACGGGTCTAAATTAGCGTTCAATCAATACCTCAGAAGTTTGGGAAAGAAAACTGTTTAACAGTGCCATGAATTGTTTTGGAATAACGTCCTTAAGGATTACAATGATCATCCTCTTAACCCATCAGAATCAAGTGAATTACTAGGCTTTTGATAGCCAAGTGACGGATAAACAGGATTCTAAATCACAAGAGCTGGTAACAAGGGTGTCACCTCGGAAGTACAGCTGTTGGCTATCAAGAAGCTAGTTCGGCCGTGGAATTAAGCGATGAGAATACACCAAGTTTGAGAAATTCGTGGCGACAGTGTGAGGTTAACCATCTTTCTAACGCTCAATCAAAGAAGTATATCCGGCATTTTCGATCGACTGTCCGTTTATTTAGTTAGGGGCTGCATAAAAGGGGATAACTGAACCATGGATATCATTTTAGTTGTATAAAGTTATGTTTTATAAACACGCCGCCGCAGAGAATCGCAATGTGTAGAATGAAAATAACGAATGAAGTGGGAATCAGAACCTGAAATATAACCGATAGTAAAAATCACTCCTGCAAGCATCACTATAATAATTAGAAGTATTCGAATTATTGTACTGACTAAGAATTCCAGAAATAGTGCAATTTACAGCAAGTGGAACTAGATGAGTACAAGTCGACGCATAGTACTCGGAATTTGTAATAAGCGGGTCATCAAGTAAAAAGAATCACTAGTTCATAAAAATACCACTATTACTTACTCACTAAGTGAAGAAAAAAGCTTGGAAATACTTGAAACCGTTCACATATCGAATATAGGTGTTGTAACTTGTGAGACTGCAGGTTTTGATAAGCATCGTTTATATCGATCGGTTACAGTGGACAGTGACACGTAAACACGTAAGGACGACCTAGTGCCCTGATTGGCCCTGCTTCGCTGTCTGTCCTAGCCAGTTGAGTCAAGAACACAAGTCACAGCCTCTAAGTTATGAATCATTGTATTTCAGACATACTCTATTTATATACCAAACAAACAAACCACATCGTACCATAAAATAGAAAACAACATTTACACAATATTTAACAAGTGAAACAAATACCGACCAATAGGGAGTGTACATTTAAGGTCCAAGTCCACCATAGACTTAACACGATAATTATTGGTATATTTTTCCGACTATCCTAACAATAGGAAAACAGGAAAGCTACAACTTCTCTTATTTATGACCCCAGAATTTTTATTTGAATTCAGAGAGTCATTAATCGGAACATCCAGCCTCACTTTTATTTCAATCTAGTCCACATATTTACGTTTGTCGGTTCTGATGCTCCTCTTCACTTGTTTGTTAACTTCTGTGTATTCAGCTTGTGTCTTGGCTTTTTCTGCTCTTGTTCGACTGGTATTGATTGCTGCCTTCTTGTTCCTTCTTTCTTGAATCTTATCCAGTGTATCAACAGTGATCCATTCCTTGTGATGGTGCTTCTTGTGACCCAGGACCTCATGACATGTTGAAGTGATTGCCTCTTTGATCCCCTTCCAGTTTCTCTCCATAGTAGTTCCTTCTCCATTGAGTAGATCATGAAAGGCCTGGAACTTGCTGCTGAGGACTATCTTGAATTTGTTGAGTTTGTTAGTATCCTGAAGAAAGGCCGTATTGAACTTTTGTGATATTGTCCGCCCCGTTGTCCAGTGCTTCTTGAGTTTCAATTTCATCTTGGCAACCAGTTAGTGATGATCTGATGCTATATCAGCTCCTCTCTTGTTTCTCACGTCCTTCATCGTCCTCCTGAACATTTTATTGGTGCAAATATGGTCGATTTAGTTCTGTGTAGTGTGATCAATTGAAATCCATGTGGCTTTGTGTATGCCTTTATGTGGAAATATGGTGCCGCCTATGACCAGTTTATTGAAGGCACATAATTTTGCAAATCTCTCACCATTTTCGTTCCTTTCTCCCAGTCCGTGTCGTCCCATGGTGTCTTCATATCCAGTGTTGTCCGTTCCAACCTTGGCATTGAAACCTCCCATCAGAATGGTCAGGTCCTTTGTTGGGCACTTCTCGATGATTGAATGCAGCCTATTGTAGAATTGGTCTTTAGCGTCTTCATTGTAGTCGTTGGTAGGCGCATAGCATTCGATGACGTTCATTGAAATGCCCTCTTTCTTTGTTTTGAAGGAGACTTTGATGATCCTGGATCCATGAGATTCCCATCCCATAAGTGCATTTTGCGCTTGTTTGGACAGCATCAATGCAACTCCTTGTGTATGTGGGGCATTTTCGTCTTCAGAAAACTTCACAGGCTCAAAAAGATTATTTGCCAGATAAATATCGATCTTCCCATGAATGGGACTCGTCAATTCATTTGTCAACGTATTCAAAAGAAAGTTGTATCAACTGAGTTTCCACCATTCCCAGGACTAACCCAGGCTACTCAATTTCCTAGTATTTACAAAATCAAACCGGAACTGAAAAGTTTTAAAATTAACCTTGAACTCGAGAAGTGGTGGGCGAAACAAGGCTGGAAATAAGCTGAACACTAACAAGTCATTTAAACTTATAGTAGTCAGTGTTTACGGTCATGTTTTCTTTTATCTATTCACTTAGTTGCAAATATTTCGGAACAATTTCTATCATAGAAGATGTGACGTTTGCAGTGTTGTGATCCTTCTTCCTTCATGACGGACTACGCTAAACTTGACACATCCGTAACATGAGGAACTGATAATTCCATCTTAAACAACTACATTTTTCGTGGTCTTATATAAGTAAACCCTTGGTAAATACTACGAGTAGTGTTAACGCAAACGGCTTATTTATTTTCGAATGTAGGTAACCAATGCAGATGATTTGTGTCGAATGATTTGAGTCTACTCGAGTTAAGCGAAAATAGAGTGACCAACCATTTAATGTCGGAGTCGCACCTCACAGTTAGTACCTAGCGTGGATTACCCTCCTGTGGTATCCAGGTGTTATGACTATTATAGCGACCATAAAACACAAATGACGTTATCACGGAAATATTTTAGTAAGAGTAGGTACAAGGAACAGAGTGAGGCCACCAACGCAGTAGCGATTCCATGGCATGCGACTGATTAGTGTAGGTTGATTATCCTTGACCTTGACGAGGGTCGGCAAAAATTCGATGTTCAGTCACCTGATTGCCAAAGGATTTGACTAGGAACTAATGACATTTCACTGGTCTTACAAGACACTTATGGTTTAAAAGAAGTAAAGGAAGAAGGGGAAATAAATCCAAATCTGAATGAATTGAAGGGAACATTTCTGAGGGAAATAAAGATGCTACAAGTATTGGGAGTTTGGCAACGCCTTTATACGTCATATTTTTCTAAAAGGAGTGAACCAATACAGTCGAACCAGAATTCAGAAATGAAGAGGTTCGTGGATGTATTTGAAAAACTATCGATATGCTGGGAAGCGTTTAATCTAGGCTGGGTAACGGTTGTAAGAAATGCGTAGAAAGGTATGCCCACTCGTGATCTGTTGCGAATGCATGACCAAGTATCTTCAGCTGGATGTGCCCATCAAAACTAATGGGGTCAGCATCAAATGTTGAAGACTTACAAGACTATTTATTTTAGGGATTTATTTCCCACTACAGAAATAAGAAAGGAATTGAGATAGACTCGCCAAAAAGTCTTTCTTGTCGCCTGCCATGGGTTAATTAAGAGACTTTTCCGCTTTGTCTAAGCATAGATTGGAATATTTTGAAATTAACGATGAATATTGGCTGTTAGTGTCTGCTTTCCGCCTGATTTAACGATATTCTGTCTAATCCAACCTCATATTCACGAGAAATGACTTGATACTCACATGTGCTACCATTAATTACATTAAAAATTATATGCTCTTGGCCAAAATGCCTCCTATATTTGCTTTTACCTTTATCAGGGGACATACGTTTCTACCTAGAAGTATGCATGATAAAAGGCATTTACCTACAGGAATGTAAATCCAGAAATGAAAAAAAACAAAGCTACAAGTTCATGACTTATAAGGATTTTACGAAGTATATCTTAGCACGACAAAACACTTAAATTGGCCTCTATAATTTTAGTCGTCACATAAATTACAATATACCGAGACGCTGAAACACCAAACATTGCTGTTACATTGATAAGCCAGCAAAAACAACAGAACAAAACACACCCGTCTTCATGGTTCATTATAGAATCAAATATGACACCCATAGTTCAAGCGACTTCTCGGGAGTCCTTCAAGAGGCAACTTGACCTACTCTTAAGAACCAAGAACAGCATCACACTATGATTTACCAATTTCTTTTCCTCTTTTATTGTTAACATACCTAGGTTCCTGCCTGGAGGATTTGGTGATCCCCTGCTATTAGACACGGAAGCCTGATAAGCGAAAGCTTCTTCTATTCCGTTCACAACCATTTGAACCATTTGAACTTCATTTTGATTGATTGTCAGGTGCGACGTCAAAATTACGAATGGGAGTGGAGTTTATTCTCAGTCGTTAGTTCTGTTCAGCGAAGTCTGCTCATGCAAACTTGCTGGACTCATGAGAGCGCCTTCGCATTTGAAGAGCGCTGATTTGGGTTATAAGCGTTACTCAGGTTGTATGTTGGTCAGGTTGTTGGACGGTAGTGATGCGAGGTGGTATTATCAAACATCAAATCATTTAGGTTTCCCTGTGTAATAACTTTTATATGTACCTATAAACTCGAAGCCCGACACCTAACTAGTGTTCGCCAGGGCTAGCCACTATCCCCATTCTCACCTACTTTAGCCATTAATACGATCTTTGTTGTAATAACATTTCCAACCACCTTTTCAGAAGTTCAATATCCTACCATATGATTCACTTGACTTAGAACACAAGGATCACATAGTTCTGCTTGAAGACACTGACAAAGTGCAAGGTCTTCTAATCACTCTGAGCAATAACGTAAGATCATTTAAAATGTGTTTTGTCTCTTAAATGCGAAATGTTGCATCAGGACTAGTCCAGACCAACACCTAAACTAATGCTAGGATGTGAAGTAGTTTAGTGCATTGACCATTTCATTTATCTAAGTGGTCTAGTCAGTTGTGATGTGTTTGTGTCTGATGAAATCACCTTACGAATTCGGAAAGTTCGGTTGACTTTTGCTAGATTGTGTCACTTGTGGTGTATGTGGAGTGTCCATCTATCGACTAAAGGACAAGTATAGTGGACAGTAACTCGTCCTATCCTACTTTATTGTTGTGAAGGACAGTCTATGAAAGTAGATATGAGTAGGCCGGAATGGTTTTTGATCATGGGAGCTTTGAAGCATTGCTTGCGTTTCTCCGAACGACCGAGTTAGCAATGTTGGTGTTTGACAAATGTGTCGAATTGGTCGGTGAGTCTATAAATCTTCACTGACTAAAGTAGTTAAGACATATGTTACGTAGGCCCAACCACTGCCTCCCTCAAAGGGTAATGCTTGCTGGTGCAGTATTAGGTTGGAAGAAAGATAGGGGTGACCAAACAAGGACGTGGCATCAGCCTATGAAGTCACAGACTGTTGTCTGAACTATGTAGGCAGATGCAAACTACTTGTTTGAGTCCACGTGATAACCGCCACCAGCGATCGGAGACTTTAAATGACAGCTCCGAATAATTCACAACAACGAGGCAAAATATCTCCCTAAGAAAACCACCTGCTTGTGTTTGGGCGCCTGGGTATTATTCCAGCCCTCATATAAATCAAATTATTTTTGTGGCGCATATATATTTGGTGCCTCCTTGTGCCAATATGTTTAAATAAATGGATAAAATGCACTTAGTCCCTAGTTACTTCTTGGTTTCAGACTTCAGTATCCCTTCATCCATAACTTTCCTGTCTTGTCAAACAATATTCTCAATGCTTGATCTTCTGGTTTGTCACTACTACATTACTTCTGTCTTTTTATCTCGTCGTGCTAACCATGTATGAGTACGTCGGGAGGATTCAGTGTAACAAGTCTGGTACATATTTTGTGTACTCGGCTTTGAGGCATATTATGTGAACCTAGGGATGACGCCCCGCTACCCAAACAAAGACGGACCAGGGTTCAAATCTGTAATCTAGTGGTTTCTAAGACAGTGGTTTTAATCAGCAGGCCACTGTTGCACATTTAACATCTTAGTACTACTTGTATGAGGTTTAGCATTGGGATGTTATCAGTAGACTCAAGCTTTTAGATAATTTTGCATCCAGAGACTACGGCTAATTCACAAAATACAGTGTTTATAAACAATATGTTTTCGGTATCTCATAAATGGTTTCACTTTCCGCTTTTATAGGAGTTTGTAGATAGTAGGAATATGCGTTTATGCTAGGTCTTACAATCAGTTACCCATCTCAAATTACTCATACTGGAGCTTAGATTTAATCTTTCATCAATCCACCCGGGTCTAGTAAATTTGAAGACCAGTGTGTCAAATTATTACACATGGATTCAAAAAAGTATGTCGCTTTATCACACTTTGTATTTTACGGAGTGTTTTGTAAATTGAATAGGTTTTTGATTAAACAAACCATGCACAAAGTGTAACCTTTTAGAGCTGATATTAAAATTATCAATGAAATTAACTGGTTGATGTATTTGTTGAAACCTCTAAGATAAAGTATTTTATCGTGTTCTTCACCGCAGAGATGAAATCTGGCTCCAAAATACAATAATTTACACCTCTAGATACGTACAACGTTTATTTACCATGTTGACTTATCATCGTCTGTTAAAAACTTCAAGAAAAGATGCTAGTTCCGGATTATGGTTGGGACTTATCGTCCCTGCTTTATTACTTAAAACAGATAATAAAGCACTCGCTTATGAATTTTTTCTATCTTTAATTACTGTACTCTTCTTAACGAAGAATAGTCATTTTAAACATGCTGTCATTCCTATATGTATATGTCTGAATTGTCAACATTTTCATCATGTTAGTACGGTGATTCGCCCTTTGTTTACAGTTATGTTTGTTTTATTTTTCTCTTACAAATTACTAAGTCTATTCCCTTTTTCGTTTACGTTTGGTGAAACTATACTACTTGCTCAACTTTCTGCAATATTTCTTCTTACTGAATGTAATTTTGTAGTACCATTTTTAATACTCTTTCTAATTGAACGATATTGTATTAGATTCTCAGTGAAAATTGCTTTTTTTGTGTTAATAACACTTACTATTTTGACTGGATGCTTTTGGATTTACGCTTGTCGTGTAAAGATAGCTACTAGTTTCATTATCAATCAAATTGAATGCTTTATTGTATCAACTAATTTCATTTTATTGATATTTTGGCTATGCTTATTTATGCTATGTGTTTATATTACTATTGTTTATCGTTGTTCTGATCATAACACTTATCAAATCATGAATAGTAGTACAGTTAAGCCAGAATTTTGTGATAGTTCAATTGTATTATCCGATGAATTGAACCTATCTGACCAAAGTGAATATTATGAATTATTTAGCGAAAATGAATTAATTAGAAATAGTCGTACAACGTGTGATTTATTATATGATAACAAAGAAGAAACGTTTCAACTTCGTAAACTATTTCATTTTGCTGCTGGTATTGTATATTCATCTGGCTTGCTCTATTCACCATATCTTCTTTCACTGATGTCTGTCGCATTACTTATTGTATTTTGGTGTTTTGAATGGATCCGAAGGCGAGGGGTAAGTTTGTTGATACTTTTTGTTAGACTACATTGATTATGATTATAATTACAAGTAGGTTTTGAGATCGATACTCAATGTAATCACACAGGGGCTTGTTTATCAAGTGCATTGTAGTGTCTTGTCAGACTGGATTGTTACCTACTTATCTACCTATTTAGCACCAAAGCTAAACGGTAGAGAATAGTCGTAGAATTTACTCTGATGTAGTCGTATCTAACAGATAAAGACCTGTGCAAAAGCCATCACGGCTTTAAACAGGGCGTTCACTCAACCAAGGAAGATTGTCCGTCAGGGTATTCCTAGTGTGGTCGTATTTGTTTCAACATGTACTATGCATAACAACACAGAAAATTTCATATAACACCGCTAAAAGGATGTATTACACAATTTAGAATGATATTTTGAAGTAATAAAGTGATGACAGGTTATATAATCAATATTGTTTGGAAGGCACTACAGTTAAAGACGGCTTAGACAAGCATTTTTCACTTACGAGATTTCGTTTTACTTTCAGGGGTAGTGTAACTGAAAACGACCTTAGAGTCATCATTGACTTCTATTTTAATCCTTAGGCCATCAGGTTGGGTGATTTTTAGAATCTCTTCAAAAGTCGTGACAAATCAACAGACGTGAGTCTTACAGAGCTATCCCTCAAAATTTAGTGTAATGTTATGAACTGATCACCTATCCTTTTATTCTTAAATGTATGCCAGACCTTTTGTGTTATACCTAGTTGAATTCTATAACAACTAACACATATATTATATACTAAGGATACGTATTAGTAACCGACAAATCTACTTTATCCTATAGCTACGAAATTAGTATAAAGTGGAACTATATAGAATAGTACTTCAGCCCTCTGCAACATAGGGCATGATACATATCTGCATCGGTTTTAGTTGTCACACCGTATCAACATGGCCAGAGAAAATTATCAAGGCAAGTGTCAGAGTAGTAAAAGTAGTAGCAGTATTAGTGATAGTAATAGAGGAGATTAAGTATGAGAGTATGTGATTCTGGGACTCAGGATCCAAGAGAAAACAAGGAGTGAATTCACTTATGCCATTGCAAGCGACTGTAAACCACGTCATCAAAAGTCTCCAACCACTGGCGCATGTATATTGGCGCTCTCTTGTACCAATATTTATGTGTTCAAATAAAAAATAAATAAATAGCTGTCACTGACCTCACAAACTGATGCTACATTTTGACTTAACCCTCCTAATTTTCTCCCAGACTACTCCTACACCAGACAGTACCTCCCTTCGAGGTATTCGGTTGTTGGAGATATATAGTACATGTCCCAACCACCTCAGTCGATCAAGATTCACTACCTCGTTAATCGAATTTCAATTTCTACCTAGCACCCTATGCATAACCTCAGTATTACTCACTCAGTAGTCTTAAAATATACAGACTATGCTTTGAAGACACCTATGACCGAATATTAGTAGCTTACGAATATCATCTATTCTTAATGACCATATTTTGTATTCATAAATTAAAAGAGAAAGCACTGCTGGGTAATAAACTCGACCTTTGGTTGGTAGAAAAATATCTCCCGTCACTCAGCTAATTCATAAACCGTAAATACAATAAATGTACGTCAGTGATCATTTGATAAAATTAGTTCATGGTTTTTTTAATCACGATGAAAATTTCTTAAATTAATGATAAAGTATGATGTTACTACAGTTTATATCTATGTATTATGATCACTAAGATACTATTATAGGGAAAACTAAAGCATACTCATGTTGAAGATCAAATTGTTGCGGTAGGATTTAGCTAATGAGTAAATATATGTTCACGGTCTAGTGTAAAAAACATTTAATAACAATTCTTTGGTTATATTACCTGTCTAAATCAGTCAGTGGTCTTGAGTGCTGTTAGAGGTATGAGGGCGGTTATCACTTTCCGGTTGTCTGTCTGAATCAAATCTTGGATTAACTAATTCCTTGTGGTTCTCCATGTGAATATTTAAAAAAATCTGAGTTTTTCGCGCACCTAGTATTTATTGAGATATATAATGCTGTTTCTGTCTCTTTCTATCTTCAGTTTTTTAAAATTCTATTGCTCAGATTGTAATGCTTATCATTTGTATGCTTTTAAAGCATAACTACTACAAGCAGCCTTTTTGTTGAGTACGGTTAGGTGTTTCATCCAGTTCAGTTGTGAGGATAATAGTATTTCTCTTCTAAATATTTAGCGTTTTTTTAGCGAGTTAGTTTTCTACGGGATGGGGACGCTAACCCCATGCCCAACCCTCCTCCTTTATCCGGGCTTGGGATCGGCAGTAGCCCCCGGAGGGACTCTAGGCGAAGTTCTTCTAAATATTAATTAATTTATATGATCGTATTCCTCCGATCTGACGTTTCAAACAACGTAAATGATTCAGTTATTAGAAAAGGTATCTAGTGATTAAATTGATGTTTTAATAGACCGGACTACTAACCTTGTTCCAGTTTCATTTTATCTCAAGTAGGCAGCTGTTGTTTGACAGTCACAAATATATTTACATTTCATTGTACTCGTTTCCTATCCAGATCATTTTATTCTTGTCTAAATAATTTAAAAATAGGACCATCTAATTAACTGTTAAACTTAACTCAATTATCCAGTCATCAATCTGATTTTTATCATTTCAGTAAAATTTCCTTTTTATTTTAGTCTTAGTCTACTAATATGTCATTGTCATTTAAATATTAAGGTACTCAGGTTTCGGTCAGTAAGTCAACGATTCGAACTCGGTCACATCTACTTCATTTTAGTCTACCGAGTAATATCATTTAACCGTACGAAAAACAATATGAATCGAGGTCAATTGCATAAACCTGTACTTAATAAGTGTGATACATAATAAGTTACTCTGGGCAAAAAACTGACGTAATTGTACATAATTTCAAACAAGTTTTCAATGTAATACTTAAACTAGAAATTGTTTTTAAATTTTCATTTCTAAATTGTAGCCATCTACTCTTTCCTCCTACCTTAGTACTTTGGTTAATCCATTTCGTGATAAACGAGATTCTGGTGACATTCTATTCACACCTATTGCTCTTTTACTCGGTTTAAGTATTCCTGTTTGGTGGCCACAAAATAGAAATACTAATGGGAGTATAATTAGTATTGGTAAGTAAATTAAAGTTTATCGGTTTTATAGAACATTTTACTTAAGAGAATTATTTATTTCAACTGAACACAAACATTGGTACATGGGGGCACTAAATACATAAGCTTCACATAATAAAAATGAGGCCAGTAGTAGTTATCATTGATTTGTGTGAGGGCTGTGATACTGTCTAGGTGCCCAGACCGAAGCATGTGGTTTTCTTAGGGGGTCAAACCTGGAGGTTTTGACCTAAAGGTCTAATCTACAAGGCAATGGATCGACGTTAGGAGATGCAGTCCCATGGTAGTCGGTGACCAACAGTAGTTTCACACGCCATTTTCTCCCTCAGGATCCTAGAGCCCATGTGCACCATTGGTTTGCAATCAGGGTTTTCCAACTCCCCCAGGTGGATCCTCCACGTCCACCAACCCGGTTAAAGCACTGGATATTCGCTTTTCGTCCTCTCAATTTCGTAAGCAACAGTGTTGCCACGAGAATGCAGTGAGTAGGACTCCCCTGGTAACGGCTATATACGCGTTGCCATGTGGGAGTATTTCGAGAGGGAAAGCGGACTCTCTCCAACCTCGGCCGTAACAGGGCATTTAAGGCTTTATGAAAAAAAACTGACAACTATCTACAAAAGTACAACAATAAAATATAGAGCACATTCAACTCTTTGTAAATCACATTAGAACTCCTATTTTTAACAATATACAAGATCATAATTACTAACACTAAGTTCAATCCTTGTTGTGTAAATTCAAACATTGACCCACCAAATATCAAACATTAAGTCTACTGATAGACGGAAGTAGTATTTAGTAAGTATTTTTATAGGTTAGTGAAATAGTTCAGTGGTGACTGATTCTTTTGTTTTTTAGATCACAATTCATTAACATTCATGGGCTTGTGGTTAAAAAAAACTATCCTAATTGTGAAGTGTCGATTTAGTTTGCAAATTTTATAGATTTTCTTATGACAGAGAAATAATCTGTTCATCAGTGACTAGCTCCATATGGATTCCATAATTTCTACTGACAAGTGATTGCTGTTGGAGTTGAACCATGTCACTAATACGATTAGAGGCTGACGTTACCCGTCGTTTTCCATGTACCCCGAGGGTATCGTATCTAACACTCAGTCGTCTCTCCTTTCCTTTAATGAATAAGTTCTGAATTTCGAAGCATATTTTTTATTAGAGATTTCATTTCAAATACTGACGTCTACTGTACTTGTATCTTTTATCCGGCATTTTGGTTTGGGTTTCATTGGAGAATAAGTTCAGGAGAATTGGATGATCGTTACATCGCTATATAATACGAATTGACTGAATTCATGGGTGTAAATTATCGAATTCTAAACTAATGGTTTCGAAAGTTATCATGTTCGTACAGAAAGAAAACTAACAGTCCTGAGCACAATTTCGTGTCCGGTGGTCATAACTAAAGCTCTAGCTCGTCCAAACTAGTTAATATATATACAATTAGTAAAGCAATAATCTGACAAGATCTATACACGATGACCACTTTTTCAGTTGCTATGCTAATTACTAGTAAATATACAGTTGAATTGTGAAGATTATATATTAATATGTTCATCAGTGACTAACTCCATATGGATTTCAAAACCCCTGTCCGATTATAATCATCATATGCTCACTAGTGACTGTCTCTAAGAGTTATTTCCTAGAGTTCTGGTGAGAAGCCATGATTAGTGGAGTTCAACCGTATCTGTTGTGAGATAGTAACTCACTGAAGACAATGGTTTGCAGTGGCGCAACTTCGTGGGTTGGTTGAAGTTAGACAATAACATCGTCGGATGCCGGCCATCTCAGTGGTCTAGTTGGTTAAGCGCCTGGCGCGAGACTGATAGGTCCTGGGTCGGAATCTCGCGGGGTTGTGGGATCGTGGATGCGCACTGCTTAGGAGTCCAATACTAAGACAAAACAGCCGTTCAGTGCTTCCAGGTTTTCCATGGTCATCTAGCTTCGATTGACTTATGATTTCAACCAGTGAAATATTTTTATGTTTGAACTGTATAGCATGAATTAAGACAAGCGAAATGACTTTCAACTATCAAGTTTCAGTGAAAAACTGCACATTGGCACTCGTACTATTGATAAAATGACATTAACACTGATGACTGAGCAACTATGTATGCGTTTCTTTAGTTGTTAGTGTGTAGTTTAAAAAATTTTTTTTGGCAACCTGACTTAGAGCTTAGTAACTGTGTTTATGAAACCATTCAGTTAAATAGTTTGATCAATTCTGTGTTTTTTTTTAAAATTAAGTGTTATTAATATTCGAATATCTATTATTATACGCATAAGCTTAAGTCAATACATAGATTTCGTAAATAAGCTTTTTAAAATTTATAACCAGGCAACTTATGTTACCAATTGGATGTGAAGCCGTCATCATGGTCAGGAGTTCTATCAATAGCTATAGGCGATAGTTTTGCTGCATTAATTGGACGAGCTTATGGAAAGCGTCGTTGGCCTGGATCACATCGAACTTATCTAGGATCTTTCGCTTCTTTCTTTTCTCAAGTATGTATGTATGTTTGTGTATATAGTAGTAATATAGGCATGCATTGATTTAATGTTAAGAAAATTTTGTTGAATGATCCACTGAATTATCGTTATTCTTATCTCCTCACTAAGGAGTTTAATCTCTAACGCATTAGTGACACTGAATTATTTTCGTAATAATCTAAAGATTTCGCTACCGTGATTTGTCAAGAAGTCCTTCCATATGCCATTGGTACGACTGGAAAAAGTGAGACCCAATGCTGCCTATAAAAATGTTTCAATGTAGATTTGTCATTTTAAGTCTCCTGAAACCGGGCCCCAAATAATATTTCGAGGCTTTCAGTGTTCGGACCCTTTAGTATAGTAGCACATTAAGTCATGGATTGGGCGAGTGCCTGCTGGCGTGTATACTTGTATATTAACGTGGGTTGCTGGTCAAAGGCTCCGTCCTAATAATCTGGCCACAGCCTAGTCCGGTCTAGATGACTTGATCGGTATGCTGTGGTGCGATGTGCTCGAGTCGTGGCTTAATGAATGTAGCCTTTGCCTGAAAAGTTTTGTCCGCCTACTTCTCACACCGAGGGTATTTCCTACAGTAAAGCTCTTGAAACCCCATTCTCTTAAAGTAGCTGGATAGCCCCAATTTAACGGACCTGGAGCTTATTGGTTATGGTGCGCTCAACGTTCAGCCACTAACTCCTCGGTTCAAACCCCGCTCGACTTACTTCGGTTTAGGCGACTAGGTTGTATTATCATAACCCGTCATTCTTAGGATATGACTTATATCCGTCTGTAGCTCTTCTAGAGTTACTACCGTTCTCAAGCCCGGGTAAAGAAAGAGGGTTGGGCACGGGGTCGGTAACCCCACCCCATAGTAAAAACACTAACCAGATTAAACAAATTAAATCATTTGTCGAATGATTTAATTAAATTCTCAAGAATTCACAACGCCATCGAAATATTCTGGTTTCTCTTGTTGAATGTATACGTGATACAAGTATTGTTTGCATTACTAGTAAATTACTATATTAACCGAAGTCGGAATTTTGATTTTACTTTCTCTGTGCAAGAAATCTGCGTTTAGTCGAAGTCGTCAAGATCAACGGACTTGCTGAATGTCTAGAAACTTCATAACTTTCAGTCGTAGAAAATACATTTAGTATTTCTTGTAATCAAAACTATGATAGTGTCATTTAGAATTAGTACTTCCCACTAATCTATCCCAGCTCTCCGTGTAATAAGTAATCGATAATTATCAGCGGAGATGGAAAGTGGCTAGCAGTCAAATTTGCAACACGGGTTTCGTCCCATTTCTATTGGTTGTTTGAATCCTCCCATTGATGTTCAGGAATGCAACTGTTCAACTCTTGAGTGCAGGTACATTCAGCTAACTAGTTCCAAATAAGGCAAATGGGCGTCCTGAATATCAATGCTAACTATCATCTGTCTGTGCTTATAGTGATTGTGACTTAATGGTAATGTCGAGGTAATGCGTGCAGGATGTACATTTGCCAATAAGAGACTGATTAATTTCAGTCCTAAATATCAATGAGAAGATCCATATAACCAATACAAATGAGTTCAACTGATTCAGTTCATAAAATAATATTGGGTTCGTATTTGCATTTTTCTGTCATGAAAATAATGTCATCAGATTGTTCACAAATATTTCGAACGCACTAGAAACTTATCTAATTATTTGTAATAATTTAGTTTGAAATGTTAAATCATTGTTTCCTGCTATCAGTTTGTTGCCTTGAAGACACTAAATTTCTAAATATTCGCCATTTGATGATGAACGGATGAGATTTGTCTTGACAATATCATCTCACTGTACTAAATTGGCTTATGGTAACTTGAACCAATGGACATATGTTCTGTGTTCTGCATTGCTTTTAACTTACTGAGTAATGGATAGGATTAGAGAATTTTTGCTTGGCTCTCTTCTCGCTTGTAACCAATTATGCGGAAAAAAAGTGATCTTTTTCTAACTTAGTGTATAAAGTTGGGTAAAATAAAAAAATTTCCATTCCAGAACAACAATCTTTTACAATTGACATCAGGTAATAGACAGTTTCATTCGTCTCATCAAGTGATTTTACTGTTACGAAATCCATAATTCAAATCTTCCCAGTTATATATGCTGTAAGCTGTTTTAGAGTTAATCCAATGAGTTTTGTCAATGTGTTGCTATAGGATATTTTCTAAATTTTTTTATTTGAACACATAAATATTGGTACAAGAGGACACCAAATATATATGCGCCACACAGATCTCATTTGATATGTGTGTGGGCTGTGATACTGCCCGGGTGCCCAGATCGAAGCAGGTGGTTTTCTTAGGGGACCACACCCCAAGCCTTTGACCTAAAAGTCTGACCCACAAGGCAGTAGAGCATCGTGAGGAGATGCAGTCCCATGGTAGCCGGTGACCAACGATTGGTTTATACGCCATTTGTTCCCTCAGGATACTGGAGCCCATGTGCACCATTGGTTTGGAATCCGGTTAAAGCGCCAGACATTCTCTTTTCGTCCTCTCATTTTCGTAAGCAACACCCCCGCCATGAGAAGTCAGTGAGTAGGACTTCCCTGTCAAAGGCTATATACGCGTACCCATGTGAGAGCATTTCAAGAGGGAGGGCGTACCCACCCCACTCTCGGCCGTTTCAGGGTATTTAGGGCCATTGGAATTGGTGATACTAACAATGAAGTACAAAGCCATCTTAACAATTCCTTCTAGTCTTTATATCAAGTACATGTTCAAATGACTCATTTCTTGAATACATCATCCTTTTTTTTATTATATTGTTACATCATTTAGATGATTGCATGGACAATAATATCATATTATTATTCATGGTATTGGTTAACCGGTATTATTCCTTTATTCATCGGTGTACTTATTGAAGCATATATTGATCAAATTGATAATTTAGTTATACCATTGATTGTTATGCTTATTTTTCATAGTTTATAATCATAATACCAGTTTAATAATACATTGTATGTACTTATTTAGATTTGTTTATTTTCTACCCTTATTTCATGTATGTTTATGTTTTTGTGCCCGTTGACCTGACTCCATTTAGAGCGTACGAATGATTGTATGAATGTTTGCTATCGCTGATTCTCGTATATCATCGTCGACTTAAATCGCATTATCCAATAACGGAATTAAATAAGTCGAATAACGAGAATTGACTTGAGAATACATATATTTCGTACATGAAGCGAATGAGAAGCATAGCAAAGCAAAAATGACACGTATGGAAGATGGCTGGGAAGCCAACTCCATTTTAGTAAAGCGTTATTCAATATTTATAGTCAGGATAAGAAGGGCACACACATATACGCTCATATAAAAACAGTCAAGACTGACAAGCGAATAACTGACAAGGTTAAAATATGACTCAAGTAAAATGAATAAAATAGGATGTCCGAAAGCTCGAATAAGGTATATGGGCTTGCCATAGTAACTGACACTACAATGTACATAGTAAATGAATGTTATATTTACTAATAATAAAATCTATCATTCGTCCATTTATTTTTACAGGAATAAAATGTTAACAAAAGATCATCATCAATTACATAATATTATTGACTATTCTTATTCTTTATAAGAAAATAGAGTTGATATGAAAGCACTATTCGTTGAAGAATATCTTCTGAAAGAGTCAATTTTATAAGTGGTTATCTAATAGTCCCATCAAGGATATCGTTTTCATTTGAGGGATCAAGTAAAATATTGTTATAACTTGTGACCGTAGTGACTTATCGATCGGATCAATGATGTGTAAAACCATATAGGCAGTCTAGAGTCCTGATTAGCCCTGCTTCCAGTTAAGTCCAGAACACAAGTCTCAGCCTCTGCGATATGAATCATTATATTTCAAGCATATTGAGTTTATATACCAATCAAACAGACTGTAGCGGTAAATAAATCCTCAAAATAAATAGCTCTGTAAGTTTTTGACATTGGATGCTGACCACATTAGTTTTAATGGACTCACCTAGCTGAAGGCCCTCAGTCATGCATCCGCACTAGATCACGAGTGGGAACGCCGTGATCAACATCTACTGTAATCGCTAGTCAGATTAGATTAGACGATTCTCGATATATTGATAGCATATCAAATATATCTCCAAGCTTCCTTTCTTCTGTCTTTTGATTTCACTTGGTGGGTACGCTTCGTATTAGAAGGTGTTACTGGTTAAAGCGTTGTCAAACTCTGAATACCTGTAGCATCTTCAAGACCACATCGTACTATAAAATAGAAGATAACATTTGTACAATATTTGGCCAACAGGAAAATGACACCTGAAATAAATATTGACCAATAGGAAAATGATACCATTTCAAATCCGAGGATAGTATTAGACTTAACAGGATGATTTTTGGGATATTTTTCTGAATATTCCAACAAATACATTTAAATCATCACTGGAACTCGAGAGTCGGCATTTCTAGTGTCAGTCAGTTCGTAGTATAATGGGGAGACCACCGGTCGTCGATACTCTGTGTAGATTCGCAAACGTATTTTGTGCTCCAAAACTATTGAATATTTGTCCAGTGAACATCAATTAGTTAACAGTGATGAACATGACACTGGACCAATTTACACAAACTTTCTAAGTGAACAGGAAAGTGATTTTGGAGGCAACGAATCAGCTTTAGGTAACTTTTTGATTAATTAAGAAGTGAGTCATTCTGAAAAAAAATAGTCTTGGGATCATATGTATTTGTCTAGCTTTGAACATCTGTATGGCTTTCTTAACCTGTGTTACTCATAAAGCAATTCGTTACTTGACTGTCCCGCAATATGTAAAAGTCGGAAAAATATACCAATACCTCATGTTGGGTTTTAGTTTACCTAAGTTATATTTATGTTTATCCACTACTCTCTCTAATGTATGCATTTTTCGATGCGACAAACAATGAGGATAGATCTATCCATCCCTATATATTAACTACATTTTAATAAGATCCTTGTCTTTCCTTATATAAGCGTGCAGGGGAACTAGTTGTGCTAGATAATCCCTAGGAGTATGTGTTTCAGGTCAATGACCAATCATTACGTCTTTTAATGTGAATTCGGAATGGATCAGACAATCAAGTGGTTCCCCTCCGTTAAAATTAATCTGAATGATTCATGGTTCTGTTTGCATTTTTACGGATAAGGACTGACTATTGTTATGGTTGAGAGAAGTAAAACTGGTTTATCGTGAGTAGATATTTACTGAATTTCAATTCGCTAAATAACATTAAAGCGATTTTCATAGTCCACTATCTCGGTATTGAATGATGAGTAACAAATAGGGATGCATAAATCATAAATGTATTGAAACAAATATGTTTAATAAGTCTTTGAACATGACACTATATGCAGTTCATCTATGTGTCACTATAAGTATCTAAAACGCAGTAGAATAGCACATTTTGATCAGTCTAATGCACTTTTTGTTTTAATTGTTTGTGACAACAGTTGGTAGGAATGTAAGAGATATAGTTTTACTTCATATCTCAACGTAAGATTTTCGTTTAGTCCAAGTATCTACAATAAATATGATACGAAACAAACGTAGCGTCTAAACTTCATGAACAAGCGTTAACGTAACGATATTGTATGACGACTTCATCTGTATATTTACTGAAATAATCATGTTGACTGATTGAACAAAACACGTCCTCTAATATCAAGTGCATATACTGTAGAAGGCAAAACCAACTAAATGTTCTAGGGGGTGGAAACTGAAATATTTAAAAGGACATTCAACTAATGTATTAGAAGATAAGTGTTCAATCATTGGTGCAACGAAGTATGCAGTTATCTGCCACATAATTAATATTTAGCCATTTAAAATACACCTACCTGAGTCTGCTACCCTTCGTGAGAGCATTTATCGTCGACCGGAATTTTCCTTTCAACTCTATCCTAGGCTTTCGATTCCAGTTGTTCCAACTTTCTATTCATTCTTTTGATGTCTGCATTCAATTCCATGCTTAATGCTTACTTTGGTCTTCCACCTTTCCCTTCAAAATTCCTAGTTGGGGTTCGTCTCGTGATGTAAACTGATGAACTCTGCAGTATGTGTCCTGTATTTGCTGAATCCGGCCTGCTGGTCTCGTAGTGGGTGTCTACTGAATCCTCCATTCGGTTCAGCAACGCTCGGTTGAAAACTTTTCGTAGTACCCATAGTAGTGTGATGCCCCTCTAGTTCTCGCGTTTGCTGAAGTCTACTTTCTTTGGTATCTTGATGAGGTGTACTTTTTTCTCCATCTTTAATTTTACTGAATAGAACGTGGAGCACCTATGCAGTCATCTCTGTCTGAATACACTGCTTCAGCTGTTATGTTCTCTGGCCCTGCTACTCTCCCACTTTTGATTTGTCTGGTGGCCATGCTAATTTCCTCGACGTCTAGTAAAGTTTCATCCGTAAGAATGTCTGCTTGTAATTTCGATATCCGATTAGTTCAGTTGGACTGGTCTTTTCAAGAGTTTTTCATAGTGCTCTTTCCACTTGTTCCTATGTGCTTGAATTTCAGTGGTTGGCTTGCCCTACTTATACTTGACTGTTCTCCCTAGTTTATAGCATTTCCCAGCTATCTTTTTCTTTATATCATACCTCTGTCCCATATTTCCATATTTCGCAGCTTTTTTGTTCTCACTGGTAGGTCTTGTACATATTACAACTTGTCGACACTAAGGCTCTTCTTCACTTGATTGTTTGCTTCAGTGTATTCAGCTTGTGCGTTGGCTTACTTTGCTATTGTTCAGCTGTTGTTAGTTGCTACCTTCTTGTTCTTTCTTTCCTGAATCTTGTCCGGAGTTTCGATCGAAATCTGTTCCACATGATGATGCTAATTGTGGCTTAGAACCTCCTGACACGTCGAAGTTCCTGCTTCTTTGATCCCTTTTCAACTGTCCTCCATGGTACTGTGATCTTCTTTGAGTAGACTTGTAAGGTTTGGAGCCCGTTGTCGAGAGTTATTATGAATTCATCGAGTTTGTTAGTATCTCAAAGGAAGGCTGTATTGAACCTTTGTAATGCTGTTTGTCCAGTTGTCCAATTCTTCTTTCGCTTCAGATTCATCTTTGCAACAACTAGGTGACAATGTAGAACTATGTCAGCTCCACTCCTGGTTCTCAAATCTTCCACTGACCTGAATGTTTTAGTGTTTTTAAAGTAACTCAATATTCTTATCAATTTTACAGAACCTGATTTATTATTATTATCAGTAATTTCACTATTTCTTTTTCAAACGTGGCAAATATGATGCTAACATTATTGAAAATTGTGTGTTATTGTATTTTTGAAGAAACCCGAAACGGTTTCTTCACAATACTTGTGTACCCATAAGTTGTTCGTGAATATTAATAATAAAATATAATCGACCTGGTTATGTGTAGTCTGGTCCGGTGATACTGTGGTGTTTGAACGAACTAATAATACCTTTGTACTTGTTGAACGCTCGATTTCGAATTCCAAATACAATACATTCGTTTGTGCTTGTGTCTCACTTCTTAATTCAATTGCATTATTTCTGGGATTCCTAGTTCGTGCTATAATTCAAAGAATTCAGAACATTATAGATATCCTTTTATATTTTTGTGTGTTTTGAAGGGACACTGTATCATCTATAACTATTTTTTTTGGTGAGTACAAGTTTGAAAATATGTCACATTCTTGTTCCTTCCTCCCAGTTCATGTCGTCCCATGATATCTTCATAGCGGATTTCGCCCATTCTGATATAAGCGTCCAATTTTCCTATCAGCGTGGTCAGGCTTTTTACTGAGCATTTCGCTACGATCGAATGCAACCTCTCATATGACTGATCTCCATCGTCCACATTGCTATCATTAGTGGGTGCTTAACGTTGGACAACATTAATTGTAATTCCCTTATTCTTCGCTTAGGAGGATTCGCTGATGTCCCTGGATCCGTGAGACATCTATTTTATAAACACTTCCCATGTTTCTTTCGACAACATCAGTACAAATACATGTGTGAGGAGCATTTCCTTCTTCATGTCCAGAGTACAACAGCATCTTCCGAATCTAATCTTTTCTGTCCAGGTTGTCTCCAATGGGTTTCACTTATCGTGAGGACCGATAAATTATATCTGCTCATTTTCGTAGATATCTGATTGGTGGTCCTGGTCTACTACATTGCCGAACGTTCCATGTACCTATATTAATTGTTGCTCCGGTTGTTAGACAGAGTTTAAGTGGTTTGAATTGTTTATTCTGACTAGGGTTTCTTACCAAGCTCGTTTTCCACGAGATGAGGACGCTGAAACCGCACTCCCCGACTTCCGGACTGAAAATAAGCCCAGAAGGTTTACAGGTAGAGTTTTAGGATCACATATTTAGTGCGGATAGTAGTGTTATCGTGAGTACACCTGCATGTCTCTGTCGTTTCGTGTCCTTGAGTTCGCCAGTCTGACCTCTAAGTGTTTTATGTCGAATTAAATCTCAAAATATACGTGTTCAGTTTCAAAGGTCGTGTGAATAAGAACCAGTGTCATCACTAGATACATGTTATCGTCAGAAGTGTGCGTATCCACAGAAAGGAATGTGTATCCAATATTATGACAATGTGGGAAAAATAGTTCCAGTGATTGCCATACATAAATTCAAAGCGTTCGCGCATAATTACCGGGGACTATGTTGTATAACATGAACCAAAACGCTTAACAGGATTATTAGCAATCAGTTGGAAGACGGCAGCCAATAAAGTCAGAATTTGGTGTATTTGCGAACACATTTATTTAACGAACCACAATCAGCATACCATGAGAAAAGTGAACAGTAATAATAGAAGTCAATTTAAAAAGAAGTATTTCAGTCAATACAATATTTGTATACATTGCATGGAACTACGAAAAACTATATGTTTACAAATTGTGTTTATTTCAACCCACACCAAATGCCCAAGAAAAATGACAGTCATTGCACTATCTTCTGTGTCTTTTAATAGAAGACTATACTTGTTTGAGTTCAGTAGATAGCAGCGGTCACTCATCACCTTGTTTCTCTTAGATCACTTATTTCGTCAGCGATGAACATTTCTGCGTCTTAGTATTCAGCCTTCATTCATAAGAGCAGTATAACGGTTGGTCTGTATTAATATTTACAGCACGTACACCAGTTAATAACTAAATTTGCCTTGAAAGGGTTCATCAGCGGAGTCAAAATCACTTTCTCAGTTAGTGTGTTCTTGTTGCTTACCACTATGAGAAAAAGTGTACTACTCTGAGTTTCCTTGATCAACGTTTTAGAAGCTGTTTGTAAAGACTTCGAAGATGGCTATTCTTGGAGAAAACAAAAAATAATACATGTTGGCAGTAAAGCCACTGTTTTATATGTGGGTTTGTAACATGAGATCACCCTTCATCTTACAATAAGATGGATAGGAAGTAGATGTACTCGTTCTAGTCGCACCTAGAAAAACGTGTTGGAAATTCATGTTTATGGCTTAATGTCTACTGCTTAAAGAAAGCCCAGTTTCTACATCTTTGATAAGATAAGTAATATCCTCCTGAACACAGCGTTCTAAATTAGCTCTTAAGTTGAGTTTAACTCATCTGTAACAAAAAACGACAGAATTCATGTGATAAAACAATCATACTAACGCCACACTTTGCAGAAAAAGTGAAATAGGGATTATATATTTCCATAAACAAATACACCCTTTTGTCACTAAGACCCAAAAAATAAGGATTTTTCTATTCGACTTAGCAAAGTTTGAAGTTTGACCCTGTGGGCAGTTTTGAATATTGCTTTGGGAGCGAGCTTTGAGGTTGGTTAGAGAATGAACCCAAGTAGACTCGTAGAAGTCAAAAGCAAGGTAATTCTATACAACACGAAAATAATTCCCATTAAAGTTTGGTGCCGAGTTCCGGCGATTTAGTTTCATGGCAGAGGATACACTACAATACAACGCTTTCTATTCCCTACTTGAACGTATTCACATGTTGTTCAACATCCCTTTTGTTATTCAGTATGTCGAGCCGAAAAACGCAGATTTACTACCGATAAGTAATAACAAGAATTTCGAATTAGCTGTAAATTCTTCAAAGCCCTTACTTAGAATTTTACTTCAGCGAAAAGGTGTGTAGATTCTTATGACTATATTCTTTCATAGGTGAGAGTTACGGAGAAATTTACGGGTATAAATCTTCTAAACACGGTCTTATACATCGAGGAGCGGCCGACACTCTTCGGAACTTCGGTGGCAGTGAGAAACATCGTCGATCTGAAAAACCTGTCATAAGTGTTATGAGTGACTTCCACTTGGTCTCATCGATACTGGATGTTGATATTATACCATGGACATTAAGACGGTAAGAATTTAATCGTTTGTAAATAGCATCTTATAATGAATACTTAAGCTCATCCAACTTCCTATAGTTGATAGCTTGAAGTTTTCGAAACATCCTTTCTGTACACGTTAAAATTCTGGAGATTTTTCGGCCTTCGGGTCTTCACAAAAATCACTTTATCTGTGATGCAAGACTTTACGAAAGTTATCCGAAGAATGTTACTTTAATTACAGTCGTAATCTTTGATTTGTTTGGGGCCAGTGCTATTCCTCTTATATGTAAATGATCTTCCTTGTCTCCTATCATCATCGGTCTTGCTATATGCTGACGATGTCAAGATATGGAGAACGATACGATGTAAGAGTGATAGCTTAGAACTTCAAAATGACCTGAAGAAGTTATCTGAATGGTCTCAAACATGGCAGTTGCCGATAAATACTTCCAAGTGTGTTGTGATGCATATCGGTCATCAAGGCACAGATACATACACGATGAATAACACTGAGCTACCTGTCGTCCAGACATATAATGACTTAGGAGTTATCGTTAGTCAAGACTTAAAGACTACTGCACACTGCCGTGCAATAGCCGCCAAAAGTTTTAGAACGTTATGGTCAATACGTAGGGCTTTTAGTCATGTCGACACTAAGACGTTTTTGACTTTGTATACAGTGTTCGTTCGTCCTAAACTTGAGTACTGCATACAAGCGGCTAGCCCCTGCTTTAAAAAAGACAGAGCTTCTGGAAAAGGTTCAGAGAATGGCGACTAAGCTGGTTCCCGCAATAGCGAAGCTTCCGTATGAATCTCGACTGGCCAAGCTGAACCTTTTCCCGTTGTCATATCGCAGAACTAGAGGCGACTTGATTACAGTCTACAAATTGCTTAGTGATAAATTTGCACCTGATATGCCCTCATTTTTCTTGTCTTCCAAAACAGAGAATTTACGAGGACACTCCAAAAAAGTTCATAAGCCGAGAACAAATTACTTGTCAGCTGACTATCGACTTTCCCATCGAATCATCAACGAGTGGAATTCACTACCTCAGCACGTGGTTGAGGCTCCATCCGTCGACTGTTTTAAAAGAAAGTTGGATCAACTGAGAGACCACCATTGCCAGGACTAACATAGGCCATCGAGCCTCCTGTCCTTCCCAAACTGAAACTGAAAACTGAAACTGAAAAGCGTGCTGTTTTTGATATGCATAATGATTCAAGAAAATTGTCTAAATATATATCGACTCGTCCATGCCATTTGTACTGTTTGTAAGGTATCGCGAAGTTACTTTCCACATAGAGCGACATATAAACCGTCTCCCTGAGTTATCAAACATAAATTTTGTGGCAGATTTCATCTACATAGAACTTGGCACAAGAGTGCGTTGCTCTAAGTGGCCATCTCAATTCGCACGACAGAATAAAAATAACAGAGGGGATTGTTGGAATTCAGGATCGATAAGAAAATAAGAAGTAAATTCATGTGAGTCCTTGTGACCGATTTTCATCTATTGCATCCGGAGTCTCTAACCGCGGATCGTGCTTATTGAATGGACCACCTTCAGGTAGACTGGATCTAATTGCAGGACTCAGATCAACAGTTAATGACCTCCTGAGCTGATACCACGTTTCTGTTTCGGCCTTTTAAATGTTAAAGTAGTACAGAATAATTGTCAAAACAATGATATAGCATCATAGCCCCTTACAGCTCATACTTGAGGGACGTAAAGACGTAACTATCCCCCAAAATGTCACGTAATTTTATGTTGCCTGTTATTGATATAATGAGAATACATTGATCAGGATATTAAGATATATTTATGCTATACATTCCGAACGACATATATATGGAAAGGTAAAAGGTCAACCGTACAATTTAGAAGTTAAAGAGAAACAAATGTATCAATTTTCATGTACATGGGGAAATGTGCATAGTGAAGAGCAATCGTGACCTCTCATTAAGGGTGACTGGGCACATACTGAACTGCATTGGTCAAACAAGACCAAAGGCCAAGCAAATATCTTCCTCCATTGCGAAATGCTTGGTTGGGACGAGTCATAGAGTTAATAACTAGTCAGTCTTCGTAGTGTTATACAAAAATGTTCATGGACCTATACTGAGGTCCGCTGAAGCCTTGCTTTTACGGTAACTGGAACCTCGATTGCATTGATCTTTTCTATTACCTAATTTGTTCAGTCCGTCTTCTATCTTTTTATATACAATGTATTAACATGTATATATGTGATCGGGATGTTCGGAATGTATTGCGCAGATATATCTTATAATTCTGATAACCTTCGTCTTCACGTCGCATTTTCCGAATTTACCAAAGGGATCAATTGTTTTTAATTTCTAATCTGTCACTAACAATTTCCCCCTCTTTCAAGTGTGCACCAATCCAAATTGTCACAGCACAGTAAGAGGAAGTCTGAAAAGTAGTCGAGATAGTGATATTAAGAATTTAAACATGTTCAGTGTGATCCAGAGAGTAGGACTGACATATAAGGATGAAAAGTATAAAATGATATTGAGATTCAAGGTTTCTAGAAGGCTAACTGTCGAGTACACTTGTCCTACTGTTATTGATTTTGCACAATCTCATCCATTGTTTCCAACTATGAATTGCAACTATTTCTTAGATTCTAGGTACGAAGCCTTAATTTTTCTTCTCAGTTTAAACTAGTAGTCCGTGTCTTCGTTGACTGATGCTATGTCTTCACTTGGTCTTTACTAGATTTCTTTCAGCCCACTTCTGTTCCGGTTAAGATCGTTACATGCGCTGATCAAAGTCTAGCTACCAAGTTTTAGTGGGGCTATTAGTGTAATTAACCTGGAAGGAATCCTTCCTTGGCGTAGTTCTCGTGTTAGCTGGCACCAATTAACATCAGTTTCCTCAAGATTTCAGACATACCTAATCTATAAAGTCAACAGATCTTAGTCTGAGGAATACAATAAATCAATCGCAGGCTTTTTGGTTAAAATTTAAAAATTAACTACTTTTCTAAGTTATATCAGTTGACAGGGTCTAAAGTTGAATAAAGTTGCGTGGATGTACTCCTTGTTACCTTGTAAATCTAGAGAATTTTTGTCATTATACCTTTCATACTGTGTTTGCTAGTATTTTGCTCGTTTATTTGCATCCCTCTATGTTAAAAAAGAAATGTATTGTGAAATCCTAAGTGAAACTCAAACCATGCTGACGAGCAAAACATTAGATTTATTTAAGTCTAAATATAACTTCATTCTTGATATTTTCTGTACACTTAGGGTTCAGCTATTTCGAAATTTTTTGTCTAAAACCTCATACCAACTTATTTTACTAGTATTCGTATCACTTTTCTTGGTGGTTTTGATGTTTTTTGAACTGTTCTTGTTGCACTTATCTGACGTATACCAACTACAATCTTTTTACCCAACACATGGTTTAACATATTTGTTGAGTATTAGTTTATGTATCTTCGAGTTTGAGCAACACGCTGTTAATGTTATGAGGACTAGTGATACTGTTCGGCTTCCACAACTAAAAAATAGATGGAGCGGTGTTCAAATCTACGAGGACTCAGTGGTTAGGAAGTTCGATTTACAGCAACTAAGTTACAAGTCCAAACCCCGCTCCGGCTACTTCTGTTTGGCAACCATGTAGTATCACTCACTAGTCCACATACTTAGAGTGTAGTTTGTAGTCAAGTAAATGAATCTGTACGTAATAAATGAGTTGTAAAAAGTTCAAATTTCTGATCTGTTTGAATGCTAAGTGCCTTAATTACTAAGGCATCGCTTCACTGTTTACAGATTTACCTAGATCTTTATTCTCTGTCCATATATATGTATATATCCATCTAATTTTTGTAATTCTTTATTTAGTGTAAGCCTGATCCGTTCACCTGGTAAACAGTTCGGTTTAAATATTCGTACTGGTGCTATTCAATATTATACTAAAAATGGTTATGAAACTATTCCAGCCTTTTTTATATCTCGTCTAGCCGAAGACGGGATTGCTTATAATACTGGTTTATTAGCTGTGAATGATGAAATAATTGAAGTGAATGGTATAGAAGTTTACGGTAAATCATTAGATCAAGTCAATGATATGATGGTTGCTAATAGTTCAAATTTAATTATTACTATTCGACCAGCTGATCAAAGTATGTGTTTAGTTCCAAGAGAGATTTCACGTTCAAGATTTTCACAAAGTTCTGATCTTTTATATGGTCCACGAAAAAATATTCCAATAACTGGACGTAGTTCACCACTATTATTATCATCAACAACAACAACAAATTATCCTCAATCTCAATCACAATATATTCCATCTCAATTATTATCATCATCATCATCTCATCCATTAACAACAAATGTTGTATCCTCAAATAATCATAATCCATTAACTAGAACAAGTGGATTTAATGGTGATTCAACCATTCAAATTAATGAAGAAATTGAAAGTGATGATGATATGAATGTTGGATTAATTACAATATAAATGGTATTCAGTTGATTATTTGTTCTAGTTTATACATTCCTATTTATTTCATACATATACACATTTATATATGGTTGAAATCTCATATCAATTTAGCACAAGGTAATGAACCTTTTTTTGTTGTTGTTGTTGAAAGACCTATCTCCTATTGATATCTATTAGTACTGTTTTGTTGCTTTTTCTTTTTCTATCAAACATTTTGTGTTATACTTAAGGCGGACCCATTGAGTACCCTTTAATATAATGGGTTTATAGAGACTAAATGAATTTTGTGCATTATCTACATGTTGATTGCATCTAAGCCGTGTTATTCATTCTTCTTCTTCTTCTTCTCCTTCTTGAGAATTCTCTATAGAGAAAAGTAAATATAAAGTATTATGTAAGAGCGTAACATATCATCCTAGATACATACATATACATGTAGATAATTTATTTGTGATCATCTTTGACATTATAACTCTTTCTTCTTTCATTTCCATTATAGAATTAAACAACATTCTATAAATAATTTTTTTATTTTCATGAAGAAAACAACAATAAATTCCAAAGTTTAAAAAAAGGGTTTTTTCCCTCCCTCTTTCTCTCTCTCTCTCTCTCGCTACTCCCCTCTCTTGCCTTTTTTTGTCTCTGTTCCTTACATATTGATAGAAACAAACAAACAAACAAACAAACACAGACACACACACAGAAACATTCAAACATACAATTAAGCTCATACATATATAAACTATTTTACATGAATGATTCAATTGATGAACTGTAATTCATTTGTTTATTTTAATTTTCTCTTGGATATATCTATTTTTTTTCCGGTTACTAAGTAGTATATTATGTCTGGTTACCATTTTCTGATTATGGATATGGGTTGTTTTTTTTTTTTTTTTGTTTTGTTTGGTATTATTTCACTGGTTTTCTATGGATATATTTATTATACCTACACATATCAATCGATATTGCTCAATCGACTACTCATAAAATTGCACATGAAGTAATTCTTTTTAATTTATATATTTACTTTTTCTTTTTTATAAACAAACAAACAAACAAACATGAGAAACTTGACAAAGTCCTTATGATATAATTTACTTTTGCATCAAGTTGTACTGTTTAGACAAAAAAAGTGATTTTTAGTATGAGGTAGTTTTGATGAAGATCGTTTAACTTATTTATTGGTAGTTTATTTAGTAGATTAATTGCTCCTAAATGCCATGGTACGGCGGAGAGTGGGGAGAGTTAGCACTCCCTCTCGAAATGGTCTCACATGACCACGGGTATATAGCCCCTCTGCCAGGGAAGTTCTACTCACTGCCTTCTCGTGGCGGGGGTGTTGTTTATGAAATTGAGAGGTTGAAAAGCGAACGTCCGGCGGTTTAACCGTGTTGGTGGACATGGAGAGTCCACTTAGGGTAGTTGGGAAACCCTGACTCCAAACCAATGGTGCACATGGGCTCCAGTATCCTGAATGAACAAATGGTGTATGAACCAATCGTTGGTCACCGGCTACTATGGGACTGCATCTCTTTACCTTGCTCCACTGCCTTGTGGATCAGACCTTCAGGTCGAAGGTTCCGGGTGTGGCCCCCTAAGAAAACCTCGTGCTTCGGTTTGGGCACCCAGGCAGTATCACAGCCCTCACACATATCAAATGAGATCTGTGTGGCGCATATGTTATTTGGTGCCTCCTTCTATCAATATCTATGTGTTAAAATAAATAAATAAATAATGTGAGATTAGAAATCGTTTCAAATCAGGGTAAATTGAATAAGTGTTTTCGCCATAGTATCCTATTTATTTATTTATTTACTTGAAAACATAAACATTGGTACAAGAAGGTATCAAATAAATATGCGCCACATAAATCATTCGATTTGTGTAAGGGTTGGGATACTGCTCGGGTGCCTAAACCGAAGCACGAGGTTTTCTTAGGGGGCCACACCCGGAACCTTCGACCTGAAGGTCTGATCCACAAGGCAGTGGAGCATCGTAAGGAGATGCAGTCCCATAGTAGCCGGTGACCAACGATTGATTCATACACCATTTGTTCATTCAGGATACTGGAGCCCATGTGTACCATTGGTTTGGAATGAGGCTTTTTCAACTCCCCGATGTGTATCCTTCATATCCACCAAACCGGTTAAAATGTTGGACATTCACTTTTCATCCTCTTAATGTCATAAACAATAGTGATGTCGCGGGTAGGTAGTGAGTAAGACTTCCATGGCAGTGAACCCCTCAACAATGTGTGTACTCATACGAACTCACCAAGGATCGTAATGTGCATACCCTGAAGCTTTATGGTGAATGGATTTCCAATTTTAGGGATTTGAGACATTATCCGGCTGTTATATATCTGAAGCCAGTTTTGAATATAGTCATTCTTCCGAGTAAACTTCTCATTTTAATGATGACAATAATCAGTTGACTTTGAGAATTCACTATCTTCTAATGAAAAAACCAACCGAATTCAGTTATATCACGAGCTAAACAATTAGCCTCAATTTCAGTGAGTAGTTATTGGAAGTATTGGCTAGTGAACGCCAACTCAGTGGATCAAAAGTGACACACTCACCTTGAGGTTTTCATGCCTTCATAATAGCCCATTTCAATGTATTTTTTTGACTTATAGAACCAAGCTTTAGAAATGTTTCAGGCTCTTCAGAGTAACTTGTCTGACTGATTCAATTAAGTGGGTTACAGTTGATGTGAATTATATGTAAAACATTGTTGGGAGCAATAAATTACTATTTAAAGCCCTTTAACTTTCAACTAATAGGTCAGTCAGTCAGTGGTCTTGAGTGCTGTTAGAGGTATCAGGGTGGTTATCACTTCCCGGTTGCCCATACCGTGGAAGGGTTCCTCTGGAGGCACCTAAAAAGGAAATTGGATTAAGACCTCGGTTAATCTCATTGCTAATACTGGACCACCATCCTTAAAAATCTCAGGAGTAAACCTGCCAGGGCCTGCTGCTCTCCCTCGCTTCAGATTTCCTATGGCTTTTTCAACTTCGTAAAGAGACGGAGGACCTACATTAACTTGCCATTCAGGTTGGCTGGAGATCGTGGGCAACCGAAGTGTGGCTGAAGGCCAGTTGAACTGATCCCTAAAGTGTTCTGCCCATCGATCCAATCTCCTGGATTGAGAATGAATAATATGTCCATCTTTCTCTGAGATCGTTTCGCTAACGGTCGGGTTCCTAATTCCGGTTTCCTTAACCAGTCTGAACAATTGTCTGCTATTACCTATTGCGGCTGCCTTTTCCATCTCTCTTGCTTTCGCCACCCACCACTGTTCGCGATCATTGCGTAGGCTTCTGGTCAGCTTGCGCTTAAGCTGACTCCGCTCTTCATTATGTTCAGAGCCAGGTGGAATGAGTTTCCGAGCATCTATCAGTGAGATAGATGCTGCTGAGATCCAGTGTTGCTCCCTAACCTTCTGGTTTACCTTACTAGCAGATATCACTGCTGTTTCCACAGCTTTTCGGATATCATTCCATGCTGCATCGGGGTGGGCATCACATACATGGCTGCCTAACTGTTTTCCTAGTTGTTCCTGAAATATACTCTTAGCTTGACTATCATTAAGTAGGCCCCTAAGAGGTTAACTTGCAGCGTCTTTCCTACGTCCAGTAAGACGCAAGCAAATACGCGCTCGCACTAGAGCATGATCTGAATCTAGGCATGTGCTCCAGAATGAGCGACAGTCTTCTATCGAGCCCCTCCATCGGTGGCTGATAGCGATGTGATCTATTTGGGTCCAACGTTGGGACGAATTAGGGGGTCGCCATGTTAAAAGATGTTTTTCCTTATGCTTAAAGTTAGTATTTGCAAGGAACAGGCAGTTATCTGAGCATAGCTGCAACAGACGGTCGCCATTATCTGTTCTTTGAGCCACGACACCATAAGATCCAACTAGGTGTCTTTCCCTATCGCTTAGTTTACCTACTTGAGCATTAAAGTCACCGGCCATTATTACTACGTCAGAGCGCCTAGCTTTTCGGAGAAGGTCGGAAAGCTTTCTGTAAAACTCATCTTTGACATCATCTGAGCTGCAGTCAGTGGGAGAATAGGCAGAGACGACGAAGAGGCAACGACGAGTGTCCCTATCTTTCCGGATTCTTATTGTTCCGTTCAGTCGGACAGCGCACAAACGACTATCTACTGGGATCCACTCTAAGAGAGCTAGTTCTGCCCTAGGACTTAATGCTATACCTACGCCGGCGAGGCCACGGGAAGCAGAATCAGGGCTTCCAGATACACGAAGCGTAAATCGAGTCGGTTCTTTATTTTGGCATGGTGAGGTCAAATGAATGACGCTACTTGGATCCTGTATGCGCGTTTCGGAGACGCAGCACACATTGATGGCGCGAGATTCTAAAGTCCTAGATAAGGAAGCCTGCTGTCCTATTTGGCAAAGTGTTCGTACGTTAAAAGCTCCTACGTGTAGTTTAGAGCGTGGTTTCAGGAGACCAGGAATAGCGTTCCACGTACTCGAATCGTTTGCCCTAACGGTGGAAAGGCAGCATCGCTGTCACGCTGGTTGTCTGAAGGAAATACCTTACAGCCGTCACACCTCTGTACAGTCAGCAGTACGACTTCTCCTTCGGACTTTGGGTTTGTTGCTTTTAGTCTTACCGCTCTTCAACCGACCTGTCTGGCATGGTAGGACCTTGAGGAACGGTTGTTCCAGCCAGTATAGCTCGGTTGCTCCATCACGATAGGCAATACACTAGAAATCTATGAAGGGGATTAATTAATTTTAGAAGCATACCATAATGGCAACCCAATGTGGTTTAATAAATTTAATCTTAAAGTTTACACTACTCGTAAGTAACGTAAAATATTTAGTAAAAAACGTACATGAATAGCAGACAAATGGTTTCCACTGTAGGTCGACATCTATAGAATAATTACTAAGAATCAAGTATTATTTAAAAAAGAAGCATAATAGTAAAATAAGATATCCTACCTGGTGATACTGTTCGGGTGCCCAAACCAAAGCAGGTGGTTTTCTTAGGGGGCCACACCTGGAGCCTTCGACCTGAAGGTCTGATCCACAAGGCAGTGGAGCATCGTAAGGAGATGCAGTCCCATGGTAGCCGGTGACCAACGATTGGTTCATACACCATTTGTTCCTTCAGGATACTGGAGCCCATGTGCACCATTGGTTTGGAATCCGGTTAAAGCGTCGGACATTCGCTTTTCGTCCTCTCAATTTCGTAAACAACAGTAATGCCACGAGAAGGCAGTGAGTAGGACTTCCCTGTCAGAGGCTATATATGCGTGGCCATGCGAGAGCATTTGAAGAGGGAGAGCTGACTCTCCCCACTCTCGGCCGTAGTAGGGCATTTGGGGGCTAGATTGTAGAAGTAAAAGGTATATAAGAAATATAAGAATTACATAAATTTACTTCATGTCTTATCGTTTCAATTTAACAACAGAGGATAGTTATACTCTTGTAGAAGATTTTTCTGTAGGTGATTCAGTGATTTATAATTCCAAGTTCCAAGAATCCTCACATGATGTATATTCGTGTACATCAGACTGTGCATTATTCTTATAAGAACAGTAATCAATGATAGATTTATCACTTCTTCTGAATAATAATTAACATAATCATAGATGATTATGTTCTGGATAAATCATAATAGAAACATATAAGCTGAGGAAATCTCAGATTATTATATTTGTTTACAGTAAAAATTTTAATTCATGACTGAATTAATTGTAAACATGTACCCAGTGTAGCAGCAGTCTCTGCATCAGTAGGCCTCAGTATACACAAAGGGAAAACCAAGGTCCTCAAATTCAAAGCGGAGAACAGCAATCCAATCACTCTTGATGGCGAAACTCTGGAAGAGGTAGAATCCCTCACATACTTGGGAAGCATCATCAATGAACAAGGAAGTTCAGATGCTGACGCAAAGGCGAGGATTGGCAGAGCAAGTGCCGCATTCCTACAATTGAAGAACATATATGTGGAACTAAAAACAACTTTCAACCAATATCAAAGTGAGGATCTTCAATACGAATGTCAAGGCAGTTCTACTGTATGGAGCGGAAACTTGGAGAACTACAACAACCACCATCAAGAAGGTACAGGTATTTATAAATGGTTGTCTACGCAAGATACTCAACATCCGTTGGTCGGATACCATCAGCAACAGCTTACTGTGGGAGAGAACAAATGAGCTTCCAGCTGAAGAGGAAATTAGGAAAAGACGATGGAAATGGATAGGACATACACTACGGAAATCATCAGACTGCATCACGAGGCAAGCTCTAACTTGGAATCCTGAATGAAAGTGGAAAAGAGGCAGACCAAAGAACACATTACGTCAGGAAATAGAAGTAGACATGAAAAGGATGAATAACAAATGCGAAGAGCTGGAAAGGATTGCCCAGGACGGGGACGGATAAAGAGTACTGTTGGGCGGCCTATGCTCCTTCACGAGGAGTAACAGGCGTAAGTAAGTAAGTAAGTGTACCCATAATAATCTATGATTATAGGTAATGTCTGATGTGAATTTTCAGTATATAAACTATGGCTTCATCTATGAGTAAATCACAAGTTATAGTAGTTATCTATCAGAGAAAAAGTATTCCACTCACTGACTTCTCGTGGTGAAAGTGCTGTTTACGAAATTGACAGAATGTTTACTGCTTTAACTGGGTTGGTGGACAACTGAGGATCCATATTAGAGGGGAGTTGGGATACCTTGATTCGAAACTGATGGTTCACATGGGCTTTACGATCCTGAAGGAACAAATAGCACATGGACCAATCGTTGGCTACCGACTACCATGGGACTGCATCTTCTGACATTGCGCCACTGCATTGTGAATTAGACCTTTAGGTCGAAGGCTCAGGGTATGATTCCCTAACAAAATCACCTGCTTCGGTTTGGGCATGTTCTGATTAATCACAAATCATTGAATTGATTTATTTAGCATATAGATTATGTTATTTTTAATGTGATAATGTTATCACTTGTGGCCTGAATGCCCTGTTAATGTATAACATAATAATACCGTCAATTAGAGAATAGTGACTTATCAACTGGACCAATGACATATAAAACACGTACGAGCAGCCTAGAGTCCTTATCGGTCCTGATTTTTGCCTAGCGCACCCAGTCAAGAAGCCCGGAACATCAATCTCAGCCTCTGCAATCTGAATCATGTATTTCAAATATACTAGGGTTTATATGCCAACCAAACAGACCACATCGTACCATAGAATAGAAAATAACATTTGTACAAGATCTAGCCAAAAAGTGGCTGTGAATGTGGGAGATAGTAATTGATAGACAGGGTATAATTCAAGAACAGTAAATCATATCATAATAGTCTATATGTCATGATGAAGCTTGTGTTAAGAGGAACACGAATATGCGGATAGTTTAGTTACTTACTTACGCCTGTTACTCCCAATGGAGCATAGGCCGCCGACCAGCATTCTCCAACCCACACTGTCCTGGGCCTTCTCTTCTAGTTCCATCCAATTCTTGTCCATTTTTCTCATATCTATTCCCATTTCCCGGCGTAGTGTGTTCTTTGGTCTTCCTCTTTTCCTTTGGCGTTGAGGATTCCATGTGAGGGCTTGTCTTGTGACGCAGTTGGGTGCTTTCCTCAATATGTGTCCTATCCACTTCCAGCTCTTCTTCCTGATTTCTTCCTCCGCTGGAATCTGGTTTGTTCCCTCCCACAGTAGGTTGTTGCTAATAGTGTCTGGCTAACGGATCTGAAGTATTTTGCATAGACAACTGTTAATAAACACCTGTATCTTCTGGATGATGGCTTTCGTAGTTCTCTAGGTTTCCGCCCCATACAGTAGAACTGTCTTGACGTGTGTATTGGAAATCCTGACCTTAGTGTTGGTTGACAGTTGCTTTGAGTTTCAGATGTGTCCAAGTTGTAAATATGCTGCTCTTGGTTTACCGATCCGCGCCTTCACATCTGCATCAGATCCACCGTGTTCATCGATGATTCTGTCCAAATATGTAAAGGTTTTTACATCTTCCAAATCTTCTTCGTCAAGTGTGATTCGATTGTTTCATGTTGTGTTGTATCGGAGAATTTTGCTTTTCCCTTTGTGTATGTTGAGACCTACTGCTGCTGAGGCTGCTGCTAAACTGGTCGTCTTCTCCTGTATTTGTTGTTGCGTTTGGGCATAGAAGGCTAGTTTAGTTACTTAACCATTATACAATAACAATATATGTATAGTATTTGGCCATAAAATTAGATTCCAATAGTTACTATTGATTATTCTCATTAGGATATAACATCAACCATGGGATTAGTTTACTTTATATATATATTTAACTACAAAATGAAGTCAGATACATTAACTCCCTAAGTAATCGATTTCATATCATCTCAGCAACAACAACAACAACAACAACAAACCCATCTAACCAATCTGATTATGAATCAATAATATTTAACTGTTTCATACAAACTGATAAACAAGAAAGAAAAACTATTCTGTCTATTCGAGTTACATTCAAAGTGTTAAAGATTATCTTTCTTTTTAGTTATAAAATCAGTATTCTACTACTCTACTTTACTCGAATAATGAAAATCATATGAATTATTAAGTACTTACTTATTGAATATATAAATAATCAAGAGAAAAGATATATGAACCAGTGAAGATCATGAGTAAATTGAAGTTAGACCACCATGGAGAACCTGGAAGCACTGGATGACCGTTTCGTATTATTGTGTGACTTCTCAGCGGTGTGCATCCACGACCCCGTCTCGCGAGATTCTAACCCAGGACCGATCAGTCTCGTACGCGAGCGCTTAACCACTAGACCATTAAGTCGGCCAGTATCCAACGGTGTAAGTATACAACTTCAACTAATCCACGAAATTGACCGACACATCCACCATTGTTATCAGTGAGTTACTATCTCACAATTGACCCAGTTGAACTCCACTGGTCATAGCTTCTTACTAGAACTCTAGGATATACCTTTTGAAGCCAATCACTAGTGAGCATATGTTGATTCAAATCACAAGAGATTTTGTAGAGATTGTAGTAATTTCAACAGTTGAGATCATGATTCAATTGAAGCTAGACCACCATAGGACGAAACAGCCATCTAGTGCTTCCACGTTTTCAACTGTTGAAATTACTATAGTATCCATAAAGTCCCCTTCTGAAATCTAGTTCTTTAGGATTGATAGTTGTTAATTTATATCACAAATCCTTAGTTAAGATTTTATAGATCAAGATGTTATCAGGTATGGTTTGGAATTGAAGCCAGTGTCGAAGTTATGAATGAGATAACATGCAGAGTGCAAACTCACAGAATTCTTTGATTAAACTTCATTTGCCAAAATTCCATCATTTATCCTTCATTATCTATATGATTGCTCTAAATCACAATTCCTTTCTATTTTTTTTTCAAGTCGATCTTTATAGCATTCTATTTCCAGGTTTTCCACTTTCTATTGGTATTACATACTACTTAAATTGACAGACATAAGTAGCATACATCACAAAGATACTAATGTAGTTTTCTATTTGTTATGACTTTAAAAAAACCCAAGTGAATATGGCTTGGCAATTACCTCTTTCTCTTCCTTCTTCTTCTTCTTCATATGCTACCATCTGATTTTGGACAGCACATAGTTTCATACATACATCAATCAATCAATATTTTTCAACTACATTTTTTTGTTGTGTTTGTTTGTGTGTGTGTGCGTGTGCGTGGACAACTTTTCATTCAAAACTAATTAACTACACAACAACAACAACAATAAAAGGGGGGGGGCAAAAACATGAAACTGTTAAAACAAATATGCATTCATCCATCTTATCTTATCACTGGAACCATATTGACAAAACAATACAATTCATATGTAAAGTAGGTAGAACAATATTCCCTTGTTCATGTATTCGATGGTTATTTTATTAAAGCATATAAATATTGGTGCAAGAAGGCATGATATAGATATGCACTACATAAATCATTCAATTTCTATGAGGGTTGGGATACTGTCCGAGTGCTCAAACCGAAGTAGATGGTTTTCTTAGGGGGTGAAACCCGAAGATTTCGACCTAAATGTTTAATCTACAAGACAGAGGAGCAACGTTAGGAGATGCAGTCTTATGATATTCGGTGAACAACAGTGGTTTCACATGACATTGGTTCCTTCAGGATCCTAGAGCCTATGTGCACCATTGGTTTGGAATGAAGGTTTTCCAACTCCACTATGCGGATCCTCCATATCCACCAACCCGGTTAAAGCGCCGAACATTCACTTTTTTTTCCTCTCAATTTCGTAAACAACAGTAATACCGCGAGAAGGTAGTGAGTAAGACTTCCCTGGCAATGATTGTATGCACGTGGCTATGTGAGAGTATATCGAGAGGGAGAGATGATTCTCCCCACTCTCGATCGTACCAGGGTATTTGGGGGCTATTCAATAGAGAGTTATTGTATGATTAAATTTGTTATATTTTACTGTTATGTAATTGTAATTAGTCGGCAAGAAAAAAACCATGATTGATTTAGATTTTCATGCTGTTTATTATTTTAACAACAAGATAAAAGTGAAATCTGCAAGGAACTAGTGTTAACTATTTGATTAGAAGCGACTGTGTCAAACTAAAAGGATCTCGGCAAGATTCTCCGATACAACACAGCATGCAACAATTGAATCACAATTGACAGTGAAGCTTTGGAGGATGTAAACACCTTTACATATATGGGCAGCATTATTGATCAATATGGTGGATCTGGTGCACATGTGAAGGCGTGGGTCGGGAATGCAAGAGCAACATATCTGCAACTCAAAACAACTGTCTGTCAACCAGCAACAAAGTAAGAATTTTCAATACAAATGTCAAGACAGTTCTACTGTATGGAGCGTAAACTTGGAGAACCACGAAAGCCATCATCCAGAAGATACAAGTGTTTATCACCAGTTGTCTATGCAAAATACTTCGAATCCGTTGGCCAGACACTATCAGTAACAACCAAGCATGGGAGAGAAAAAACCAGACTCGAGTAGAGAAATAAATCAGGGAGAAATGCTGGAAATGGAAAGGACACAAATTGAGGAAAGCACACAAATGTCTCACAAGGAAGGTTTTCACTTGGAATCCTTAAGGCCAAAGGCGAAGAGGAAGACTAAACAACACATTAGGCTGTGAAATAGAGACAGATATAAAAAGAATGAATAACAACCGAATAGAACTGGAAAGGAAGGCGGAGGACAGAATGGGTTGGAGAATGCTCATCGGCGACCTATGCTCTATTTGGGAGTAACAGGCGTAAGTAAGTAATGTCAAACTAAAAAGATCCATATATATATTTTATATCACCTAGTTCTGATTACCTTGAATTCGATCTTTCGTATTCTAATAAGTGTAAACTTTTTAAGAAGTCCCATCGTAGTAAGTAATAGACATTTATGATTGGTAGCTTTTCTCGTTTCTTTACTTGATATTGTTTTTAGCTTGTATCTTCCCATTGAGGTTTAAGACTGCAATCGATCAGACTGTTATTGGCATATGTGCATACTGTGCGTATGCTTCTATGTAACCTTAATTCACAAGCTTTCTGTAAACAATGATGAATAGTGGTTAGCAGTGGAATCCAGTTTAACGCGCGTTTCGTTCTATTTGGGACTCGTCGTCAGCTGGATGTACCTGTATCTCAGAGAGTTGATTTATCACTCTGGGACTCGAATAGTACTGAGAGACTCACGTTTAACAACAATCCTTCAATTGACATTTATTTTATCTTCAACATAATTTACAACTAAAGTACAAATCAGTTTTCGTTTTTCTTTTTTTTTTCTGTTTTTGTTTTTGCAAGGACACTATTTCACTTTTTATTACTTTTAGAAAGAAAAGAAAAGAAAAGAAAAGAAAAATGGAGAAAAAAAAGTAACACAACAAAAAGAAAGCAAAAAGTCCCCAGGAATCAATATCTACCCCTCACCCCTAGATTATACATAAGAACTTTTATGACATTTCCCCATAATTACATAATGTATCTGTCTGTATTTGTTTAATTCAAATAAATGTCAACTATTTAATTGATTTAAATACAAATGATTCCAGTTGAATATTCCCTTTTTTTTTAAAAAAATGACCAGTTTTTTTTGTAATATACTTTGTTTATATGTGAATCCATTTCACCTTGACAATAAGAATACATGAAGATAAATATGAAGAAAAAAAAACTTTGTTGCTAAGTGATTATTAGATCAATATTTCCTTTATTAATATAAAGATTTTGATGAGACAATTTAAATGAGACAAAATTTAATCATAAAGTAAGATGGTGATTAGAGATAATCAACACAATATCATGAATCATCTTGATATGGTATGGTTGAGAGTGGGATGGGCCCGCCCTCCCTCTCGAAATGCTCTCAGATGACCACGTGTATACAGCTTCTGACAAGGAAGTCCTACTTACTGTCTTCTCGTGGCGTGGGTGTTGTTTACGAAAATGAGAGAATGAAAAGCGAATATTCGGCGCTTTAACCGGATTCCAAACCAAATCAATGGTGTACATGGGCTCCAGTATCCTGAGGGAACAAATGGTGTATGAACCAATCGTTGGTCACCGGCTACTATGGGACTGCATCTCCTCACGATGCTCCACTGCCTTGTGGGTCAGACATTCAGGTCAAAGACTCCAAGTGTGGCCCTTTAAGAAAACCACCTGCTTCGGTCTGGGCACTCGTGTAGTATCACAGCCCTCACACAAATCGAATGATTTATGTGGCGCATATGTATTTGGTGCTTCCTTGTACCAATGTTTATGTGTTTAAATAAATAAATAAACTATCTTTAATCACCATCATATTTCAACATAGTGCATGCAATGTCGAGTCATTTGAGACTAATGGCCACATTGAAACTTGATCGATAGAATTTGATTTGCGCTAATTTATTTTATTTTAATACATAGATATTGGTACAAGGAGGCACCAAATAACATATGTGCCACACAAATCTCATTTGATTTGTATGAGGGCTGTGATACTGCTCGGGTGCCCAAACCAAAGCAGGTGGTTTTCCTGGAGGGCCACACCCCGAGCCTTCGACCTGCAGGTCTGATCCACAAGGCAATGGAGATAGGTAAAGAGGTGCATTCCCATGGTAGCCAGTGGCCAACAATTAGTTCATACACCATTTGTTCCCGCAGGATACTGGAGCCAGCCCATGTGCTCTATTGATTTGGTTTGGAACCCGGTTAAATCGCCGGATATTCGCTTTTCGTCCTCTCATTTTCGTAAACAACACTCGTGCCACGAGAAGTCAGTGAGTAGAACTTCCCTGTCAGAGGCTGTATACGCATGGCAATGTGAGAGCATTTGGAGAGGGCGAGCGGACTGTCCCCACTCTCGGCCATACCGGGGCATTTGGGGGTACTAAGAAGGATCTAATACATATAACATTGATCATTACCCAGTGAACAATCATTTGTGATTATAATGAAGTAAGAAATAATATTTTCCAGTTTATTGTTTGTTGTTGATTTATGATAAGAGAATTACTAGGTCGAAATAGTACCTACTTACTTACTTACTTACGCCTGTTACTCCCAATGGAACATAGGCTGACAACTAGTATTCTTCAACCTACACTGTCCTAAGCTATCCTTTCTAGTTCTAACCAATTGTTGTTCATTCTTGTCATATCTGTCTTCATTTCACAGTGTAATGTGTTCTTTGGTATTCTTCTTCTTCTCTTTTAGCTTTGAGGTTTTCATATGACACAGTTGGGTGCTTTCTTTGATGTATGTCTTTTCCAATTCCAGCGTTTTCCCTCATTTGAATAATCTACTGGGATCTGGTTTGTTCTCTCTCACAATATCATTTGTAAACTAGATTACAGAATTGGAAGTGCTGTTATTTCAAACTCACTGTATATTAAGAGTAAAAAGATTCTTATCCATTGGTGCCATATAGGGAAGGATTAATCTTGATGCAATAGCTAGGGGAAGGATAAGACAATGAAACTTCTAGAGCGATGAAAACTCGTTATTTAACTGAATAATTAAACTGGTGTTGATGTGCTTCGAATCCTGAGAGCGACATTGTGGATGAACACTGATGAGGAGTCCCACAATAGGACGAAACGGCCGTACAGTGCTTTCAGATTTTTTATGATGGTTTAACGTCGATCGGTTCATGATCTTAAACAAAAACCTAATAGTTTCCACAAACTCATACTGATTGTTGTGGATGCGGAGGAATAGACCAATAATTATCATGTTAAGTCCAATGGTGTCCTTGGACTTTAAATGAACATTTCCTCCGCATCCACAACACTGATAATTACCATGTACTCATTAGTGATTAGCTTCGTGAGGAAATTCCCGGAGTTGTATTGAGAAACCGTGATTAGTGGAGCTAATCCGTGTTGGATAGAGACAAATATCTATCTCAGTACAATGAAAGGTGGTTGTACGATTTCGTGGATTGATTGAAGTTAGACATTAAAACTGTTGGATGCTCGCCGACTCAGTGGTCTAGATGATATGCGTTTGCGCGCGAGACCGAAGGTCCTGCGTTTGAGTCCGGCAAACGGGATCGTGGATGTGCACTACTGAGGAGTCCAATACTAGAAAAAAACGGCCGTCCAGTACTTCTAGGCTTCCCATGGTGGTCTAATTTAAGTCGATTTGTGGACTTGATTGTTAAACAACTTATTAACCAAATACGCCTATTTATATTGTAGTGACCTACTTTTACCAAGAGAACGCGATTGATTTAATGGAAACAATCATTATTATAACCAATTGTACCAGTGATTGTTTTACTGTGCTCGGTTGTTTAACTGTGCTAAAGACAGCCATATTACTGCTCCATTATCTTTCGATTGTGACCTTGCATGGGTTCGGTTACGTTCAGTAACCACACTTGTACTCCTTTGGCACGATCTCGGTATTCTTTCGATACCACGTGATCGCCAACAAATACATCTCGACTACAGCCATCAACTGCCTTCTGATATTTGCCTTACAAGGGAATTTATCGATTAACTGGCACGTAGTCTTCTTGTAGTGGTGTTCATAGTCATTCGCGACTCGACCCACGGCTACAATATACAGATTTTACTGTGACATTTCGTAACTTGATGTAAGCTACTTCTTCAGAGTAAATGAATAATCGAACATTGAATTAACACAAGTTTAAATAGTACAAAGGAAACAATGCAAAATACGCTTAGTACAATTAAATTCATAATAGAATTGAATATGTTAATGTTAAGTTATTCTTGGTCAAGGGGGAATTTGTATAATCTATCACTGTATTAGATTTGTGTGTTAAAGTGTAAGTATGTAAAACTGTATGTATGAAGTAGTGGGTTTTGAAATCGTTGTGTGTGTGTGTGTGTGCATGTAGATGGTGTTGACAATAAGTAAGGTCAAATGTGACTATTTGGATAAACAGTTCAATTTGAATGAATATTCAGTCCTTCTTTCGTATTTAGACCAGAGAGATTTAACATTATGTAAAACGTTCAGGTTACTCACCTCTCTTTATAGTTGGAAAAACCTTTTTGATATTTCTAATATCACTTTAGTGATTGCTGAAAATAGCATGTATTGTTATTGGTGATTTAACTTGTAAATTTTGAAATCATGGGTCAGTTGAAGTTAGACCACCATGGAAAACCTAGAAGCACTGGATGGTTGTTTCATCAGCTATTGAAATTACTAAAATCCCCACAAAACCCCTTCTGATAATAATCATCTGCTCATTAGTGACTGACTTCAAGAGGCATTTCCTAGAGTTCTGGTGAGAAGCCGTGACCAATGAAGTTCAACCAGGTCCGTTGTGAGATATCAGCTCACTGAAGACAATGGTGTACGGTGGCGCAACTTCGTGGATTGGTTGAAGTTAGACTTTAACACTGTTGGATACCGGCTCAGTGGTCTAATGGTTAAGTGCTCGCTCACGAGACGGGTAGGTCTTGGGTTCGAGTCTCGCGGTAGGCGGGATCGTGGATATGCACTGTTGAGGACTCCTATACTAGGACGGAACGGCCGTCCAGTGCTTCCAGATTCTCCATGGTGGTCTAGTTTCAAACGGCTCACGATTTCAACTATTGAAATTTCAATTATATACGTTTGTAATATCCATTGTAATTCTTCTATCGTAACTTGACAGTTAATTTGAAACTATCAAATCCAACCTTGACATTGAGTGTATGTTCCGAAGGAAAATTCGGACAGTCTTTAACAGTATGTTGCAGCCCAGAAAGACAAATAAACCTACGAATGAGTATCGATCTGTCACTCGCGGCTTTCAGGTGGGCGAAAAAGTTCTTGTCAAGTCATATCAAGGTAATAGGAAGTGGGAACTAAGTGTTATAGAACGTCAGATCGGAAAAGTACTATACCTAGTGCGGAGAATTGTCGGAACGTGTAAATCAAATTCAAAAGGATGGCCGAACATTGATTACACAAAGTCGACACGCATTTCAAATTTTCATGGTTCATCTCCAAAAATCCCTAAGAAGAACGAACGTAGAAGAGATAAAAGACGAAAGGGAAAAGAGACACAACATTCAAGAGTGATGAACCACAAAAGAAATGCGGTAACCAAGTTTTAGGTGGACCTGAGGGAAAAGTCTTACACAACAGACTTTAAAGAGGCAAAGTGTGAGGACGGTTCACAGGTGAACTCGAGGAAGCTCTAAGAAGCTCAGAAAGCCTACGATTTTCCAACCAATCATTTTTTTAGAAGAATATTTCAGAATCTCGACGTGTAGCTTCCCTATTGGACAAATGCTAATAACCCCCCTGTATGCGGATTGGAGGACTGTAATAATGATTTTGCTCTCATTAAAAACTATAAATACCTGACAGTTCTGTAACATAAATGACATTGTTAGGAGTAGCATTCCTTTCATTTGTCTTCTATCTTCTCATTTGCGACTTGCGAGGGTTCTAGAGTTCGAGTGCTCAAGTGATACGCGGTATATTAAGAATCTAAACTCTAGATATAGCAGAAATCAACTCCATTTTCATTTTACTACATTTAGTTTATACTTGATTTAGATACAAAATGTATCCATGTGAACTTGATGTTTTTAATTTTTGAATAAGTCAATGTTGAAATTTCTCGATTATTCAACAGTTTACTTTCAATAGTATTTTCTTTTTACATGACTTATTCTAACGGAAATGTGAAATAAAGAAATGGCTTCTCAATGTTCTGATACGACTGAGAGTGGGGAGAATCCGCTCTCCCTCTCGAAATACTCTCATATCGCCACGTGTATACAACCACTACCAGGGAAGTTCTATTCACTGACTTCTAGCGGAGGGGATGTTGTTTATGAAATTGAAAGGACGAAAAGCGAATATTCGGCGCTTTAACCCGGGTTGGTGGATACGGACGATCGATCCACCTAGAGGGAGTTGGAAAACCCTCATTTCAAACCAATGGTACATATGGGCTTTATGATCTTAAGGGAATAAATGACGTATGAACCTACTGTTGTTCACCGACTACCACGAGACTGCATCTTCTAACGTTGCTTTACTGCTTTGTAGATTAGACCTTTACGTTGAAGGCTCCGGGTATATCCCCTTAAGAAAATTACCTGCTATGATTTGGATACCTGTATAGTATCACAGCCCTCACACAAATTAACGATAACTATTATTGACCTCATTGTTATTGTGTAGTGCATATGTATATGGTGTACCCCCTTGTACCAATATTAATGGGTTCTACCGGAAATGTAAAATAAGAAAAAAGCATATGAATGATGAATAATAAAACAATGTTAATGATATCTATTTGAATATGTAATGTTTGACAATGGCAGAAAGTTCCTCATTCTCTTTGTAGATTCATATCTCTTCTCATTCTTTCTGGTCATTCTGACATTTCCGGTTATCAGTGAAAAAAAAACAAACAATAAAATGATTAGTTAAAACAGTTGGAAACTAGTTTTAAAAAAAACATCATTTAATCTTGGGTTCGAGTCCTTCCCCGAAGTGAACATCAACTGTGAAATGTAAGTACATCTAGCTGACGAGAATCAAATAAGATGAAATGCACATCTTGGATTCCACTACTGATCACTATCCATTTTTGTTTATTATTCAGATTATTTGCATAAGTCGAAAGATTTTGAAAACGGTTATTCTATGCCTGAAGGTTGGCTGTATACTAACTAGCCACGAACGAAAAAGAAGAAGAAGAAGAAGAAGAAGAATGCAAGACTAATGTTACTTACTTACTTACGCCTGTTACTCCTAATGGAGCATAGGTCACCGAAAGACTAATGTTTACCAGTCTAAAAGTGTTATTATATTTCAGATATTCATAAGCTTTATTTTAACCTATGAACTATTATTATATGATTTACCCATTCTTGAATTATGCACGCAGCATTAGAACTCAAGTCAAGCACAAAAATCAACAAAAGGATCACCCTACCATATATACAAGGAATATCAGAAACTGCAACGAGACTGCTGAAAACCTTCGGGATAGGTGTGGCACACAAACCAACAAAATCACTACAATCAATCTTATGCAAACCAAAAGATGAAATAACAAAGGAAAACAAATCAAACATCATCTACAAAATAAATTGTACCAACTGCGACAAACACTACATCGGACAAAGCGGACACCCCCTCCACCTACGCCTACATGAACATCAATTAGCAGTCAAACGCCATGATATCTCTTCACTTATTTCAATACACGTGGATAACTACGGACACTCATTCGATTGGAAAAATGTGGAAATCTTAGACAGAGGAAACTCCAAAAACACCAGAGAATTTTTAGAAGCCTGGCACTCAGGTCAATCAGCAATCAACAAGCATATTAAAATCAATTCAATTTATCAACCAATCAGAAAAATCATGCACAAACATAAGAACAAAAATCAAAACAATGGGAAACACAACCAAAACAAAGAAGTAAACAACGACAAATTTAAGGTCAATAAGAACCAATCAACGTCGAGGTGCACAGAACAAGCTTTGAGACACATATGGAGAAATTCAAACACTTCACTTCTATCTGAATTTGTGTTGATGATGTCGTTCAGAAGAACTATGAAAGCTCCACGACCAAACCATCCAGCTCAGAGAACGAAACTCCACCAAAATTATGCACTGTCTATTAGTCACTGCCTCTCACATTCACAGTCACATTTGGCTAAATCTTGTACAAATGTTATTTTCTATTTTGATGGTACGATGTGGTCTCTTTGATTGGTATATAAACCGAGAATGTTTGAAATATCATGATTCATATCACAGAGGCTCGGATTGGTATTCTGGACTTAACTGACTGAGCTAGGTAGGAAACAGGGTCGATCAGAACTCTAGGCTGGTCGCACGTGTTTTACGCGTCATTGATCCGATCGATAAATCACTGCTCTCTAATCGGCGATCACAAGTTATAACATACATAAAGAAAATTGTCAAAAAGATGGCCTCTAAAGTTTCTAACTTATAATAAAATCGTCGATTATAACACTTCATAGAACAGTTGAGTCGGAGAATTAGAATGAAAAGTCTGCCTCGATTTCTAAACATATTCCAAAACATTCCTTCTATCGAATTGAATTTTTTGAAAATACAGAACAGCCAGTACTTACTTACCTACGTCTGTTACTCTCAATGAAGCATAGGACGCCAACCAGTGTTCTCCAAACCACTCTGTCCTAGGCCTTTATTTACACTTCTATCCAATTGTTGTTCATTCTTCTCATATCTATCTCCATTCAACGGTGTAATGTGTTTTTCGGTCTTCCTCTTCTCCCTTGGCCTTGAGGATTCCATGTGAGGGCTTGTCTTGTGAGGCAGTTGTGTGCTTTCCTCAATGTGTGTCCTATCCAATTCCAGCATTTCTTCCTGATTTATTCCTCCATTAGAATCTGGTTTGTACGCTCCCACAGTACGTTGTTCCTGATAGTGTCTGGTCAACGGATTCGAAGTATTTTGCGTAAACAATTGTTAATAAACAGTTGTATCTTCTGGATGATGGCTTTCGTAATTGTCCAAATTTCCGCCCTATACAGTAGAACTGTCTTGACATTTGTATTGAAAATCCTGACCTTGGTGTTGGTTGACAGTTGCTTTGAGTTTCAGATGCTCTTCAGTTGTAGAAAGGGTTAGAGTAAACAACCTTACCTGACACCGGTCTTTACCTCGAACGAGTCTGTCAGCGGTCCTCCATGCACGATTTTGCGGTTTATCCCATCATAGGAATTCTGTATGATATTGACTATCTTCTCACGTATGCAGTAGTGTCGAAGAAGCTTCCCTAGTGTTGTCTTGTCCACGCTATCAAATGCTTTCTCGTGGCCAATGAAGTTGATTTAGAGTGATGAATCCCATTCAATTGATTGTTCCACAATGATCGGTAGTATTGCGATTTGGTCTGTACACGATCTATCCTTATGGAATCCATCCTGTTGGTCTCGAAGTTGGGCGTCTACGGAGTCCTTCATCTTGTTTAACAATACCCTGTTGAAGACATCTCCTGGTATTGAGAGAAAAGTGATGCCCCTATTGTTATCACAGTTGCTGAGATCGCCTTTCTTTGATATTTCTTAACGTTCGACCGCCGGGTTTTCCATTTTCGATTTGTGTTGCATACTACTTATGTCGAAAGACATACACCTCACTCGTCCCATCTTAAACAGTCACTCTTCCGGTTCTTTTGCTCGCCGCGCCACTTTTCTCTATGCTGCAGTTTGTGCCACACTCCCTGTCAAAATGTCAATTCTCTCAGTGCTCTGACCTCTGTAGAAACGTCGACCTGCCAGACCATCTAAATTTGATGTTCACTCAGCACTCGGGAAGGATAAGGCCTGTTTTCCAGAGACTCACTGGATCAACTACACCAGATGTCCGCCAAGCAACAACCCGTCTCACGCTTCTCTCCGTCGACAGCAACCACCACAGCCAACGGCGATTTGTCTGTACATTCCATTCGACGTCATATCCCCACACTAGATCTCCTCAACTGACACCACCTATACCGGTCCCACAATGGCTTCCGCAGAACCACACTCTCGTCCGCTTCACTTTGGCAGTGACACGAAACGTTGTGAACAACAATTCAAGTAGGGACAATCAAATGATTACTTGATACAAAATTACAGAGCTTTTTGGTAAAATGTAAAAACTTCACGTTCAATAATTCATTAACAAATCTATCGATTGTCTCAAAGTTCACTGTCCCTTCATTGTCTTTATAATTACGCTCTGTTTACATTCCTGTTTTTTTAAAAAAAATTCGATCTTTAAAACCTTCTACTTCCAGGCACTTCACTTCTGATCAGTCTTACATACTACTTATATTCGTCGACATAAGTAGCATACATTACAATATGATCAATAATGAAGGATATTATACCCGTCTATCTAACTAATGCAAAGCAACATTGAAAACATTCCATGTTTATAGAATGATACCCTTGTGGGCCAGGGTAATTTTACATTGGTTTTCAGGAGAACCAGAAACCATCCGGACTTTCACGTAAAAACCGAAACAGTACAGCTCAACCCCGTTTAGCAGAGGAACCAGACACACCGTATAGGCTTTAACGCTACAATCTGAATAGTACAGCTCAATCCTGTGGCGCAACCACACAGGTACCAAGCACCCTGTTGAACCATGTCAATCAATAACCGGTATCTAAATATAGATTGTTTTATATTGATATCTCTTTTATGAATTATTGTCAATATTAATCTTGTTTTAATATAAGAAATCAAATAGAAGTAAAGTACATAGATATAATCCAAGTTTAATTATGAAAAATCATTATCAGATATGTGCAATTTACATTAATGTACAATATTGTTTCATTAAAATACTACTTATTTCAATAGTTGAGATCATGAGTCGATTAAAGCTAGATTACCATGGAAATTCTGGTGACACAAAATAGTAGTTTCATCGTAATGTGAAACTCCTCAGTAATGCACATCTATGATGCCACCTCGGGAGATTCCAACCCAGGACCTATCAGTCTCATGCACGAGCGCTTAACCAACTAGACCACTGAGCCGGCCGGTATCCAATGGTGTTAATATCTAATTTCAACCAATCCTTAAAATTGAGTGACACATCCACCATTGTCTTCAATGGGTTAGTAACTCACAACAGACTTGGTTGAACTCCATTGGTCATGGCTTCTCTCTTGAACACCAAGATATACCTCTTGAAGCCAGTTACTAGAGAGCACATGATGATTATGATTAGAATGAAAGTTCGTGATGATTGTAGTAATTTAGTAGTTGGATTCATGGATCCTGAGTTCGAGTTTCGAGTGCAGAATCGTAGGTGCTCCCTGTCAAGGAGTCCCATACTAGGACGAAAAAACCGTCCAGTGAAGAGAATAGAAGGAGAAATAGAGTAAAATTATAAACTGAGAGAATCATACAGCATGTTTGGGACAAATGAAGGAAATTTGCAAATGACATATTCAATGCATAATTCTCATATTCTACCAAGAGGTTCTCGTTGATTCTCAGTACTGTCAATTTGCTCCCGGTCTCTCACAATGTCCGGATGTTTCATGTACCTATAAAAATGATTGCTCGGGTTTTTAGAAGGGGCATCGGCCTCGTGACCTCCGAAGAATCTCAGCTTTCATTCTGAGGCGTCATAATTCTTCCTTCAATTCACAGGGCAGAGTTTAAATGGTTTAATTTGTTTAATCTGGTTGACGTTTTTATAGCAAGATTTTTTTCTACGAGATGAAAAGAGGAAGACCAAACAATAGAATCAGATATGAAAATGATGAATAATAACTGGAAAGAGCTGGAAAGGATTGCCCAGGACAGAGTTGGATGGAGAGTACTAGTGGGCGGCCTATTCTCCTTCACAAGGAGTGACAGGTGTAAGTAAGTAAGTAAGTAACCAAGAGGTTCTGTAATCTTGTGTTTAAATATAATTGGTGGCCCCTACCTGTTTTCTCGTTCACGACGTATATTGTAGTAATACTAAATATGTCACAGATTGACATCGACTGGAATAAACGACTGAAAGTAATGTATAACACACAAAGTAATTCATTGAAGAACCGGATGATTTAATGCTACATTCGTATAATCAATTTCCAAAGAAAGTACACATTGATAGTTTGTTTGAAATAATCTATTTCAAAGGTTGTCTTCGACACAGATTGTTCTCATTTGAAGTATCATGACACAATGGACAGCTACTTCATCTTATTATAGGGTTCTTTAGTAGTGTGTATCTGTGAATTTACAAAGGATCAAACCTAAAACCTCTTGGTATTGTGGTGAAAGCTTCATCATCAAAACTACTGGATTTATCATCCAATGGTTTGATTCTAATCGTAATCAATATGGAATATAGAGTGACAACCACTTGATGCCATTAGTGACCATTATTTCACTCTAAACATGTTTGAACTCTGTCAACCACAATCTCTCATTGGAACTTCCGAAAAATCTTATTGATGATTATCATTTAACCAAATGGAATTTTATGAAGAGTGGTTTAATTTGTAGATTATATTCATTAGAGAAGAAGTTCTGCAATTCATTTTTGTGCTGATGATAAATGATCAATCCATCGATTTGATATTCATGATGATAAGTTCGATTGGTCAATGAAATTGACAAATTCATTAGTTAAATTACTTACTTAATTACATTTGTTACAAGTCATGAAGGAGGATAGACTGCCTATCAACACTGTCCATTCAACCCTGTTCTGAACAATCTTTTCCAGTAACTATTCATCATTATCTCGACGCAGTATGTTCTTTGGTCTTCCTCATTTCAATTTTCCTCCAGAATTCTAAGTAAGCGATTGCTTTGTGATTCCATTGACTTCCAGAGTCTTTTCGTAATTTCCTTTTCAACTGGAATCTGGTTTGTTTTCTTCCACATTAGATTAATTAAATGAATTCAATTATTTAATTATTTAATGAAATAAAAGTGTTGTGGATGTTAGATCCCACAGAATTCACTTGGTAAATTACTTTATCATTGTAAGTTTATTTTAAAAAATTTGAATTTCTTGTTTTCGCGCTAAAAGCGGTGATTTTCACCTTCATGTCATATTTCCCACCTGGAAGAATTTTAAACGCTATTGGTTCATTGTATCTTTTAGTATACAATTTTATGCTGTATATATACGTTTGAGGCGAGACTCTAATTTTGGACGAGCCAATTAGAGGCGTTTAAGAGATTTAAAGGTTACGGTGCCAACTTCAGTGGTTAACGCTAACGTACGATCGGTTCACAGGGAATTTTGTACAAAACGTGATAATTGAGCGGCTATGACAAATAAAACGGCGAGACTATAATTTGTAGACGAATCAATCAGGTAAAAGATAACAGATCTCGGGTTTTGGCGTGAAAACCTTTCATCCATTTGGCTAAATAGATTTCTGGCATTATAGATGATGTCAATTCGTGATGGAAACCCTATATATAATTCCTAACTAAGGCAAATTATGATAATTATCGCGAACTGAATAATAAAAGCACCAGTAACACTGGCTGCAGACAGGTACTTCAATATACACGGATGATTAGAGAGTGTACAGACTCCTACATAGGCTTGGTTATGTGCATCGTGTCGTTATCCACAAGTAGCATTTTGTGCACTCAACAATCGGAGTCCACATAAACAATATTGAAGTTATGTGGTCGAGGCTGAAATAGTTTTTGAGACTTTATCATGGTTCCAGAGACCGACTATTCTGTAGCCGTATGGATGATTTCCTCTACTGTATGCATTACGATATTAGAACCTTTGAACCTCTTTCTAACTTTGACAAGTTTTTGAACCACGTTAAAGAAGTGTATTCACTTTATTTTTTTGGTTTTGTATAACATATTTTTACTCTATACGGACCGTTTGCCGATTGGCTAATATTTCTCAAGTTCACTTAAGATTCGTTCAAAGATCGTCCATAAATTAGAATCTCTTATCGAATACATTTTCCCGGTTTCGAACTTGAATTTCTTTCTCTAGTTATCAGAGCTTACATGCATCAGAATAGGTAACTTATTGGCCATTGGTTACAGAGTCTTAAAACAAAATTGTAATTTGAGTAGTTTCTTTTTTTGTTGCATAATTGACAACCATCACTAATCATAACATTCACTGACTAAATTATGTTGATAACATAACAGAGTAAAATACAATTTGTGAATTGAAGCATTCAAATAGTTTTTGTTTATTTGACCATTCAATAAAAAAAGAAAAGAAAAAAAAAAGAGAAGAAAGAAAAACGTTATCACATTCCGACTTAGTAACATTCACAATTTATTTACATAGGGGTGAGGTTGAGGGTTGGGGGTTTAGGGGGGTTGGTTGGTTGATTGGTTGATTGGTTGGTTGGTTGGTAGATATTTCATCCGTGAAACAAACCAACCAACAAAACAAAAAAATCTACACCGTCACGTTCATTCACTAATGTCATAATGGTATTTTTAATTTGTTTTTATTACTGTTAAAAATCAGGAAAAGTTTATTATTATTATTATTATTATTATTATTAATGGCTTTATTCAATTCTATATCCTCAGTACTGTTGAGTCGGCTTTCGAAGAACTTCAACGGAGCCTCTAGAGGTTCAAAAAGAACTGAAGAGTCCTAACCAATCAGAGTATGATGGAGCATTCTAGAATTCCAACGTGGCGTGCTACTATTGATCAGTAGCATAATATGTCGTAAATGGATTGGTCGAAATATGATGTTGACTTAACGTATGATAACATCTATAAATACCCATGTTTTCTGTATAAAGAATGAACGTTGGAGTAAAGCATTTCTCTCATACTTTGTGTCTTTTCTCTCTGATGTTCAGGTCGCTGTGTAGTTCTAGCTTGCGGGTTTTCCAGAATAGCTTAGGAAACGAATATAGCGTTCAAATTAACAAGACGTATCAGGTACAATCTCGAATTCTCAGCACAAGGTATTTCAACAAGTTTCCATTTCTTATTTCTTGGTTGATCCTAATGATGATAATGTATTGATTGATCACCAGTTATTAGTTAACAGTTCAGTCAACCGAAATCTGAATAATGTACATTCTTTTCAATGTATACTACTTTCAGTAACCACAATGTACAATAAAATGTAAGTAAACTTTTTACAAACTTACCTGAATTGGTTATTCGACGAATAGGTATGATGATGTATTAAAACATACAAAAGAAACCGATAACTTGTTGAAATATCTATATAGATAGATGATAAGAAACAGGTAGCCCATATATTTAGTCATAATTAACATATGAATCGGTGTAAAAATGCATTTGCTTACATTATCCATATTATCAGTGCCCCGAAATGCCCTGATACGGCCGAGAGTGGAAAGAGTCCGCTCTCCCTCTCCAGATACTCTCACATGGCCATGCGTATATAGCCTCTGTCAGGGAAGTCCTACTCACTGACTTGTCGTGGCATCATTCTTGCTTACGAAATTGAGAGGATGAAAAGCGAATGTTTGGCGCTTTAACCGGGTTGGTGGATATGGACGATCGATCCACCTAGGGGGAGTTGGGAAACCCTCATTCCAAGCCAATGGTGAACATGGGCTCCAGTATCCTAAAGGAACAAATGGAGTATGAACCAGTCGTTGGTCACCGGCTTCCATGGGACTGCCCCACTGCCTTGTGGATCAGACCTTCAGGTTCGGACATCGGGGTAGTATCACAACCCACACACATATCAAATGAAAGTTGTCTGGCGCATATGTATTTGGTGCCTCCTTGTACCAATATCTATGTGTTAAAATAAATAATAATAAAAATAGATATCAGTTCAGTAAAATGAGTACGGTAAAAAAAGATTTAAAACACAGTTAATAATCATGAAAATTTGGTCGATAGGATTCGTTCTGCACTAAGAAGGATCTGACATACATGATATTGATCACCACGCAGTGATCAATCAATTGTAAATACATCTCAGTCCTACAGGAGATCGGTCGCGACCCGGATAGCTCAATGGTAACATCTCTGACAATGATGCTGGGTGATACGAGCTAGAATCTGTCAGTTTCCTCAAGATTGCTGGTACACCTTGCTGATAAGTGCCTTTTAGCACAAAACCCGGGTCCACAGTTTCCTGTTGACTACCTCCAACCACCATCTTACTATGAAAACGATTAAGCACTGAAAAAAATATGGTTTAGAAATAAGATATATATGATAGTGTGTTACAACTGAAGATCTAAGGGAAGAGTGAATGCATTCGTACTATTGTATCTGATTATGAATGATCTTACTCATTGTATCCAATCACTGATTAAAGTTATCACAAAGAATTCAATTGGGTATTCTGAATCTTTTAACATGAAATAGTTCAATAGCTCATGTTTTCATGAATTAATGCCGTGGTTTGGTCACTTCTATTCCTAACTCAGCTACGATTGCTTATGAAGTTAGTCTATGACTGTGTATATATAACCAATGTTTTAGTTTAAGTAAATTTTATGATAGCGGAAGTTCTGCTTTTTGAAATCTAAAGTACTGACAATACCATTTAGAATGTGAATGACTTATTATGGAACTTGGATTTTTGATCAATGACTAGTAATCCATACCATACTTGTCTAGTCCTTAGTACTGACTGAATCTTATCGATTGCCTTGAAGATGAATGGTAACCGGAAAAAAATCTAGCCCATAATAGGCTGTTGCTGATGCTATCCGGTCAACAGACCTTGAGTATCTTGAGTAAACAGTTGTGTATAAATACTTGTACCATTTTGATGGTGGTTGTGATAGTTCTCCAATATTCAGCTCTCTTGATGTTCATATTAAAAGTTATGACTTAAGTGTTAGCTGTCGACAGAAGTAGTATACATCACACATGCTTCCCCTGAGATGTTGAGGTCTTAATAAACTAGTTAACCACTAGAAGAAAGAGCAAGGAGAAGAGTAAGCAACCTTGTCTGACTCCGGTCCTCACTTAGAACGAGTCTGTCAGCTGCCTTCATGCAGGACTTTGAAGTGTAGTCCGTGGTATGAATTTCAGATGACGTTAAAAATCTTCTCCGTAACACCATAGTGTTGAAGAAAGTTCTATAAGACTGTCTTATCCATATTGTCAAATATCTTTTCATAGTCAAGGATATTGATGTATAGTGACGAATGCCATTCAATTGTTTGTTCATCGATGATCCATAGTGTCGCGAATTGGTCTGTGCACGACTGATCCTTAAGGAATCCCACCTGTTCATCTCGAAGTTGGGCGCTTAATGAGTTTTTCACCCGGTTCAAAAAACTCTATTGAAACCTTTCCTAATACCGATAGTAATGTGATGCCTCTGTAGTTATCACATTTGCTCAGATTTCCTTTCTTCAGTATTTTGATGAGGCATCCTTCTTTCTAGTCAGTGGGCACTTTTTCTTCAGCCTAAATTTTCTTGAATAGGACGTAGGAAATTTTCGCAGTCACCTATGTCTGAATTTAGATCTTCAGACGGTATGTTTTCTGGACCTAATACTTTCCAGCTCTTGATTTGTCTGAGGGTCGTTTTGATTTCTTCGATCATTGGTGAAGTGACATCATTAGGAAGGTCTATATTTATACGTTTCAATGAAATCAACTAATAAGCAAGGTTGATACCAAAAATAAGTTTAAGCCAAATGATGAATCTAGGTGATATGGGTTCAAATCTTACAGGAGGAATCAATTTAATCAACGTTAGATGTATTCCTTGCTAACAAATATCATCTAGTACATAACCTAGATCAAAGATATCATCCTGAAGACTACCTCCAGTCATTTAATACACCATAAACTACATAAACCAAACAGTTTTACTAATCCACTTTTACTATTTCACAAAGTGTTCAGTGTCAATAAGTGACAATTAAAAATGATTTCTAGTATAGGAGTTGTGGAGATTATTAAGTTTTTGATTAAAATCATGAACCGACTGATGTTAGACCACCTCCGGGAACCTGGAGGCACTGGACGGCCGTTTCGTCCTGCTGTGGGACTCCTCAGCTGTGCTCATCCACGACCCCGCCTCGCAAGGTTCGAAACCAGGGCCTTCAGTCTCGCTCGCGAACGCTTAACCTACTGTACCACTGAGCTGGCATCCAACGGTGATAGTGTCTAACATCAGCCAATCCACGTAATTGCGCGAATATCTTCCATTGTACCGAGATACACACCTGTTTCTACCCGACATGGATTAGCTATACTGGTCATGGCTTGCACTGCTGAAGAGTCCCACAATAAGACGAACTGGCCGTTCAGTGCTTTCAGGTTTCCAAAGGTGGTCAAACATCAATCGGTTCATGATCTCAATTAAAAATGAGTTGCAAAGAAAATACAACAGATTATTAGACACTTCGTATTGTTTACTTGTATCTTCCCATTATCAACATCAACTCTGAGATACAGGTACATCCAACTGATGAGTCCCAAATAGGATGAAACACGCGTCAAACTGGATTCCCCTACTAACCACTATCCATCTCTGCTTATAATACTTGTGACTTAAGGCTATATCGAGACAGTACGCACAGGATGCACACACACACCAATAAGAGACTGATCAATTGCAGTCCTGAACATCAATGGGAAGATACAAACCAAACAATACCAAGTGAATTTAAACTTCACCTCATTACACAAGTAAATGGATATCAAGACTCAGTAACTAAGTAGATAACGTGATGGTGTTTAAAGCGAATGATACTGGGTTCGAGTCCCTTCTAGGATGAACATCAACTCTGACATACAAGTACATCCAACTGACAAATCCTAAATAGGATGAAACGCGCATCAAACTCGATTCCATTACTAACCACTATCAATCTCTTTTCAATTACATTAACATCTCTAAGTAAAAATAATCACATTTATTCTTATTTAATCGATCATGTTGATGATCATAACTTTCGTTGTTGTCGTTGTTGGTGGTGTTGTTGGTGTTTTAATTAAGTTTTCTATTGTCAATCTAATTAGTTTAGTTAATGAAAAAAATGAATTGTGAACATAGAATGAATGAAAATTCTATAACACAGTATGTTGTAAAGATGGACATGAACTGAAAAAAGCGATGAGAGAATTTACAATGCTGAATTTCTAATGAGATTGATTGACTTGTTACTATTTCATATTTGAATTCATGAATTGATCTATGCTAGAATAGTGTTGGAAAACTGGAAGCAATAGATGGCCATATTGTACTAGTATGAGACTCTTCGATAATGTGCTTCTACAATCCTGAATGTGCGACTTGAACACAGGAGTGTCGGTCTCTCATGCGAACACTTAACTTCTAGATCAATGTGCTAGCCGACATCCAACGGTGTTAATGTCTAACTTCAATCGATCTATGATCTTGCACAACCATTCATCTACTGTCTGAAGTAGATACATGTCTCTACCGGACACGGATTGGACTTCACAGGACACGACTTGAAAATGTTTTACATGTGCATTGCTTTTACGGTTCCACTATATACTATATGATGTAGGTCACCAAATAACCACTGTTTCATATATACACATATTCAGTAATAGAGACTATTGTTAACTGTTTGGTATCAACTGGCATAACAGAAGAGTTTCACTGAATAAATGAAAAGCTGATCGGTTTCAGTGTCCGAGTTCTACATAAGGAACCAACTGTCGTCCATTGATCATTAGTCGCAAAACGTCTACAAACTACATTGAAATCATGAACCAATCAATGATAGACAACCACTGAGAGAATGAAATCACCGGACGACCGTTTCATCTTAGTATGGATACTCACTGTTGACGAGTACCAAACCAGCATGAAACGGTCATCTAGCTTGAATGAACTCGTAATTACATCCATTCAACAAACTGATGTCACAAAAGTTGGCCGAGGATTGATAGTCCAGTGTTCATTATCACAACAAATTAAGATGTAACAATTGAAGGTGAATATTCAGTACGAACTGACAACAATTGGACAATCAATATTATGATAGTTCTCTCGTATTTCCGATTCATTACCAATCAAAGATCATCGTGTCTAAACTAGTTTTCATTATTTATTCAAGGAAGTCAACACTTAACATGACAAGACAGGTTCCAGCAATCAAACTGAGAATCATCGAAATGTAGAAAACAATCAGAGTTTCCACACACCTAGATTGCAGGATCACACACCAATCCATACAACATCCAGGTCAGTAGATTCTCATATCGAACAGACTACTGTACTTCACAACTATTGAAATGGATGCTCGAATATTCACACTACTGACGACAATCATTTCAAGTTATTTGGAATACCATCAGTCATTACCACGAATATCTCATTGTCGAAATCGTTCAATTCATTGTTCGTTTCTCGTCCACATATTCACAAACACATAATGAAAACCAATTCAAACTGAATTCATTGTTATTGAACAGAATTCCTGTCAACCGAATAAATGCCTATGTTGTCTCTTCACGGTCGAATTCAATGGTGAAATGTTCACATGATGTACTTCAGCAAGCAAATAACCAAACTGGAGAATGGTCTAAACAATAAGTCGATGATGTTGAGATGAACAGTAGTAAACGTGTAGTAAGGTATTTGTGTTGAGCTAATCGATTACAAATATACACCTATTTATACATGGATAGTACTCAATGGATGATAATTGGATGAAACGAGAAATGGAGATGAATTCTAATGAAGAGATGAGTAAACGAGATCACTGAATAATTGGAATGATATGACATAACAAAGTGGAATGGTTTAATGACCCTTGAATATCTGACTCCAAGTAGATCGTACGAATAATTGTCGTCGAAATATACATGTCACAAATCCTCATATCTAATCATCGAATTGAATTGCGTTGGTGAATTACGGAATTCAATAAGTTGAATACGAGAATGGACTTTTGAATGCTTATATTTTACACAATGATTGTTCTGGACAGACAATTAGAGGTAAGAAGCGAACGAAGTGGAGAAAACAGTGTGAACTGAAATGATGCTCAGTGAAGAAGGCGTGTGTGCCAACAACACAGTTTTCGACTATACGATCAAATTGGAGAGAGATGACGGACTAGTAAAAGTGGTGAGTTCGTCGACAACATCATCTGATCTAATTGGCGTGAAAATAACGAGCCAGTAAAATTGTACGAAATATAATGTGTAGAATTGATTGCAAAGATTAGCTGTAATGGAAATTAAGGTTAATATGAAGAAATGGCTAATTGAATGGATTAGCAGTGCCATAATGCTTACCTCTGATGGAATATACTAATATCTGTTGGAGTAAAAGAGACTTTAATCTTATGTGTTTTCTTCTTCAATGGAAAAATATAGCTGAAGATACCATTGTGTTTATGCTTAGTTATGAAATCAATACTGTTATGCACGGTACTTGAATTCAATCAACTCATGTATGTTGTGTAACTTACTATAACCAAATAGGCTGAGTATCATTTCACATGAATCAACACTTTGTTATTATAGTTATTGCCCTGTGCAATACAAACGTGGTTTGATAAGGTGTCTTTTCAACAGACTCGATCGTATTTGTACCAATGACGCCATTGATGATGATGTTAAGTTGTTAAATAAAACGTTAATAGAAAATGGCTATCCTCTGAAATTCATAAATAGATGGAAAGTCCATGGTACAGCGAGACCTACTGTAGCCTCGGTAGAGAAAAAGCCTGTCTACATCACCTTACCATTCAGAGGTGATTCAAATAGCCTTTTATTGAAACAACGACTTAAATCAGTCATCAATAAAACCTATTGTGCAGCAAAGGTCATCATCAAAGAAAGAACAAGGTGCATGCTTCATTCAAAACCTAAAGTACATGGAAACGATTGCGTCACATCTCAACTGACTCATGATTTCAATCTGTGAAATTTCTAAAATCTCCACAAAACCCATTCTGATAATAATCAACTGCTCACTAATGACTGACTTCAGGAAAAACTCCTGGAGTTCTAGTGAGAAGCCGTTACCAGTGGAGTTCAACCAGGTCTGTTGTGAAATATCAACTCACTGAAGACAATGGTGTACGGTGGCGCAACTTCTTGGATTGGTTGAAGTTAGACATTAACACCGTTGGATGCCGGCTCAGTGGTCTAGTGGTTAAATGATCGTGCGCGAAGCCAGTAGTTCCTGGGTTCGAGCCCCGCGTGGTGCGGGATCATGGATGCGCACTGCTAAGGAGTCCCATACCAGGACGAAACGGCCGTCCAGTGCTTCTGGGTTTTCAATGGTGGTCTAGCTTCAACTGACTCATGATTTCAACTTGTGAAATTTCTAAAACTCTCCACAAAACCCATTCTGACAATTTGTTTATCTTAACTTGTCATTTCAGTTGATCATCTGGTTGAAAGGTGGTATTATTGAAAAATCAATATTGAATCTAAGCTGTGTAGCCATGTTGTAACATTCAAGTAAGTAACCATAGAATAGTTACTGCAATTTATACTGGAACTCATTCACATTGTGCAACTACTATGATGATGAATTTAAAGATCAAAGATCCAATTCACATGTTTTATGATGAAAAAAAAACATTAAATTGAGACGATTGAGTTCGATTCATGTCTTCAACTAAACCATCTTATTGATGTATAAAGTGACATTGTTGATAATTGTCTCATTTTTAAATCTGGTTGGATTCTATACATTCGGACTGTCGACTGAAGTAGGTGAGAACTGTTTTAAACTTGATCATCCATGAAAGATGGATTGGTAGGTAGGTAGGTAGGTTATGGCAAATGCTCATTTCGAAGAAGACACTTCTACTGTATAGGGTGGAAACTTGAAGAACTACGAAACCCATCATCCAGAAGAAACAAGTGTTTATTAATAGTTTCTTACGCAAAATACTTCGAATACGTTGGTCAGACACTATCAGAAATAACCTATTGTGAGAGAGAACATTCCATATTCCAGTGGAGGAATAAATCAAGAAGAAGCACTGAAAGTGGATAGGACACACATTGAGGAAATCACCCAACTGTCTCACAAGGCGAGCCTTCACATGGAATCCTTAAGGCCAAATGAGAAGAGGAATATTAAAGAACACATGACACCGTTGAATGAAGACAGATATGAGAAGAATGAATAACAATTGGATAGAAGTGGAAAGAAAGCCCCAGGAGAGAATGGGTTGGAGAATGCTGGTCGTTGGCCTATGCCCCATTGGGGTTAACAGACATATGTAAGTAAGAAAATATTCAGTAAGGAAAATTTAATTGAATAATACACATTCCTGTAAAAATACAAGAAGCTTCCATTAAATAAAATCCACTCTCACTATATGAAACAGTTTGAACATGAAATATTTACATAACCTGTTCAATATATGTAAGCAAACTTAGATACCTGTTGTCAAATACCAATTCATTCCTCAACATCAAACAGTAAGTACTTGATATAACGAATGGAAACAGCTGGAAAGGATAGTCCAACAAAGGTTTGGATGGAGAGTACTGGTAGGCGGTCTATGCTCCTTCACGAGGAGTAACACACGTAAGTATGTAAGTAAGTAAGTAAACAAAGTTATCAACATATAGCATTCCAGAATTCAAACAAACATCAACGAGATTGTCTGTCAACAGAATCAATCAATCAATCATTGATTGAGTAATAAGAAACACTAAACAACAATCATATTCATAGTCATATCAATGCAATACATGACTTACAATCCATTCATTCATTCATTCATTAACCACTTATAATATCAACATTAATTGACAGATATCATAAAATGAGTAGCACATTTAAACTTGATTCAATCCACTGTTATTATCTTTGATGCTCACTGGTAACGTCTCTGACTGTGAAGCTGGGTGACACGAGATCGAATCCGCCAGGAAGCACCAGTTCCCTCAAGATTACAGGTACACCTTGCTGACGAGTGCCAACTAACACGAAACCTGGGTCCAGGTTTTCCTGTCGACTACCTCCAACCACCATCTAATCTCAATATATAGTGTCCGCAATGTCGAGTCACCTAGACTGGTGGCCACATTGCAACATGATCGATAGCATTCGATCTGTACTAATAATAAGGACTAGACACGCATGATATTGATCACCACCCAGTTATCATTCAGCTGTGTTGTTCAACACTACTAGATGTATCATCTGAATAGAATTCGTGAAGTACCAATGAATGGATATTTGAATAAAACACTATGGTTACATTGATGTACACATGTATGAGATGGATAGTTTACTTCAATATGAATTGAATAATAAAACTTAAGAAAAATCAATTATTTACACATTGTACATGTGACATTGTATATCATCTGATAATCGATCAATTAAATTGTTCACAACAATCGATAGAATTGTGCAAACACTGATGAGTGTTGTGAGGAGGAAGGTGAGGATACAGAATGTTAAAAAACCATGCAAATATTAATTGTACTTTGTTCATTGTGATGATGATGATGATGCTTTGGATGATGATGATGCTTTGGATGATGATGATGATTTGGATGATGATGATGATGATGATGATGATGATTTAGATGATGATGATGCTTTGGATAATGATGATGATGATTTGGATGATGATGATGATGATTTAGATGATGATGATGATGCTTTGGATGATGATGATGATGATGATGATGATGATGATGCTTTGGATGATGATGATGATGATGCTTTGGATGATGATGATGATGATGATGATGCTTTGGATGATGATGATGATGATGATGATGCTTTGGATGATGATGATGATGATGATGATGCTTTGGATGATGATGATGATGATGCTTTGGATGATGATGATGATGATGATGCTTTGGATGATGATGATGATGATGATGATGATGATGATGCTTTGGATGATGATGATGATGATGATGCATTGGATGATGATGATGATGATGCTTTGGATGATGATGATGATGATGATGATGATGATGCTTTGGATGATGATGATGCTTTGGATGATGATGATGATGATGCTTTGGATGATGATTTAGATGATGATGATGCTTTGGATGATGATTTAGATGATGATGATGATGCTTTGGATGATGATGATGATGATGCTTTGGATGATGATGATGCTTTGGATGATGATTTAGATGATGATGATGATGATGATGATGATGATGATGCATTGGATGATGATGATGATGATGATGCTTTGGATGATGATGATGATGATGCTTTGGATGATGATGATGATGATGCTTTGGATGATGATTTAGATGATGATGATGATGCTTTGGATGATGATGATGATGATGATGCTTTGGATGATGATGATGCTTTGGATGATGATGATGATGATGATGATGCTTTGGATGATGATGATGATGATGATGATGCTTTGGATGATGATGATGATGATGCTTTGGATGATGATGATGATGATGATGATGCTTTGGATGATGATGATGATGATGATGCTTTGGATGATGATGATGATGCTTTGGATGATGATGATGATGCTTTGGATAATGATGATGCTTTGGATGATGATTTAGATGATGATGATGATGCTTTGGATGATGATGATGATGATGCTTTGGATGATGATTTAGATGATGATGATGATGCTTTGGATGATGATGATGATGCTTTGGATGATGATTTAGATGATGATGATGATGCTTTGGATGATGATGATGATGCTTTGGATGATGATGATGCTTTGGATGATGATGATGATGATGCTTTGGATGATGATTTAGATGATGATGATGATGCTTTGGATGATGATGATGATGATGATGCTTTGGATGATGATGATGCTTTGGATGATGATTTAGATGATGATGATGATGCTTTGGATGATGATGATGATGATGATGCTTTGGATGATGATGATGATGATGCTTTGGATGATGATTTAGATGATGATGATGATGCTTTGGATGATGATGATGATGATGATGCTTTGGATGATGATGATGCTTTGGATGATGATTTAGATGATGATGATGATGCTTTGGATGATGATGATGATGATGCTTTGGATGATGATGATGATGATGCTTTGGATGATGATGATGATGATGCTTTGGATGATGATGATGATGCTTTGGATGATGATGATGATGATGCTTTGGATGATGATTTAGATGATGATGATGCTTTGGATGATGATGATGATGATGCTTTGGATGATGATGATGATGATGATGATGCTTTGGATGATGATGATGATGATGATGATGCTTTGGATGATGATGATGATGATGATGCTTTGGATGATGATGATGATGATGATGATGCTTTGGATGATGATGATGATGATGATGCTTTGGATGATGATGATGATGATGATGATGATGATGATGCTTTGGATGATGATGATGATGATGATGATGATGATGCTTTGGATGATGATGATGATGATGCTTTGGATGATGATGATGATGATGATGCTTTGGATGATGATGATGATGATGATGATGCTTTGGATGATGATGATGATGATGATGATGCTTTGGATGATGATGATGATGATGCTTTGGATGATGATGATGATGATGATGCTGATGATGCTTTGGATGATGATTTAGATGATGATGATGATGCTTTGGATGATGATGATGATGCTTTGGATGATGATGATGATGCTTTTGATGATGATGATGATGATGCTTTGGATGATGATGATGCTTTGGATGATGATGATGATGATGATGCTTTGGATGATGATGATGATGATGATGATGATGACGGTAGAGAGGATGAAGAAGCCAATGAACTAGTTCCTTATTCTATGATTGATACATTTCCAGATAAGAGATTATGAATTCAATGATTAATCCTTCATGAATGATCCAGTGTATAATTTTGCATTGATGATAATCTGTCTATTAGTAAGTGAAAATCATAACAATTAAAGATGAACTGTAGTTCATTTCAAAGTGTCGAGCGTTATTCGGAATGAGCTGGTTGATCTATCTCAATGTTACATATAAAATATAACAAACATCTAATCGAATTTCTTTTCTCTTCTTCAGTTCAAAACCATGTTGAGTTATTCAGAATACAAACATCTTCAGAGATATTCTGTCAAAAATAGTCATTTATCATTGATGAGTAGACAATAGACAACATCACATGCAGTTTAACTATCCCTGATGCAATTAACTAGTCTGAGTGATCGAGTTTATAATACCACACAATGTTAGACACTTGATCAACTCACTCTACACAAACTAGATCACATTACATTAGATATACGATTTACGATCAAGAATAGAGAAGTGGAGTTCTCAAGGCAATACTTCATTTCACACAATTACAAGGAATAGCACAGTGAATCTCGAGTAAAGATCAATAAAACGAAAGTAAATTACATATTTATGAGTCAATAAGTTGAATCTCTTTCCATCTATACTCACTGACCAATCATATTCGCTTTCAATATAACACATCACTGTGTTCGAAATAATTTCCTCTGTTACATCTTACATGATCTTGTTGATCACATTCTCTCAATGAAGATTGAACCATAAATCAACTTTCCTTTTCTTTTACGAGTTCATCACAACTACAAATAATCGACTGCACAACTTCGGTTGCTGATTAACAATAACTGTTCCTCTGTAATCTTGTATCATTCATTGTTCAATTGATTATTGATTGATTCAAACTGAAAATTGTTTTTATTTATCACTCAAAACTATATTCATTCCAAATTCACTTGGTTTGAGTTCGAGTCTCAGAGTGAATATAAACTACGAGATGCAAGTAAATACACACGACGAGTCCCAAATTGGACGAAACGTGCATCCTGGATTCCATTGCTAATCACTATTCATCTTTGCTATATTCATTCTATTTTATGCTTCACTCAACCATAATACTAAATATTATCAACCTAATAAAATCTTCAATGCCACTATTCATGTGATCAAGTCACGCTTAATTATTTCATTTTCACACCCTCAATTAAAATGTATCAGTATCAACCAACATTAGATCCATTCGTTTATTCTTGTTTAAACTATCCGTTCCAAGTGAATTGTTTACATCTGAAACAGTAATTGTTACACATTGTCAACTTTGTAACGATCTAATTGTTGACATCGAAGAGAACAATTCACGGTTCTTGTCCATAATGATACACATCAGTGAACCGGAATGGAACACATTTCATTATATGATGATCAAGTAATAAACCAATGAACAGCTCACTGATCAGTCGAACTCGTCATCATCATCATCATCATCATCATCATCATCATCATCATCATCATCATCATCATCATCATCATCATCATCATCATCATCATCATCATCATCATCATCATCATCATCATCATCATCATCATCATCATCATCATCATCATCATCATCATCATCATCATCATCATCATCTCATCATCATCATCATCATCATCATCATCATCATCATCATCATCATCATCATCATCATCATCATCATCATCATCATCATCATCATCATCATCATCATCATCATCATCATCATCATCATCATCATCATCATCATCATCATCATCATCATCATCATCATCATCATCATCATCATCATCATCATCATCATCATCATCATCATCATCATCATCATCATCATCATCATCATCATCATCATCATCATCATCATCATCATCATCATCATCATCATCATCATCATCATCATCATCATCATCATCATCATCATCATCATCATCATCATCATCATCATCATCATCATCATCATCATCATCATCATCATCATCATCATCATCATCATCATCATCATCATCATCATCATCATCATCATCATCATCATCATCATCATCATCATCATCATCATCATCATCATCATCATCATCATCATCATCATCATCATCATCATCATCATCATCATCATCATCATCATCATCATCATCATCATCATCATCATCATCATCATCATCATCATCATCATCATCATCATCATCATCATCATCATCATCATCATACTCAACATTCAGTAATATCCCCATCTGTTCTCGTTGCAAATATAGTTGTTTGTAATAGACATCAATATTGATGAATTTCTGAGTTTATTGAATGATTTCAATGGATTGTAGAAACTCGGTTTGTGTTGAAATGAAACTCATTCACTTTGAATAAATAATAATAATAAGTGATGGAATTAATGTTTGATAATCAGTAAAGCCGACATGTCTCAAACCTCAATTCTTGACAATGTGACATCGTACAGTGATACATGACCTATACAATCCTCAATTAAACGGTCTCTATAAACTGATGTAAGATATAAGAGTAACAAGATGTTATCTATCTATATATGTCTGTTATATATCATCTCATTTCATCTCTCGTTGGAGTGATACAAGCTATATCTCAATAAATGCATAGCATCGTTAAACACATTCTATACCTAACCATTATGTGCATATCTACATTGTATGTTTATCTGTACTAATTTGATTTAGTTTGAGCCATGTTGGGAGATACAGATTACTTGGTTGGGGTCCGCCGGTGACTATCGTAATCAATGGTTAGAGACTCTTGATGAAATGGCTCAGGATCGATCGATCACAATGGCGTCGGTGTATACACTCTCTGTCTTCCCTTAAACTAAGAGATTGAAATCACTTTATATCTTTCTTTCTACGAACTAATTCTTTCTTCCTGTACTATATCCTTATATTTAATCTTTCTTTTATGTACTACTACCACTGAACTAACTACTTCTATGCATCCAGTGTTCGTCTTGTTGTACTAATGAGGTATGGCAACTTGGACCGATACATATATGTATCTGGTTCCTACGTTGTAGCTGACTGACTGACTGACTGACTAATTTGGTCAGTTTCCCAGTCAATCAAAGATCATTTCATTTGAAAAATACATTCTAGGATAGCATAAACCTGTTATTTGGTTTTTCTGAGCTATTGTCCTAACTTTAGAAAGTCATTATTCTATTTTAACATTATGCGAAATGATGGATGATTACTTTTGACGAATGGATAACTCAAAGTAACCAACTACATCATGTTGCTTGGTTTATCAATGACTATTCATCAGAATTTAGTCCATGATGAAAACTTTCCTAAGTAATACACAAAGATCGTTATTACGAAAGCTTATTAGTAAGAATAAGTAAAAAGATGATAGCGAGACCACCACAGCAAGCACCAGTCCATGGCATACATGTTGATTGTCCTTAACCTAGACAGGGATAGATGATCTGTTGGATATTCATTGACCTAACTGCCGGATGATTTGGCTAGGGCTCAGTGACATTTTAATGACCCTACAATTTTAACATCAAGCTAACATATGTTTCATGAAGGTTCACATGCTATCTTCCATAGACTTCACTTTAGAAAATGAGCTAGCTCAGTTAGTTTCTTTTCTCGATGTGCATCAAACGAGGAGTGATGGCTCTTTAAAAAGATCCCGTTTTAGAAAAGAAATATAGAATGGCCAGCTAACCAATTTTTGTAGCTGAGTTCCTCTAAGCAGAAAGAGGAATCTTATTCACTCTTTATGATACCGAATACATCGGATATGTTGTACGAAATACATTGACGTAGAACTCTCATTCTTCTGAAAAATTCTGGCGGAAAACGGCTATCCAAGCCGCTACATAGAAAAGAATATGAAAAACGGTCGGGACAAAGAATCCGAATTTTACGTTCCGAAGAAATAAGTTTATAGGAATCCGGAATTCAGAGGTGATGAAACATCTGATATAACTAAATATCAGTTAACGGTTGCGATAAGAAGAGCATTCTATGCGGCAAAACCGCGGATAACGTTCACTAATAGGTATTTGTTTTCTGTATCCATAAAGAACATGCTTCTCCGTCTGGCCTTCTCCATATTCATTTATCAGTTCACCTGCTACTGTGGATCAAGGTACATTGGTCGTAGCTAGCGCTCACTTTCAACTCGTATACGGGAACATGTCTCAGTGTAATTCTACAGTGGTGATAGGAAAGCAGTTAAAAGTCCCATCATTGAACATCTGGTCGACTCTAATCGTTCTACTGATTCACAAGTTGATTTTAAGTTTGTTTATACGATTCATCCAAATCTACCTAGATTTCTTAGTATCTAATTCCTTAGAATAGCAGAAGCTCTCACTATCCAATGAGCTCCCTTTACCTAGGTCACAAATTTTCATGATTTTCAGCATTGGTGTTGTGGAGATTATTAAGTTTTTGATTGAGGTCATGAACCAATTGATGTTAGACCACCGTTGGAAACCTGGAAGCACTGGACGGCCGTTTCGTTCTGTTGTGGGACTCCTCAGCAATGCTCATCCCCGACCCCGCCTCGCAAGATTTGAACCCAGGCACTACCAGTCTCGTGAGCAAGCGTTCAACCACTAGAATGAAACGGTGTTTCCAGGTTTTCCATGTTGGTTTAGCTTCAATTGATTCACGATCTCAACTACTGAAATGAGACCGTTTGATAATGTTGATAATTATTTAAAGTCAATGATTCAATTACCAGTCTGAACAACATATCATTTGCTTAAACTTGAGAAACAAATGAGTACTTGGTGCTGGTTACTTGTATCTTCTCATTGTTGTTTTAGGACTACAATTGATCAGTCTTTTATTATTGGCATATGTGCATCCTATGTGACTGTTTCATTCTAGTATGCGATACTTTCGATAGTATACATTTAAGATTTCTACAAGATCCCAGTGGGGGATCAGAAAAATTACGGACAAATATAGGACTAAGAATCAAATTAGTCGGAGATATAATCAAACACAATGACAGGTTAAATATCAACAATAACCATATGTGAAGAAATTCAAACACTTCACATTTACTTGAAGTTTGTACTAATGATATCGTTGAGCAGAATGACGAAAGCTCCACAAGCAAACCATTCAACTCAAAGAACAAAACTCCACCGAAACTTTGCATCTCACACATAGTATCACTATTACTTTTAGTCCATGAGTTTCATCGCAAATTGCACTGTCACGACCTGAGATGTTTCATGGTGTAGGAGTAGGATGGAAGAAAGCTAGGGGCGGTCAGACGAAAACATGGCACAAATTTATGAAGTCACTAAGAAGTGGACTAAAACATGTTGGTAAGTGTAGAATACCTGGTTGGGGCCTCCGAATGCCCTGGTATGGCCGAGATGCTCTCACATGGCCACGCGTATATAGCCTTTGTCAAGGAAGTCCTACTCATTGCCTTCTCGTGGCATCACCGTTGTTTACGAAGTTGAGAGGATGAAAAGCGAATGTCCGGCGCTTTAACCGGGTTGGTGGACATGGAGAATCCACTTATGGTAGTTGGAAAACCCTCATTCCAAACCAATGGTGCACATGGGCTGCAGTATCCTGAAACAACAAATTGTGTATGAACCAATCGTTGGTCACCGGCTACTATGGGACTGCACCTCTTTACCTATCTCCACTGCCTTGTGGATCAGACCTTCAGGTCGAAAGCTCCAGATGTGGCCCCCTAAGAAACCACCTGCTTCGATTTGAGCATCCGGTCAGCATCACAACCCTCACACATATCAAATGAGATCTGTGTGGCGCATATGTATGTAGTGCCTCCTTGTACCAATATCTATGTGTTAAAATAAATAAATAAATAAAACCTGGTTTGGATCCGCGAGATGATAGCAACTGATGGTTAGAGACCTTGAATGATATAGCTCAAAATCGTTTATAATGGTGTGCGCAGGTAAATCCATTCTTTGTGTTTTACCAAATTCTAATCTTCTGAATTCTTCATGTCCCCTTTCTTCTTCTCTTTCCAAATCTATTTCACTGAATTATACTCCTTGAATAACATTTTCAAACTCTAATCTTTCAGATTACTACTTATACTCTTACCGTCTCTATCACTATGGGATTTGACAATCTTGTCTCTGTGGTAATGTGGTGTGGCAACTTGAATTGATGTACGTACGTACGAAGCTCTACGTTGTTGGTGACTGACTGACTATAAATTTCATTCAATATTCAAAAGTACACAACTTACTTACGTCTGTTACTCCTCGTGAAAGAGCATAGACCGCTCACCAGCATTCTCCATTCAACCTTGTCCTAGGCAAAAAAAGTACATAACTACAATAAACTTATTCGTTACATGATAATGACTTTCTATTGAAAGAAAAACGTATATACAAAATGTCCAGATTTTTGAAAAGAAGACCATTGAAATGACACCAAAGAAAAGAAAACTTTATTCGAAATGATCCGGGCTTCTTTCTTTCTTTCTTTCTTCCTTTCTTTCTCTCTCTTTTCTTTCTTTTCCTTCTTTACTTTACATAAACTTTTTTTCCCATTTTTTTCTTTTTGTGAAGAAGAAAAAAACAAAAAAGAAATCAAACTTTTGCAAATGGCGGTCTTTTTTTCTTCTTTCAAATTAGCTTTTGTTTATTTCTTTATTATTGACAATCGAACTATAGGAAAGATAGTTATTTATTGATTGGTTATATTAATACCTTATTGGTTAGTTTTTGTGCAAATGGGATAAATATTCATTTCATTTTCATGTTTTATTATTATCCTAGTTGAATTCATCAATCGATTAAAGTGAGATCATTATGGAGGTACTGGAGGTACTGGATGGTGATTTCGTTCTAGTATGAGATTCGTCAGGAGTGTGAATTCATGATTTCGCTTCACAAGATTTGAATCCAGAACCTATCAATCTTCCAGGTTTTTCATAGTTGTCTAGCTTTAATTGACTCATGAATTCAATTATTAAATTACTATAATCTTCACAAAATCCCTCTCTAATTTAATCTTTTTTGATGTTTATACTTTAAAGAAAACTTTAATATTGGAAACATTTTACAGCAATGAGACGTGAGGGGATCGTTTATTGTTTTATGATCTCTTATTCAATAATCAATTTTTGGTTAATAAGCTTAGAGTATGATCATTGAAATAAAGTGGTTTTATCTTATGAAATCTGTTCTATCATACAATAGATTGTCAGTTCACTCATTTTGTAGTGCGTGCTACTTATATTGATATAAGTAGTATATAACACAAGTCAGGAATATATAATGTCTGGGAGCAGAAGATGAGGGAAGATCAAGAAAGGAAGAATGGGAATAGAAAGCAATTAGTATAGAAATACAAGAGCAATGAAGTCTGAGACAGTTATTGAATATTTTGCAAATTTAGTATTCTAGTATGGTTTCTCTATTTTACCAAGTAACTCTGTAATTGTGCGCTAAATATAGTTCGGTTGTCTCCACCTCCTTCGCTACAATGTCAGTCAGCATAGAAACGAAGATTTCTATGAGATACTCAATGAAAAGATACGATTAGTGCCATTCAACTTAACATTTCTGTCGTATAATAATATCTCATGTTATATAACGTTGTACGTATCATAAAGTAGAAAAAAACTGACAGTTTAATCTTGGAATGTCAATTTGACTTAACTATTTCAAAGTATATTGATGGTATTCTTCATGGATTTAGCCTATATGAGGTACGACTGGAAACTTTCACTGGACATCCGTTTTGCTCTAGTATATGTGACTTGTCATCAGTGTTCACCTACGATCTCACAAAGGATCAGAATCTAGGTTTTATGATGGAATCACAGGAGAATACGACTGGGACATGATACTCATTTGTAGAAAGGAACACAAATGAAATAGTTGTCACCAATGTGATTGGATGATCGTCACATTATATCATCACGAAATGATGGAAGTTAGAAATGTTGGACATCAAATCAATGATCTCATGGTTGGACATTTGATACTCGACATGAAGTTCCTGAGTTCAGTTATAGAAGGGGTTGTGGATGTAGATTGACATTGAGTTTCATATAAGGGTAACCCAACAATCTACTTCTCATTGTTCTTTAGTGGTGCCTCAGATGAGATCAATCTGTGACGAATATAACCTACAAGTGAAAAACATTCTCTACAAAACTACTCCATCTATTCTGAAATTCGCGTTCATGAATACGTTGTTATAGACGTTGAAGAATGGGAAATTTTTTTAATGGAACAATATTTGTTAACTATTCAATTGATCACTTCTCGGCTTTCTGAGCTAAGATCATGTATATTATCTGTTTTTTGAAGTGTAATTACTGCAGCGGTCTCTAAATCGAGATCAATGAAGTTACCTGTATTTTTCACCTCCGGACAGGTGTTGTGAGCTTGCTCAACCCCGTCCAGGGGTCGGCCTCGTATTGCATTACCTTTAGGATTGGTGAGCCAACTGATTGTACATTAATGAATAGAAACATTTTGAAAATCTGTATTGTAATTCACCAAATTTCTAAATGTAATTCTGAGAAGAAAATCACAGCGATACATCATATTCAATTTATGTACAGTTATGATGTAATTCATAATTTTACTTACTAGAAACTAAACAAAACACAATTCTTAGTTTACGTTACGAGCTGATATTAATTAGACATCCATTACAACCCAGGGCAAATAGAATAGTGCCCCTTAATGCCCTGGTATGGCCGAGAGTGAGGTGGGCCCTCCCTCCCTCTCGAAATACTCTCACACGGCCACGCGTATACAGCCTCTGGCAGGGAAGCCCTACTCACTGCCTTCTCGTGGCGGGGGTTTTGTTTACGAAAATGAGAGGATGAAAAGCAAATGTTCGGCCCTTTAACCGGTCTCCAAACCAAAATCAGTGGTGCACATGGTCTCCAGTATCCTGAAGGAACAAATGGTGTATGAACCAATTGCTGGTCACCGGCTTCCATGGGACTGCATCTCCTTACGATGCTTCACTGTCTTGTGGGTTAGACCTTTAGGTCAAAGGCTCGTGGTGTGGCTCCCTAAGTAAACCACCTGCTTCGGTCTGGGCACCCGGTCAGTATCGTAGCCCACACACACACACACACAAATGTGGTGTGGCGCATATGTATTTGGTGGCCTCTTGCACCAATATTTATGTGTTCAAATAATAATAAAAGTTAGCATAGTTATTTTGTCCAACATTCTGCGCACACACATGAACTCAACAAAGATCAAATTTAAGAGTTCTAAGGGTCATATTGCCCCGTGTTACCTTTTAAGAACATTGAGTTAGAAACCAGTAATGTAGTTCCCTATATTAATCTCATTCATGATAATAATGTGGCGTTTACCTAATGTTACTAATTAGTAACTGTCTCACATATCACTTCTCAAAGGGACGATTTCGTAATTCAAGAGAGAAGCTATATTCATTAGATTTCAAATGTGTCGGGTAGGAAAGAGATATTATCAATGATATAAGATGATCTTTACTTCTTATCATAAATTGAATGTAGGTTTAAATCGAAATCACTGGATTCAGGGCATCATTTACTTAAATATTTAGATACAATGTTACATATGACGATTCGCTACATTAATAGATAACTTTAACAAGATAACTATTGAAATTCAGTAAAGCAATCAACAGTTATCTATCCCCAACATGTAACTCGATATCAGCATACATATACTAGCCCTCCTAAAGGTCGAACGCAGGATAAAATAACTGACCAGATTTTGATTGAGATCATGAATCGATTGTTCTTAGAATACCATTGAAAACCTTGTAGCACTGGACAACCATTTCGTCCTATTACGGGACTCCTCAGCATCCACGAGATTCGTAACCAGGACCTTCAATTTCACATGCGGACGCTTAACCTCTACACCTCTACACGTTTACAATGATACCCTAATTGTGATCAATTCATCATGAATACTAACTAAAAATTAAAATGATCTTAATAAAACTATTTTGATGAAGATTTGTTCTCTGAGCTAGATGATTTAGTCGTATACCATTTTTCTTTCATTTTACTCAGCTATTCTCTATTCTGTTGGACAGTTGATTGGAGGTCTGAGCGAGACTCTAATTTAGCGACGAGCCAATCAGAAGCGTTTGAGCAATTTCAAGGTCACGGAGCCAAGTTCAACACGCGATGCTAACATACGGTCGGTTCACAGCGGATTTTAGAGAGGAAGTGATTAATGAGAGATTAAAACAGATAGGACGGCGAAACTCTAATTTAGGGACGAGCCAATGAAAAGCGTTTGGGCAATTTCAATTATTAGCCAATCAGAAGACAGTATAAAGTAAAAATATATTATAAGAAAGTAATGAATTACAGTGGATATTCTTCTTTTACATGAGTTAAAAACCTGTTAAGGTTTGATAAAGGTTCAGAAGTTCTGAATTCATAACGCATATTGTATAGAAACTCGTCCATAGGATTAGGGTTAAGGGTTAGATTAGGGTTAGGGTAAGGTTAGGGTTAATGTTAGGTTAGGTTAAGATTAGGGTTAGGTTAAGGTTAGGGTGCTAACATGCGATCGGTTTACATCGGATTTTAGAGAAGAGGTGTTTATTGACAGGCTACAACACAAGCATGACTCTAACCATAACCCTTACCCTAACCCTAAACCCTAACCTCTAACCCTAAACCTGACCTCTAAAATCCGTTGTTAACTGATCGCATGTTAGCACCCTAACCCTAACCACTAACCCTATGGACGAGTTTCTATACCGTATGCATTATGAATTCAGAACCTCTGGACCTCTATCAAACCTTAACAAGTTTTTAAATCATGTAAAAGAAGAATATCCATTGTAATTCATTACTTTCTTATAATATATTTTCACTTTATACTAACTGTCTTCTGATTGGCCATTTAAGATTCGCTCAAAGGTCGTCGCTAAATTAGAGTCTCTTCGAGGTCTGTAATCTTATACATGTTTGACAGAACATGCTGACGAAAATCCTTTCGTAGAGAAAAGACAATTGTTCTCAAATGGAAGCTTGTCATTTGGTTAAATACTCACATTTTTAAACAGAGAATAAAACTCCATCAATATCATCCAACTGAACTACAAATCTTTTCCACTATCTCAATTAAACCATTTTATCAGAATGTGTTTTGTGGAGATTTTTAGAGATTTTCACAGATTGAACTCATGAGTCTGTTGTGAGATAGGAACTCACTGAAGACAATGGTGTACGGTAGCGCAACTTCGTGGATTGGTTGAAGTTAGACATTAACACCGTCGGATGCCGGCTCAGTGGTCTAGTGGTTAAGTGCTCCCGCGCGAAGCCAGTAGGTCCTGGGTTCGAGCCCCGGGTGGTGCGGGATCGTGGATGCGCACTGCTGAGGAGTCCCATACTAGGACGGAACGGTCGTCCAGTGCTTCCAGGTTTCCAATGGTGGTCTAGCTTCAACTGACTCATGAGTTCAATCTGTGTAAACCATTTTATGTCAATATTTTGTTGTTGTTCTTGTTGTTGTTGATGTTAGTGATAAATTAAGAATAGTTGCCAATTATGATTAACTATATCAATCAGATTACAAAACATAGAATTATGTTAATGTTTATTACTGTATCTTGTAAAGAGATAGTGAGAGTATGTGTGTGTGAGTGATAGAAAGAGAAAAAGAGAGAGAGTGAGTGAGTGATAGGGAGAGTGAGAGTGTGTGAGTGATAGAAAGAGAAAAAGAGAGAGTGTGAGTGAGGGAGTGACAGGGAGAGAGAGAGAAAGAGAAAGTGAAACATTGTAAGTTAACTCCTTTTTTAAAAACGACATTCATTCCTTCATGATTGATTGATTAATGTAACATTTTATTGATTAGAATGTGTACATTATCAATGTTTTGCTTAAAGAAAAATAAAATAAATAATAATGAATGTTATGCATTAACTATTTACAAAATAAATAAACAAACAAACAATCAGTCTGTCAGTCAGTCAGCTACAACGTAGAATCAGGCACATACATGCACCCGTTCAAGTTGCCATACCTTATTAACACAACAACAAGATGGACACCGGATTCATAAAAGTAGTTAATTCAGAGATGGTAGTGATATATAAAAGAAAGATTGCATATAAGGAATATAGTATAGGAAGAAAGAATTAGTTCATAGAAAGAAAGATATGAAGTGATTTTAATCTCTTAGTTTAAGGGAAGATAGAGAGTGTATACACCGACGCCATTGTGATCGATTCTGAGCCATGTCACACAGAGTCTCCGACCATTGATTACGATAGTCACGCGGACCCCAACCGAGTAGTCTGTATCTCCCAACATGGCTCAGACTACAAGTTAGTGACTTCAAGCACTGATGCCACGTTTTGGTTTGGCCACCCCTAACTTTCTTCCAACCATCTCCAACATCGGTTAGCATTGCACGTCGTGCTAATCGGTGTTCGGGTATACGTAACACGTGGCCCGACCATCTCAGTCGATGAAGATTCACAACCTCATCAACTGATTTACCATCATTCCCTAATACCCTGCGTGTAACCTCACTATTACTTACCCGGTGATCCCAGCAGACGCCAGCAATATTTCTGAGGCGTCTGTGGTCGAATACTAGTAGCTTACGTGTATCTTCTACTATTAATGGCGACGTTTCACAGCCGTAAAATAGAACAGAACGAACTGCTGCGCAGTATACTCACCCCTTCATTGATAGACGAATATCTTGCATTCGCCATAGGTGAGGTAAGTTGGCAAAAGCCAAACGAGCTTTTCGAATCCGTGCTGAGATTTCGTCAGACACCAACCCATTTAAGTTGATCAGACTTCCAAGGTAAGTGAAGTTGTCAACGCGTTCGACTACTTCACTTCCAATCCTTAGTTCAGGTGTTGACGCAGACCAGTCCTAGAGCAACAACTTGCATTTAGAAGGGAAGAAACGCATGCCAAACATTCTGGCATTGTTGCTCAGTGCTACCAAAATACTTTGCATTTTATCAGCGTCTTCACCAAACAGGACTATGTCATCTGCGTATTGTAAGTCGATAAGTGGACCTCCTGGTAGAAGATCAATGCCCGAAAATTCAGTCGATCAGAGCGTTATTTTCATCTGGCCTCCTTTATCAAAATAGATGAGGCGAATTTCGAAGTTTCAACTCATTAGTTGAAAGTAATGTTGATTATCCAAGGAGAAATATATATTTATTTGTCCACGTGATGGTTAAGGCATATACAAAGCTTTATGATCTATAATATTTACGAGTATATTTAGCCAGCAATGAACTGACTGATATCCATCATATTACTATTATTAATTGTAGTAGTAGCAACAATAGTAGTAGCGCTATGAATAAGAATCCAAACGGGGGCAACCAACATATTTTAGTACAAACTTATATATGAGAACCCAACATTGAATACTTCATTTGCAAAATTCCATCATATTTTCTTCACATTCTGTATGATTCTTCCAAGTCACAGTTCCTTCCTATTTCCATCTCTTTTTGTTAGATCGACCTTCATAGCCTTCTGTTGTGAAGTATTTCTTTTCTGATTGGTGTTACATACTACTTATATCCGTAGTATGCACCATAGTAGTAGCTTACTTACTTACTTACTTACTTACGCCTTTTACTCCTAATGGAGCATAGGCCGCCGACCAGTATTCTCCAACCTACTCTGTCCTCCGCCTTCTTTTCTAGTTCCATCTAATTCTTGTTCATTTTCCTGATGTCTATTTCCATTTCCCGGCGTAATGTGTTCTTCGGTCTTCCTCTTTTCCTTTAGCGTTGAGCATTCCATGTGAGGGTTTGTCTTGTGACACAGTTGGGTGCTTTCCTTAATGTGTGTCCTATCCACTTCCAGCTCTTCTTCCTAATTTCTTCCTCCGCTGGGATCTGGTTTGTTCTTTCCCACAGTACGTTGTTGCTAATAGTGTCCGGCCACCATAGTAGTAGCAGCAATAGTAACAGTAGTAGTATTAGTAGTTTTTGTTGTTGTTGTTGTAGTAAGAATCCACATCGTATTTGATCTGTGTTGATCACCATGTTTATAATTAAGCTGCATTACTAGGTAGAGATAACAAGTATTATACTATCTCTTTACAACCACCGCTGATTTTCTCTCAGTAATTTGGTTGACGTTAAAACAGTCATTTGATAACTTGTTTTATACCAATTCATTCAATAGACGACTTCACGACTTCTCGAGATTCAAACTCTGGACCTATCAGTCTCACGCGCGAGCGCTTAATCATTAAACCACTGAGCCGGCTGGCATCTAACGGTGTTAATGTCTAACTTCAACTTAACCATGAAATTGAGTGACACATCCACCATTGTCTTCAATGGGTTACTACCTTGTTGTTATAAATTTGATTATTGAAATGATTTGGATTATCTCGTTGTTGATGTATATAAAAGAAATGTAATCAATCTTGGTTGACATGTGGGTATCCTGTACGAATTGCCATGACATAGCCATTGTGGCACAATTTGATATAGAATAGATAGTGTATAGCTAGCGGAGGAATTAAGGAATCCAAAGAACATCAACTCTGTGATGCAGGAACAGTCAGTCCTTAAATCGAACGAAACTTAGATCCTAAATTCCACTAACAGATATATTTCATCTATTCTATTAATTTCTATAGCACTCAAATATATGTATTGTGTCACAACTGATTGATCACTGGGTGGTGATCAATGTCATGCAGATCGAATGCTATCGATCATGTTGCGATGTGGCCAACAGTCTAGGTGACTCAAGATTACAGGTACACCTCGCTGACGAGTGCCAAGTAGCACGAAACCCGGGTCCAGGGTTTTCTGTAGACTACCTCCAACTACCATCTAAATCTCAATACATGTAGTGTGTATTTAATGACTGAAATACTCAAGAAATATCATCACAGTGATTTATGTACTGTTTTTATCCTCTGTCTAATGAAAGATAACGATAGACGATTACTGTAGAATATAGTATATTCACTCATACAATAGATGTTATATAGGCAAGATTAATCATAAAAGATCACTGATGAGTATGAATAACACATAAGATTAAAGTCTCTTTTACTCCAACAGATATTAGTATATTCCATCAGTGGTAACCATTATGTCATTATTAAGCCGATAAATCACTGCTAATCCATTCAATTAGCCATTTCATTGCATTCAACTATTTTCCATTACAGCTTATCTTTGCAATCAATTCTACACATTATATTTCGTACAATTTTACTGGCTCGTTATTTTGACGCCATTTCGATCAGACGATGTTGTCGACGAACTCACCACTTTTACTAATCCGTCATCTCTCTCCCATTTGATCGTATAGTCGAAAACGGTGTTGTTCATCGATTGAATTGGCACACACGCCTTCTTCACTGAACATCATTTCCGTTCAAACTATTTTCTCCACTTCGTTCGCTTCTTACCTCTAATTGTCTGTCCAGAACAATCATTGTATAAAATGTAGACATTCAAAAGTCCATTCTCGTATTCAACTTATTGAATTCCGTAATTCACCAACGCAATTCAATTCGATGGTTAGATATGAGGATTGGTGACATGTATATTTCGACGACAATTATTCGTACGATCTACTTCGAGTCAGATATTCAAGGGGCATTAAACCATTCCACTTTGTTATGTCATATCATACCAATTATTCAGGGATCTCGTTTACTCATCTCTTCATCAGAATTCATCTCCATTTCCCGTTTCATCCAATTATCATCCATTGAGTAATATCCATGTATAAATAGGTGTATATTTGTAATCGATTAGCTCAACACAAATACCTTACTACACGTTTACTACTGCTCATCTCAACATCATCGATTTATTGTTTAGACCATTCTCCAATTTGGTTATTTGCTTGATGAAGTACATTATGTGAACATTTCACCATTGAATTCGACCATGAAGAGAGGATATAGGCATTTAATCGGTTGACAGGAATTCTGTTCAATAATAGTGAATTCAGTTTGAATTGGTTTTCATTATGTGTTTTGTGGATATGTGGACGAGAAACGAACAATGAATTGAACGATTTCGACAATGAGATATTTGTGGTAATGACTGATGGTATTCCAAATAACTTGAAATGATTGTCGTTAGTAGTGTGAATATTCGTGCATCCATTTCAATAGTTGTGAATTACAGTAGTCACTTCGATATGTGAATCTACTGACCTGGATGTTTTATGGATTGGTGTATGATCAAACCATCTAAGTGTGTGGAAACTGATTGTTTTCTACATTTGAATGATTGTCAATCTGTTTGTTGTCAGTTTGATTGAAGGAAACTGCCTTGTAATGTTAAGTGTTGACTTCCTTGAATAAATAATGAAAACTAGTTTCGACACGATGATGTGTTGATTGGTAATGAATCGGAAATACGAGAGAACTACCATAATATTGATTGTCCAATTGTTGTCAGTTCGTACTGAATATTCACCTTCAATTGTTACATCTTAATTTGTTGTGATAATGAACACTGGACTATCAATCCTCGGCCAACTTTTGTGACATCAGTTTGTTGAATGGATGTAATTACGAGTTAATTCAAGCTAGATGGCCGTTTCATGCTGGTTTGGTACTCGTCAACAGTGAGTATCCATACTAAGATGAAACGGTCGTCCGGTGATTTCATTCTCTCAGTGGTTGTCTATCATTGATCGGTTCATGATTTCAATGTAGTTTGTAAACAATTTGCGACTAAGGATCAATGGATAACAGTTGGTTCCTTATGTAGAACTCCGACACTGAAACCGATCATCTTTTCATTTATTTAGTGAAACTCTTCTGTTATGCCAGTTGATACTAAACAGTTAACAATAGTCTCTATTATTGAATATATGTATATATGAAACAGTGGTTATTTGATGACCGACATCATATAGTATATAGTGGAACCGTAAAATCATGCACATGTAAAACATTTTCAAGACGTGTCCTGTGGAGTTCAATCCGTGTCCAGTAGAGACATGTATCTAATTCAGACAATGGATGAATGGTTGTGCAAGATCATAGATCGATTGAAGTTAGACATTAACACCGTTTGATGTCGGCTAGCACATTGATCTAGAAGTTAAGTGTTCGCATGAGAGACCGTCACTCCTATGTTCAAGTCCCACATTCAGGATTGTAGAAGCACATTGTCGAAGAGTCTCATACTACTACATTATGGCTATCTACTGCTTCCAGTTTTCTAACACTATTCTAGCATAGATCAATTCATGAATTCAAATATGAAATAGTAACAAGTCAATCAATCTCATTAGAAATTCAGCATTGCAATTTCTCTCATCGCTTTTTTCAGTTCATGTCCATCTTTACAACATACTGATTGATACAATTTTCATTCATTCTATGTTCACAATTCATTTTTTTCATTAACTAAACTAATTAGATTGACAATAGAAAACTTAATTAAAACACCAACAACACCACCAACAACGACAACAACGAAAGTTATGGTCATCAACATGATCGATTAAATAAGAATAAATGTGATTGTTTTCACTTAGAGATGTTAATGAAATTGAAAGGAGATGGATAGTGGTTAGTAGTGGAATCCAGTTTGATGTGCTTTTCATCCTATTTAGGATTTGTCAGTTGGATGTACCTGTATGTCAGAGTTGATGTTCATCCTAGAAGGGACTCGAACCCAGTATCATTCGCTTCAAACACCATCACGTTATCCACTTAGTTACTGAGTCTTGATATCCATTTACTTGTGCAATGTAGTGAATTTGAATTCACTTGGTATTGTTTGGCTTGTATCTTTCCATTGAGGTTTAAGACTGCAATCGATCAGACTGTTATTGGCATATGTGCATACTGTGCTTATGTCTCGATATTACCTTAATTCACAAGCTATTTGTAATCAATGATGGATAGTGCCTAGCAGTGGAGTTCAGGACGTGCGTTTCGTTCTATTTGGGACTCGTCAGCTGGATGTACCTTTATCTTAGAGTTGATGTTGATAATGGGAAGATATAAGTAAACAATATGAAGTGTCTAATAATCTGTTGTATTTTCTTTACAAATCATTTTTAATTTTGTATTTTCTTCACGACTCAGTAATTTATTCATATCCACACCAGTGACGGTCTCCAAGAGGTATTTCCTGGTGTTCTAGTGAAAAGCCCTGCATATTGGAGTTCAGCTGAGTCTGCTGTGAGATAATAACTCACTGGTGACAATAGTCGACGGTGGAGCAAATTCGTGGATTAGTTGAAGTTTGACATTAATATCGTTGGATACCGGCTGAAAGGTCTAATGGTTAAACGCTCGCTCGTTACCTTAAATGATCCTTGATAGAAAATACACAACAAAATTTCAATAAAGTCTTCCTCAATGTATATTTTATTTGTTAAATTACAAACAAAGATTTATTGTGCCCGATATGTTCAACGCGTCATCTGTATTATATACATCTTAACTTTGTTGTGTCTGTTGTCGTACTGTTTATACTTGACAATCAAAAGCCATTTCAACTCCTCGTTACTTCAGCTTATAGTTTGAAACGGGAACCATTACCAATCTCACTGACATTGAGTAACAACAAGAAAAACTGATGCAACACGTCACCAAAGAAGCTGTTCTCAGATCAAAATACCCTCACATATATGTCAAGCATTACACTCATTGAATGATAGTTATATCGAATGAAGTTCACATCTATCATCCTAGCCGTAATTCATAATGTAATGGTACAAAAAAAATATTAACCTGAACAACAGAATGTGGTAACAACAGTGAATATACTTATCTATAATTGTTACTTTTCTACGGGATAGGGTCGCTAACACCATGCCCATCACTCCTCCTTTATCCGGGCTTGGGAACGGCAGTAACTCTAGAAAAGCTACAGAAATCACTAAACTGCATTACGAGGCAAGCCCTAAATTGGAATCCTGAATGGAAGCGGAAAAGAGGAAGGTCAAAAAATACACTAAATGAGGAAATAGAAGCATATATCAAAAGGATGAATAACAACTGAAAAGAGCTGGAAAGAATTCCCCGGGGCAGAGTTGGATGTAGAGTGTTGATGAGCGGCCTATACTGCTCGACGAGGGGTAACAAGCGTAAGTAAGTAAGTAAGTAATTAAGTAATTACGATGGTACAGGATAAATTTAGAAGTATTTAGAATTACATTCAAAGTTTGAAAGAACTACTAATGATTGAATAAAGAGAGATTTTAAACATTTTTAACTTGTAGAAGTAAGAGCTCATAAGCATATAGCAGAGATTCTCATATCTCACTGTTATATAGTTGATATTTTATGGTAGCGTTAACATTTCGACATTATTCAAGGTAATGAAGTAAATCTCTATGGTTTTCAATATAAAGAAATTGGTATCAGAAGGAGTTTTGCGGAGATTGTAGCAATTTCAACAGTTGAGATCATGAGTCAATTGAAGCTAGACCATCATGGAAAACCTGGAAGCATTGGATGGCCGTTTCGTCCTGTTGTTGATTTCATTAACAACATCATTATCATACTGATGTACGAACCAACTGAATACCTCTGATAACTCATTACAACAAAAGTGATTGCATTACTAGACTTCTACTAATCACTTTCAAAGAACTACTTTGCATTTCGAACGTTCAAATGATATTCCATAATTGTGAAATCTGATTAGTAACTTGGTACAATTTGTGTACATTGTATATCACAATAAACTGAGACAATATTGTGGAGCTAGGTAATACAACTTATGCTTGTTACCCTCAATGGAGAATAGGCCGCTGACCAGAATTCTCCAACCGAAATTGTTGTTTAAAAAAATATCATTGGATATTCCATTTTCACTTTTGTAAACCCTATAGCACTGCTGAAGAGTCTCACGATAGGACGAAACGGCTGCTACATACATTTACAGATCATACTGATATCCTCATTACGTGTTTAGTGGATATACATCTCAGATTGTAGTCATCATAATTGAAATTACTCACTATTTATAATTGTGGATTATCAGATCGAAAGAAACTCGAACATGTTGACTGCTGACAATTGGCATTGAGAAATGGATAAGGATGGTTGAGTGTTTTCACTTTGTCAGAGGTATTTGTTTAAAATGATTTTAATATCTTGGTGAATGTATCAGTAATACTTCTGTTCATCCAACAATTTCAGAACACAATCTTGTTCAAGAAATTGAAGACTTTCGTAATATTGATAAACCGAACGATGATAGGTATATGGCTAGTAGTCAGTCAGTAACAACGTAGAACTTCGTACGTACGTACGTCAGTTCGAGTTGCCACACCACATTAGCACAGAGATGCAGTTGTCGATTCAAACTCCGTAGTGGTAGAGGTAGTAGGGTTTGAAGATGTTATTCAAGGAACATGATCCACTGAAATAAATTTGGAAAAAGAAAAAAAGGGACATGAAGAATTCAGAAGATTAGAATTCGGGAGAACACATGGAGTGGATGTACCTGCGTCATTGCAAACGATTTTGAGCCATGTCATTCAGGGTCTCTAACCATCGGTTGCTATCATCTCGCGGTCTCCAACCAGGTAGTCTACACCTACCAACATGACTCAGTCCACTTGTCAGTGACTTCATGGATTTGTGTCATGTTTTGATATAGTCGCTCCTAGCTTCCTTCCAATCAACTCCTATACCACTAAACATCGCAAGTCAGGGCAATCGGTGGTTGGGCATACGTAACACATGTCCCAGCCATCTCAACTGATGAAGTTTCACTACTTCATCAATTGATTTGCCATCCTTACCTAGAACCCGTTTCCTAACAACTGCATTACTTACTCGATGGTCCCAGGATATACGAGCAATGTTTCGAAGACACCTATGATCGAATACTAGTAATCTACGAATATCCTCTACTCTTACCGGCCATGTTTCACTGCCATAAAATAGGACGGAACGAGCTGCTGCGCGGTGAACCCGTCCTTTGGTTGATAGACGGATATCTCGCCTACGCCATAAACGTCGCAAGTTGGCTAGTAGTGGAATCTAGAAAGGTAGTCTTTATCTTATTTGAGACTTATCATCTGGTGATTTGTGGTTCTAAATATAAACAGTGGTAAATTGCAAACGCTTACTAAGATTATCATTAGTTTTATTTGCATGTATGAGTTTTCAAGATTTTGGGGATGAAGATGTAATAAATATATCTAAAACCTGAATGACAAACACCCCCTGTACTTTGAGGATCAATCACTCAAGAGTTTTGTTCAAATCATGGAGTATGAAAGAGTTTAGTAGTTGAGATGCAGTAGAGGACAAACGTAATCTGGATAACAACTATATGCTTGAGGTAGGCCATTTTAATGGTCTCTATGACAAACCCTTAATTCGAAGATGATGTAATACAATTTTCTTTTCAAACAGTATAACAGTTTTTAACTAGAATTTTGTCTCTGCTCATGAAAAGAGTTGAATTGAATAACGAACTTTGTGACCTATCAGAAATTGTAGTTTGTTTCGTATCATCTCCCTTTAAAATAGATCGACCATCAAACACAGAATATCCTGTTTTAGCTTGTTTGATATTAGTCGGATAACAGACCGATCAAACTGTCGCTTCATCTAATGTTCGTGATACCTTTGGTAGATACTAATTCTTTCCCACCAAACCTCATATTTACATCAAACCTTTCAATGATCAAAATGATACAGCTTTAAGAGGTTACTACATTAAAGTCTCCATGTAATAGACCTTTACAAATACCGCCGATGTGTACTTTTTTTCTAGGTCGTTTTCAAAATGTCATTCCTAGCAAAATTGAACGTCGATAATAATTACCTACACCTCGTGAAGGTGCATAGGCCAACTACCAAGATTCACATCGAACTCTATCCTGGACAACCGTTTTCCAGTTCATTTCAGTTACTATTCATCCTTTTCATATCTGTTTCCGATTCTCGACGATGTGTGTTCTATGACTTTCCTCTTGTCCGTTTCCTTTCACGATTCCATGTTAAAGCTTGTCTCACAACACATTTTGATGATTAGATGTTGATTGGAGGTAGTCGACAGGAAACCCTCGACCCGGGTTTCGTGCTACTTGGCACTCGTCAGCATAGTGTACCAGTAATCTTGAGGGAACTGGTGCTCCCTAGCCAGCCTCACAGTCAGAGACGTTACCACTGAGCTATCCGAGCCGCGACAGACTTCCTGTAGGACTGAGATTTAATCACAATTGATTGATCACTGGGTGGTGATCAATGTCATGCGTGTCTAGTCCTTATTATTAGTGTAGATCGAATGCTATCGATCATGTTGCAATGTAGCCACCAGTCTAGGTGACTCGACACTGCGGGCACTATATACTGAGATTAGATGGTGGTTGGAGGTAGTCGACAGTTTGATAATTTCTGTAATATATATGTCCTATCCATTTCAAGAGTCTTTTCATCATTCCCTCTTCAATTGGAAGCTGTCTTGTTCTCTTATTGATAAAGACCACTTTCTGTTAGTTTCACTTTCTCTTCAATAGTTTCTTTACTAAATTTGTTATTTGCTATGTTCTAGTTTGATCTTGATTTCGACATCATCATTATCATCATCATCACTATAATACATTGAAGAAAAAGAATATGGTACATTTGTTTTGTTACATTGATTCATTCATTTATAATTGAATAAATGGAAACATGGGGAAAATTATTTGGATTTCAAGGATAAGCATGTTTAAGTAAGTAAACCTCTATAGTCATAAATAAACAAAATAACTAAGAGAGAAACAGAGAAGAAGGGAGAGAGAGAGAATTTATTGTTACCATGTATGTTGTTTTGTATGAATAGGATATAAGTAGTACTACTACTTTTGTTAGTAGTAATGATCACTTAGATGATGATTTATTCTTAGTGCATTTTGTTTACTTTTATTGTATAACAAAATGTATGCTAATTTATGTACTGCAATTAAACTGGTTTATTCTTCGTATCATACATATGTGAATAGCACAAAATGTCTATATGCATAGCTACCTCCCTATCTATCTATCTATCTATCTATCTATCTATCTATCTATCTATCTATCTATCTATCTATCTATCTATCTATCTATCTATCTATCTATCTATCTATCTATCTATCTATCTATCTATCTATCTATCTATCTATCTATCTATCTATCTATCTATCTATCTATCTATCTATCTATCTATCTATCTATCTATCTATCTATCTATCTATCTATCTATCTATCTATCTATCTATCTATCTATCTATCTATCTATCTATCTATCTATCTATCTATCTATCTATCTATCTATCTATCTATCTATCTATCTATCTATCTATCTATCTGTCAGTGGCCAGTTGATTAAGCGTTCTCACGCAAGAGCGAAGGCTCTGAGTTCGAATCCCGCGAGTGGGATGAAGGATGCGCACTGTTGAGGAGTCCCACAATAGGACGAAACGGTCGTCCAGTACTTCCAGGTTTCCAAAGGTGTTCTAACATCAATCGGTTCATGATCTCAATCAAAAAGATAATAATCTCCACAACCCCTATACTAGTAATTTATAGATCAGTGGATTGCCTTTGGTATTGTTTACTTATGTCAACTTAATGATTTAATTAATAAGTATTTATAATAGTTCTGGACATCATCGTTTTTATCACCATCCAGAATGTTTTACACAATGAGTGAGAATGAAAGCTTTACAACTTATTATCTTGGCTAGTACACTCAACAACACTGAAATACTCCTAATCATTACATGCACGTGAATGAACTGAAGATAATACGATAAAACAATTTGCTAAAATCAGAAGGGGTTTGTGGAGATTTTAGAAATTTCACTGATTGAAATCATGAGTCAATTGATGCTAGACCACCATGGAAAACCTAGAAGCATTGGACGGCCGTTTCGTCCTAGTATGGGACTCCCCAGCAATGCGCATCCACGATCCCGCGAGGTTCGAACCTAGGACCTATCGGTCTCACGCCAGGCGCTTAACCAAATAGAGCACTGAGCCGACCGTCATCCAGCAGTGTTAATGTCTAACTTCAACCAATCCACCAAGTTGCGCCACTATACATCATTATCTTCAGTGAGCTGATATCTCACAATAGACCTTTTTGAACTCCACTAGTTACGGCTTCTCACCAGAACTCCAGGAGTTTTTCCTGAAGTCAGTCACTAGTGAGCAGTTGATTATTATCAGAATGGGTTTTGTGGAGAGTTTTTAGAAATTTCATAAGTCAGTTGAAGCTAGATCACCATGGAAAACCTGGAAGCATTGGATGGCCGTTTCATTCTAGCATAGGACTTGTCAACAGTGCACATCTACGATTTCGTTTCTCAAGATTAAAAACTAGGACCTATCTGTCTTGCGCGCGAGCGCTTAACCCCTATACTACTGGTTATTGAATCTTAAATTAATTCCTGGAATTCTAGTTACAAAACTATCATATTTGGACAAGAATAACTGAATGGTAACCATTAAGAAGTACTTATGGACGAATATTCTCATTGTACGACTATGAAGTAACTATATTATATGTATATACATATTCCTTTCATTAGTAGCTTTCATTCGACTTATCGGTCACTGTTATATGATTTACTATTCTCAAGTTATTCCCAATCTATTAGTCAAAGTTTCTCACAATCACAGCCACTTTTGACCTGACATTGTATAATTGTTATTTCCTATTTTATGGTATGATGTGGTCTGATTTTGCATGTATATAAACCCAGTATATTCAAAATAGATTATTCGTATCATGGAGGCTGAGTTCGGCGTTTTGGATTAAACTGACTGGGTCAAGAGATATGCTATTATCTCGGTGAACCAATCGTAGCTCTAGTCTGCCTGTATTGGTGTATGCATCATTAGTTTGGTCGTATAAGTCCGTGTATCTAAATTTAACACTCATATTTCATGATAATCCTATAAGCTAAAGATATAACAAAAACAATCGATAAAGTTTAGGAATTATCAGAAGTGAAAGAGTTATCCATACCAATGGTACTTACTTACATACTTAAGCCTGTCACTCCTCGTGAAGGAGCATAGGCCGCCCAACAGTACTCTTTATCCGTCCCCGTCCTGGGCAATCCTTTCCAGCTCTTCCCATTTGTTATTCATCCTTTTCATGTCTACTTCTATTTCCTGACGTAATGTGTTCTTTGGCCTTCCTCTTTTCCGCTTCCCTTCACGATTCCAAGTTAGGGCTTGCCTCGTGATGCAGTTTGATGATTTGTGTAATGTATGTCCTATCCACTTCCATCGTCTTTTCCTAATTTCTTCTTCAGTTGGAAGCTGGTTTGTTCTCTCCCAGAGAAGGCTGTTGCTGATAGTATCCGGTCAACGGACATTGAATATCTGGCATAGACAACTATTTATAAATACTTGTACCTTCTTGATGATGGTTGTTGTAGTTCTCCACGTTTCAGCTCCGTACAGTAGAACTTTCTTGACGTTCGTATTGAAGACTCTGACTTTGATATTGAGTGAAAGTTGTTTTGAGTTTCATATGTTCTTCAACTGTAGGAATGCTGTCCTTGCTTTGCTGATCCTCGCCTTTACGTCTGCATCTGAACCTCCTTGTTCATCGATGATGCTTTCTAGGTATGTGAAGGATTCACATGTTAAAATAATATTTCTCCAATTTTTCAACTTGTTACTAATCAATCTTTAATACATTATTCTGGAAAAAAAGAAGAACTATTCATTTAAAGAAACAAGAAAAACATAAAGAAGAAAAACAACATAAAGAAGAACATTCACAGTTATATCCATAACAAATAAACAAATAAAAACAATAATGATAAATATGCTTAACCTTTAGGTAAAATTTTAAAAAAAAATAATCATTCAATGATTAACTCCACCTGTAATACTTCTATGGTTACTACCCATCCTATAACTGGATTGATGAGGGGGGGAGGAGGAGGAGGAGGAGGTTGGTCATCATGAGGTTGGCAACTCCATTTCATAGAAAGAAAGAAAAAGCGCTAACCAGAATAAAGTGGGAACTTTTTAATTTTAAAAGATTCAATCGTGTATGATCATTATCTTGGTATTTGATAGATGTTTTCCATTATATTCTAACATAAATTTGATGTAAGCAAACCAAAACAAAACGAAAGAAAGAAAGAAAGAAACTGTTAAACAAAATTTTGTTCTGTTAGAATAAAAAATTGTGCTTAGATGGATAGTGTCCAGTAGTGGAAAGAATTCGAACCCAGTACCGTTTGGTTTAAACACCATCGTGTTATCCACTTAGATATTGAGTCCCAATGGCCAATTGTCTATGTAATTGAGTGAATTTTAAATTCACTTGATGTTGTTTATGGTTGAGATCATGAATTAATTGATGTTAGACCACCGTTGGAAACCTAGAAGCACTGGACGGCCGTTTCGTTTGAGTATGGGACTCCTCAGCAGTGCGCATCCACGATCCCGCACCCCGAAGGATTCGAACCCAGGACCTACTGGCTTCGCGCCTGAGCACTTAACCATTAGACCACTGAGCCGGCATCCAATGGTGTTAGTGTCTAACATCAACCAATCCACGAAATTGCGCAACTATCTTCCACTGTACTGAGGTTGATACTTATCTCTACCTGACACGGATTAACTCCAACGGTAACGACTACTCACTAGAACTCCGAGAATTCCCTCACGAAGCTAGTCACTAGTGAGCACATGTTAATTATCAGTATGGGGGAGGAGTCCCGTACTAGGACGAAACGGCCGTCCAGTGCTTCCAGGTTTCCAACGGTGGTCTAACATCAATTAATTCATGATCCCAACCAAAAACTTAACAATCTCCACAACCCCCATACTGATGATGTTGTTTAATTGTATCTTCATATTGTTTATTACGTCTGCAATTGATCAGTTTCTTATTGGTTTATATGCATCCTATGTGTATTGCCTCAATATTACTTTAATTTGCAAGTATTATAAGCAAAGATAGATATTGCCTAGCAATGGAATCCAGAATGAGACGTATTTCATCCTATTTGAGACTTGTCAGTTGAATACACCTGCATCTCAGAGTTGATATTCACTCCTGGAGGGACTCGAACCCAGTATTATTGGCTTCAAACACCATCACGTTATCCATTTACATATTGAATCCTGATAACCACTTGCTTATATAATGAAATGAAGTTTCAAATTCATATGATGTTATTTTACTTGTATCTACCCTTTGTTATTTAGAACTGTCTCTAATTGTTATATATACGTCCTGTACAGATTGCCTCCATACAAGCAAACAACATTAAGTGAATTTAAAAATCATCAGAAAGGGTTTTGTGGAGATTTTAGAAATTTCACTGATTGAAATCATGAGTCAATTGCAGCTAGACCACTATGGAAAACCTGGAAGCGCTGGACGGCCATTTCGTCCTAGTATGGGACTCCTCAGCAGTGCGAATCCACGATCCCGCCTCCCGCGACATTCGAACCCAGGATCTATCAGTCTCGTTCCAGGCGCTTAACTAACTAGACCACTGAGCCGGCCGGTATTCAACGGTGTTAATGTCTAACTTGAACCAATCCACCAAGTTGCGCCATCGTACACCATTATCTTCAGTGAGTTGATATCGTGGATGAGCACTGCTGAGGAGTTCCATACTAGGATGAAACAGCTGTCCAGTGTTTCCAGGTTTTCCATGATGGTCTAACTTCAATCGACTCATGATTTCAATCAGTGAAGCTTAAAAATTGTTAATGTTTCCTTTACTATTGAAGAAATAGATAAAAGAAGGAAATAATTCGTTTCATTTAAACTAAATAAGAATGATCATCTACATAGAATATAGGATAAATGTTTTAATAAACATTTTGTTAATCTCTCTATTTAGTTACATACGAGTTAATGGATATAGTTATTTACAATGATCAATAATACTGTGTCCTGTAGTGAGGGCAATAATATGATGTAGGTTATAAATTACAAAAAAAACCATCCACAATATTAATCAGGTTATTTACAGATTAATGGTTCATTTCAGAATTCAACCATTTCAAATGTTTGACAGTTAGTCATCAATGATATTGCAATTAAGATTACTTATTTACTTACTGACGATTGTTACTCCTAATGGAGCATAAGCCGCCGACCAGTATTCTCCAACCCACTCTGTCCTGGACTTTTCTTTACACTTCTATCCAATCGTTCTTCATTCTACTCATATCTGTCTCCATTCCTCAGTGTAATGTGTTCTTTGGTCTAACTCTTTTCGTTTAGCCTTGAGGATTCCATGTGAGGGCTTGTCTTGTGATGTAGTTGTGTGCTTTCCTCAATATGTGTCCTATCCAGTTCTAGCGCTTCTTCCTCATTTCTTCCTCCACTGGGATCTAGTTTGTTTTTTTCCACAGTACGTTGTTGCTAATAGTGTCCGGCCAACGGATCTGAAGTATTTTGCGTAGACAATTGTTAATAAACACCTGTATCTTCTGGATGGTAGCTTTCGTAGTTCCTCAAGTTCCCGCCCCATACATTAGAACTATCTTAACATTTGTATTGAAAATTCTGACTTTGTTGTTGGTTAACAGACAGTTGTTATGAGTTCCAGATATTCTTCAATTGTAAATATATTACTGTTACTTTACCAATCCACATCTTCATATCTACATCAGATCTATCGTGTTCTATAAGAGGAAATATAAATCCTTACAAATAATTTAACTTTTCGATAGTCAAGTTTTATAGAGTTGACTAGTTGAAGGCATTTTGAGGAAGGTAAAGCAAAAACGAAGAACAAAAAAACAAATTCAGAGATGACAACTAATTATTATTCCATTTGTTTGTTATGATTTATGAATAATCAATACAAAACAAAATACTCTAATGTCTAATAGAAACATTCAATATTCTTGTCCTATTTTGATTATTATGATTCTCAACAATCATCATGAGTCAGTTGAAGCTAGACTACCATGGAAAACTTGGAAGCATCCATCTGATAGTAATCAACATATGCTCACTAGTGATTGGCTTTAAGAGGTATATCCTGGAGTTCTAGTGAGAAACAGCGACCAGTGGAGTTCAGCCGAGTTTGTTGTGAGATAGGAACTCACTGGATGTGTCTCTCAATTTCGTGGATTAGTTGAAGTTAGACATTAATACCATTGGATGCCGGCCGACTCAGTGGTCCAGTGGTTAAGTGCTCGCACGCGTAACCAGTAGGTCCCGCGTTCGAATCTCGCAGGAGGCAAGGTCGTGGATGCGCACTGCCGAGGAGTCCTAAAATAGGACGAAACAGCTATCTAGTGCTTCCAGGTTTCCCATGGTGGTCTACCTTTACTGATTCATGATCTTAACCATTGAAATTACTATAATATCCACAATAACCTATCTGATATATGATTTTAAATAAGAGATTCTTTTGAAAGAAATCAATTATGATCATAGCCAATATTTCCTTATCTAGATCAGAAGGATGATTGGATATATACTGTAATATTCATCCTTGATAAGTTTATGCCTAGTATGAAGGTAATTAATATTCTGAGAGAAACATGAAGACTAATGGATATAAGTGAATTTTTAATGGGAAAGAATATGAAAATAAAAGAGGAGACAATATAGTAAGTAAACAAAATGTACTTAATTCACTTGATATTGTTTTATTTGAATCTTCCCATTGATGTTTTTTGGACTGAAATTGATCAGTCTGTTATTGGCATATGTGCATACTGTGCGTATGCCTCGATATTGCCTTAATTTACAAGCATTGTAAGCAAAGATGGATAGTGGCTAGCAGTGGAATCCAGGACGCGCGTTTCGTCCTGTTTGGGACTCGTCAGCTGGATGTACCTGTATCTCAGAGTTGATGTTCACTCTGGGACTCGAACTCAGTACCGTTCGCTTCAAACGCCATCGCGTTATCCACTTAGCTACTGAGTCCTGATAGCCACTTGCTTGTGCAATGGGTTGAAGTTTAATTCACTTGATATTGTTTTATTTGAATCTTCCCATTGATGTTTTTGGACTGAAATTGATCAGTCTCTTATGTACTTAGTGTAAGCAATGATGCTTAGTGGTTAGCGATGGAATGTAGGACGCGCGTTTCGTTCTATTTGGGACTCGTCAGCGTCCGGGATTCCACTGCTGGCCACTATTCATCATTGCTTACAAAAAGCTTTTGAATTAAGGCAATATCGAGGTATACGCACAGTATGCACATATATACGCCAATAACAGACTGATCAATTTCAGTCTTAAATCTCAATAGGAAGATACAAGCAAAAACAATATCAAGTGAAAATGTACTTACATTTAGTAATGAAAGTGATCGACGAAAATTAACAGTAATACTACAGTAAGAATAAGATATTCTGATAATTGGTGCAAGAATTTGATAGATTAAGGGTATAAATACCCGTACGATACCTATGATTTGGGTAATATAATGACTAAATTTGTTAATTAAACTTACCTACTCATTTCAGCCTTTGAATTTGCATGAGGGATTTGATATACCATAGGAAGTTGAATAGAATTATAAAACACCAAGGTAAAAATATAAACATTGGTACAAAGGGGCACTGAATACATATGTGCCACACAAGTCAGTTAATTTGTGTGTGTGGATTGTGATGCTATCCGATTGTTAAAACCAAAGCAGCTGGTTTCTTAGGAGACCACATCTGGAGACTTCGACCTAAAGGTCTGAACCATAAAGCAGTAAAGCAAACACATGGTAGTCGGTGACCATCAATTGGTTCATACGCCATTCGTTCCCTCAAGATACTGGAGCCCATGTTCACTATTGGTTTGGAATGAAAGTTTTCCAACTTTCTAGGTGGATCTTCCATGTCCACCAGCCCGGTTAAAACACCCAATATTCACTTTTCGTCTTTTCAATTTCGCAAACAACACTCCTACTACAAGAAGGCAGTGAGTAGGACTTGTGTGGTAGTGATTGTATGCACGTGGCTATGTGAGAGCATTTCGAGAAGGAGAGCTGATTCTCCAGGGCATTTGGGGCCATGTTAGGAACAAGTGTTTCTTACGACAATACATCCGACATATTATCAAACACTTCAAAAAGTAAATCTTTTTGACAATCACTATATTTAAATTGCACGTATGACTAGAAATGAAGCGCTCATCGATTTAAATTGATGAACTATAAGAGTTGAATTACTTCCAATGATTAACTATTATTTCAAGGATAGATTATTGATTGATAAACTTACAAAAAAGAGAGTATTTTTAGACAGTTATTCTTTTCTCAAACATTGCACACAAACTACTCAAAAACTGTATCAAACTTACAAATGGTCCGTATCATTCAACTTCAAAGTGTATGATGTGCAGTGATTTTTAGTGTTAAGATGATATAAATGAGTAAGAATCACAAACTTTCGAAGCTACCGTTTACCTACTAATCTACGCCTGTTGTCTCTCAGGGAGGAGCATAGGTCAATCACCAGCATTTTCAATCCAACTCTGTCTTACACAATCCTTTTCAATTCTTTTCAGTTGATATTCATCCTTTATATACATGCTTCCGATTCTCGACAGAATGTGTTTTTCGGCTTTCCTCTTTTCCGTTTCCCATTACGATCCCAAGTTAAAGCTTGCTTTGTGATAAACTTTGATTTCCGTAATATATGTCCTATCCACTTTCAACGTCTTTTCCTAATTTCCTCATCAGATGGAGGATGGTTTGTTCTCTTCCCCAGTAGTCTGTTGCTGATGGTATCTGGCCAACGGAGATTGAGTATCTTGAGTAGACAATTGTTGATAATTACTTGTACCCTCTTGATAGTGGTTGTGATAGTTCTTCAAGTTTCAGCTTCATACAGTAGAACTGTCTTTACATTCGTGTTGAACATTGTGAATTTGATGTTGGTTGACAGTTGTTTTGAGTTCCATATGTTCTTCAAGTGTATGAATGCTGCCGTTGTTTTTCCAATCCATGCTTTAATATTTGCATCAGATCCTAGTTGTTCATTGATAATTTTACCCAGATACATGAATGCTGATTCCGAGAACCATCAAGTTATATCTACTCATTTCCATAGCTATTTGACTGATCCTCTCGAATTCCCACATTTTCCGAATATTCCATGTACCTATATTAATTATTGCTCTGGTTATTAAGAGAGGCATCCGCCTCGTGACTTCAGTCAATGTTCCAGTTACCCACATGTTGTAATTTCCTATTAATGGTTGTTGTTCTTTTGTTATGATCATGTAGTTTACATATCTAATCATGTTAGTTTTGGAGTTAAGAATGAATAGATTACATAAGATGTCTTATTTCCATATTGTATTATGAATAGAAGATTTCTGTATACGTCAATAAGTTTGAGCATATCAGATTACTATGTTGGATAATCAATAATTTTGTGTTCAGACATATTTTTTATAGTTGAGATTATGAGTCAATTGAAGTTAGATCATCACAGAAAGCTTGGAAACACTGGACAGCCATTTCGTCCCATTGTGGGACTCCTCAGCAGTGCTCATCCACGATACCGCACCAAAGGCTTTCAAACCCAGAACCTATCAGTCTCGCGCGTGAGCGCTTAACCACTAGACCAATGAGATGGCATACAACCGTGTTAATGTCTAACTTCTACTAATCCACGAAATGGAGCGATACCTCTAGCGTTGTCGTGAGTGAGTTACTGTCTCACAACAGACTCGGTTGAACTCCACTGGTCACTACTCACTAGAACTCCAGTATATACCTCTTAAAGCCAGTCACTAGTGAGCATATGTTGATTCATATCAGAAGGGATTTTTTGGATATTATAGTAATTTTAATAGTTGAGACCATGAGTCAATTGAAGCTAGACCACCATGAAAAACCTAGAGTTCTAGTGAGAAACAGTGACTAGTGGAGTTCAGTCGGGTCTGTTGTGAGATAGTAACTCACTGATGACAATGGTAGATGTGTCGCTCAATTTCGTGGATCAGTTGTATTTAGACATGAACACCGTTGGATGCTGACTCAGTGGTCTAGTTGGTTAAACGCTCACGTGTGAGACTGATGGGTCCTGGGTTTGAAAGCCTTTGGTGTGGTATCGTGGATGCGCACTACTGAGGAGTCCCACAATGGGACGAAATGGCTGTCCAGTGTTTCCAGGTTTTCTGTGGTGATCTTACTTCAATTGACTCATGATCTTAACTATTAAAATTACTATAATCATATCCACAAAACCCTTTCTGATATTAATCAAAGATATTTGTTGAAGATTATATTTGTTTATGTGGTTCCATTAGCTAACGTCGATCACTTCAAACGTCATATGAAATCATGATACAAATCAAACACACATATACTCACTTCTTTTCACTTTAAATGGGATATATATACATATATCCCAAAAAAGCAACATTGATTCATAACCTGATAATTGGAAGTATCTAACAGTACAATAATGATCGAATACAAGTAACTATTGTTTCCACTTGATGTTGTTGTTTTTGTTTTACTTATATCTTCCCATTGTTGTTTTAGGACTGCAATTGATCAGTCTCTTATTATTGGCATATGTGCATCATCCTGTATGGATTGGCTTGATTATTGCCTGAAGTCACAAAGTTTTTAAGCACGCGTGTTTCGTCCTATTTTGGACTCACCAGCTAAATGTAACTGCATCTCATAGTCGATGTTCACGCTGAGATGGACTCGAACCCAATACACCACCGTTCACTTCAAATGCCATCACGTTATTCACTTAGTTACTGAATCCTGATAACCACCAGGTGAAATTTAAATTCACTTGGTATTGCTTTACTCGTTTCTTCCCATTGTTGTTTTAGAACTGCAATTGATCAGTCTCTTATTATTGGCATATGTACATCATGAATTGCCTGAAATCATAAGCTTCCTTGTTTTTATTTGAAAACAATTTGAACCGGTGATTATTATGAATTTGGGTTTTTCTTCTTCTTCTTCTGCTAAAGTATAAAACAACATAATGATGGTTTAAAATGAGGTTACAAAAGGTTAATCAATTATTAGAATGCAATCAAATGAGTATTTCATATTTTTTTATTGTTTAGATAAAGTTGATCCTTTTAAGAATTAGTTACAGAATGTAACCAATATAGCCTAAAAAAAATATATATTCACTGTGAATAGGTTCCCTAACTTGGAACCCTGAAGGGAAGCGAAAAAGAGGAAGGCCAAAGAACACGTTGCGTCGGATAATAGAAGCAGATATGAAAACGATGAATTACAACTGGACGGAGCTAGAAAGGATTGCCCAGGACAGGGTTGGATGGAGAATGCTGGTGAGCGGCCTATGCTCCTTCACGAGGAGTAACAGGCGTAAGTAAGTAAGTAAGTAAGTGAATAGGTTAACGATGATTAAAAGCCTGTCAACTATAAGAGAGATTTCTGTGGTGTTTGAATGAATTGATGATTCGTTTGTTCTTGTTGAATGCCTGATTTCGAATCCTAAATACTGTACATTCGTTTGTGGTTTCTATAGTACTTCTTGATCCGATTACATTATTTCTGAGATTCTTAGTTTATACTATAATTCAAATACTTCTAATTATCATAATGGCGTTGCAATGGAACCTGCGATGGAACAGTTAGATATTCATTCAACATCTGGTGCTTTTGAGGATTACTTTGAAAGGTTCGAGCTCTGGACTATGACCAATGAAGATGATGAGGATGTTAATATTGTGGCACATTTCCTCACATTCATCGAAAAAGAAGCATATAACTTAATAAAAGCTCTGACTTTACCAGAAAAGCCCATTTCGCTTTCCTATACAACTCTCAAGGATCTACTGCTAGTCTATGTTAAGTATACAAATTTCGAATGTCGTAAAGGAGAAAGATTTCGTAAAATGATTCATGAGGATATAAAATATTCTACTACATTACGTCATCCCAACTCAGTTCATACTTAAGGTTATGCAGACAATTCATTGAGGAGTTGCAATGCAGTTCACAAAAATGGGCACAAGTCTAGTCAATGTTTGTCCTGTGGCAAGTTTCACTCTTTTAATTCATGTAAATTTCGTAATTCTAAGTGCTTTAAATGTGGTGATATTGGACATATTCAGTCAGTTTGTAATACTCCTGTTCATCTTGCTGCAACGAATATTAAGTCTTGTAATTCTGATTCCATTAAGTTGAGTATTTATAACGATCATTTATCTTTATCAACGATTGCAATAGACAGTGTAGAGTCATATAGCAGTTCAGACTTAAGCGAAACTCAGAATCCTTGCGAGACAATAGTTTCTAATCAACCAACTGCTTACCAGATTTCTCATGTTATTGTACCAGATATGGTTTTTCCTAATGATTCACTTATTTCTAACGAAATTCCTTGAAAATCTGAGGAAAATATGTTGAATGAACCTAATCATGATCGAAAACCTGATGTAGTATTGATGGATGCTGATTTTTCTAATGATCCATTACGCTGCAATGACATTCTTAGTAAGTTTGAGGAAACTATTTCAAAAGAATCAAATCTTGATGTCATATCAAATATTATTTGTCCTCATAATCCATTTGTTTCTTGTGAAAAACTTCTTCAATGCGAAGCACAAGTATTAAATGAGCTCGATTTTGATTACAGTTCGGATGATTTCATATCAACTGCTGTTTATCCTTATCGCGAAGTCACTTCTAATGTTTACTCTAATCAATGTGAGAAATATGTTTTAAATGAAGCCACATTATTCATAACTTGGGGATATAAAGATCCAACATTATTTCGTGGGGGAGGATAGTGTTGGGAAATCTGTGATTAAAATTCTAGATGGTGGTTTCGATACACAACCCACACGGCGATTGTATACAATCCCAGGAACCAAGTGAGTCTGTTCCGATTTCGGTTGTTAATTCCAATAATAATGAGCACATTTTAGATACTATAGAGTTTTTATCCAATACAATGTCGGACAGACACGGGATGAACTTGAGAAGACAACGTACAATCAATTACAGATACCTAGAATCCAATTTAAGCTGTGGCGGATGTGGTGTTTGAATGAACTAATGATACCTTTGTACTTGTTGAATGCTTGACTTGGAATCCCAAATACAGTACTTTCGTTCGTGCTTATCTAGTACTTCTTGATCCGATTACGTTATTTCTGGGATTCTTAGTTCATACTAAAATTCAAATACTTCTAATCATCATAATTTCATTCTGAATGATATGGATTAGAAACATTCAATAAAATATTGGATAAGATATATGAAGTTTCTTGTAATCCTTGAACAATTAAAGATATTTGGTACATTTTGTAACTATATTCAAAGTTCATTTCAAATATAAGGTATTTATACTGAATTATTTCATTTAAAGATAACCTATTCCTCTTGGTAACTTGTCAAATATGAAACAGATTGAAATCATGAGTCAGTTGAAGCTAGACCACCATTGAAAACCTGGAAGCACTGGACGGCCGTTTCGTCCTAGTATGGGACTCCTCAGCAGTGCGCATCCACGATTCTAGTGGGAAGCCGTTACCAGTGGAGTGCAACCAGGTCTGTTGTGAGATACGAACTCACTGAAGATAATGGTATATGGTGGCGCAACTTCGTGGATTGGTTGAAGTTAGACATTAACACCGTTGGATACCGGCCGGCTCAGTGGTCTAATGGTTAAGTGCTCGCGCGCGAAGCCAGTAGGTCGTGGGTTCGAATTTCACGGGGTATGAGATCGTGGATGCGCACTGCTGAGGAGTCCCATACTAGGACGAAACGGCCGTCCAATGCTTCCAGGTTTTCAATGGTGGTCTAGCTTCAACTGACTCATGATTTCAATCTGTGAAAATTTCTAAAAATCTCCACAAACCCCTTCTGGAAATATGAAACAAACGAATAGGATTTGATTGAAGGTAAAGAATTTCTATTTCGTTTTACTCATCTCACAGTATATTTAATGGTTAAGATCATGAGTCAATTGAAGTTAGACTACCATGGAAAACCTGGAAACACTGGATGGCCGTTTCGTCCCAGTATGAGAGTCCTCAGCAGTGTGTATCCACGATCCCATCTCGCGAGATTCGAACTCAAGACCTATCTGTCTCGCGCGCGAACGCCTAACCTCTAGACTACTGAGTCGGCATCCAACGCTGAGAAGTCCCATACTAGGACGAAACGGCCGTCCAGTGCTTCTAGCTTTTCCATGTTAGTCTAGCTTCAGTTGACTAATGAATCCAACTAAAATCTTCACAAAATCCCTTCTGATAATAATTTTAGTATGATGACTAATGACGGGCTTTAAGAGGTATTTCCTGGAGTTCTAATGAGAAGTGGTTTGTTTGAATATTCTCATTGATGTTTAGGACTGTAATCTTATTGACATATATGCATCCTGTGAGGATTACCTCAATATTGCCATAAGTCACAAGTATTATAAGCAAAGATGGATGGTGTCTAGCGAACTGTACTGGATTCGACTCCCTCCTGAAGTGAACATCAACTCTGAGATGCATGGATATTCAACTAATGAGTCCTAAATAGAACGAAACATACATCGTGTATTCCATTACTAGCCACTATCAATCTTTATTTATCTAATTATTGTTCTGATAAGCCACTGTGAGATAAACTGATTATGTTGAATTTACAGTTAATTCCAACAAAAATAATCCTACACAGATTATTCTTATTTCTCTTTCATTCTTGTTAGCTCATCTATTCAATGATTTCATCTAATAATGTGTTTGTTGTTATTATGTAATATATGTTATGTAATTATGTCTGCATCTGAAACAGTTTTGATCATGGCTAACAACTCTATTTGTAATAGTGTTCCATTCTATTGATTGACTGATGGATTGATTAACTGAGCTATTATCAATTCAGTTTCTAATACAAAACGATCGATATTGTTCTGATCAAAAAAACACTTAAGTACAATAACATTTTTTTTAAAAAGATTTTTCCTGTTAATGTTGTAAATGGAAAGTATAGATTACTTTAATAAAATATACATTTGAAGTACTTCATATGTTTCACTGGTTGAAATCATGAGTCAATTGGAGCTAGATCACCATGGAAAACCTGGAAGCATTGGACGGCCGTTTCGTCTTAGTATGGAACTTTTCAGCAGTGAGCATCCACGATCTCATACCCCGCGAAATTCGAACCCAGGACCTATCAGTTTCGCACCAGGCGCTTAACCAACTAGATCACTGAGCCGACCGGCATCCAACGGTGTTAATGTCTAACTCCAACCAATCCACGAAGTTGCGCCACCATACACCACTGTCTTCAGTGTGTTCCTATCTCACAACAGACCTAGTTGAACTACACTGGTAACGACTTCTCATATGCTTTCAATTATTAACTCCGCCTGGACTCCCTACGGGGGCTACTGCCGGTCCCAAACCCGGATAAAGGAGGAGGATTGGGCATGGGGTTAGCGTCCCCATCCCGTAGAAAACTAACTCGTTAAAAAAACGCTAACCAGAAAAAATTATCCAATTATTAGTCCCAGTTAACCTTAATTTGAAAATATTTAGTTGGAATAGAATAGAGTAAAGAAACACCCTAAAGAGATAATATCAATCTATGAAGTAATGAATAATTTTGTTTTTTGGAGATAAATAGAGAAAATATAAACTAAATGATTATAGCCTATACAATAGTTGTTATCTATGAGTATAGAAGTTCGATAGCATGTTTTGGAAATTGGTCTCAGTGAAGTAGTTGCAGTGATACTTTGGTTTTTTCATTGGTTCTTTAGCTTGATTATCATTTTGAGTCATTCCTTCGAAAATATATTTTCTTATGTGGGATTTACGTTAGAGTGGATAATGTTTCATTAAGGAAGTATCACAATTCCTCCTGTAACTCTTCTGGGGTTAATGACAGTTCTAAGTACAAGTAAAGGAGGAGGGTTGGGCATGAAGTCAGCTACCATATCCTGTCGAATACAAACTTGCTATTAAAAAAAACGCTAACCAAAATAAATAATGGAAGCCATTTAAACTCTGTACTCCGGGTTGAATGATCTTCATTTAGAAGAATTATAACGCCTCATTTTGAAAGACGAGATTGTTCGGAAGTCACGAGATGGATGGCTCTTCTAATAACTAAAGAAACAATTAATATAGGTACATGGAATATTCGGACAATGTGGGAGTCCGGGAAGAACTATGTGACACGACGAAGAAACTGGTAGATAAATATAGTAAACCAGAGAGACAGGTCAAGGACAAAGAATGCAAGGCAATTATTGAGATTCCAGAACACAAGGGTAGAATACTTCAGAGAACTCTGGAATAGACCATCTCGCTTGAATACACCGGATATTGGAATAGCACACACAGTCCTTCCTATAGATGTCACTCCACCAACGATCGAAAAAATCAGGATGGCCATCAACCAAATCGATGGGGGGAAAGCAGCATACCTGACAATATACGAGCTGAAGGTCTGAAGTCAGACATGAAAGTAACTGCAAGCATGGTTCACACTGTATTTAACAAGATTTGAGAGGAACAACAAGTGCTGATGGACTGGAAACAAGGGTACATCATCAGAATATCAAAGAAAGCAGATCTGATCAAATGTGAGAACTTCAGAGACATCACACTGCTCTCAGTCCTATGAAATGTTTGCAACATTGTGTCGCTGAACAGGATGAAAGATTCAGTAGTGTTATAATTCTGTTTGTTCTTACGGTTAATGACACAGCTATTCCTATTGCTTAGTATTCTCGGACACCGATTCACTCGACAAGTCCCCAAATCAGAACACGGTTGAACAGGAAAAAGATTATATTCCAAATAGCAAGTCAGAAGCCAGTAGGAAGCACAATAGGGGAAAACGTCGGTATATTTATAGTTTTTACATAAGAAGATTCCAGAGTATTCTCCGACTATCGACTAGTGCTGATTGGATAAGAATCAGCCAATCAGCGTGCACCAAAGCAATCATGCATTGAGCATGCTTTAATCTAGTCTATGTCCCGCTAACACCTCCCCTCTGAGCAGATTCGTAGGATCTGGTGCTAGGGTCCAACTGCAACTGAGTGACTGGCTTGTGCTTCCGATTAGTCCATCGTCTAGGCAATAAAGAATTATCACTTTTTCCTTGCACAGATACTGACATGTCTGTTCCCGGCGTTTTGATTTTTCTTAAAAAAAGTATGCATAACTTTTAATTCTCCAACATTCTCCTCCTCCGCGAAACAATGTCGGATCCTTATATCTCCGAGTTACAAATAATAGGACTTTATTTAAACGATGATTCTTGCATTGAATGTCGGATCCACTAGAAATGACTAGATGATAATGAACGACCTTTGATTTGAGGTCAAAGTTTAATTCTTCTGAAGCATTACTTTCAAATCCATTAAGAATTTCATCAGTGGATAATGGATCATTACGGAAATCATCATCTAACAAAATTAAATTAGACTTTTGATCATAATTTTACTCAGCTGATATATTTTCCTGATTTTTATAAGAAATTTCATCAAAATAACATGCATTGTTCTGAGAACCCATGTCTGATACATTGTCATTAGAAATCGGATAAGCTGATTCAATATAAGTTTCTGTCTCACAATGATTTTGAGTAACATTCGGTATAATTGGGTTCGTTGTGTCACTGCAGTTATTTTCTGAATACGAGTCCCCATAGCTTTCTTGGCTAATATCACGTGGACCATAAATTTGTTCTAGCTGAAAGTTATTTTCAGAGCTAGACAGGACCAGTAGTGCTTCATTCAATTCTGGACTCCGGGCTTCATCTACAGGGTCTGGCTCTTGATAATCTCGTATTGCCACAACTTTATGAGCATTCAGCACAGGATTTTCTTGCTGTGAGCCGGAAACGTTACAAATATTACGTTCTGATTCAGGTATAAAGGGATTTGAACCCTCCACTAGATATGCTTCTGAAATGTCTGTTACTGCATCATAAACAGATTTCTTATTTTCTGGTCGAGTGGAAAGTGTGCTCAATAGTTGTTGTTGCAAGGCTAACAACTTCTGCTGGTGCTGTAATATTAACCGCAACTGTTCTAAAGAAATCGCCATTTTTCTTTAGTTTTTCCCCGTCGCCACTGTTATAACTCTGGTTTTCTTTGGACGGTTAATGACCCAGCTATTCCTATTGCTTAGTATTCTCGGACACCGATTCACTCGACAAGTCCCCAAATCAGAACACGGTTGAACAGGAAAAAGATTATATTCCAAATAGCAAGTCAGAAGCCAGTAGGAAGCACAATAGGGGAAAACGTCGGTATATTTATAGTTTTTACATAAGAAGATTCCAGAGTATTCTCCGACTATCGACTAGTGCTGATTGGATAAGAATCAGCCAATCAGCGTGCACCAAAGCAATCATGCATTGAGCATGCTTTAATCTAGTCTATGTCCCGCTAACAAGTAGACACTTAACTTTGAGATCAACAGGCTGTATTCCGTAGGGATCAGTCGTGTACAGACAAAACCGTGACATTATGGATCATCGTTAAACAATCATCTGAACTCAATTTGTCACTATACATCAACTCCCTGGACTATGAGAAAGCATTTGACAATGTGTATAGGAGAACCTTATGGGACGTTCTTTGGCACGATGGTGTATTTGAGAAAATCTTCAAAATCATTCGTAATTCACACGACGGACTATACTGCATAGTCGTGAGTTGGGGACAGCTGACAGGTGCATTGCAAGTGAGGACCGGAGTGAGGCCAGGCTGCTTACTCTCCCTCCTTCTGTTTCTTCAGGTGGTCGACTAGGCTATAAAGATAGTCATATCGGAGGGAAGGCACGCAATACAGTGGAACGCTTGTGTTCAACTAGACGATTTGGACTTCGTAGATGACCTAGATCTACTATTCCATACCTACCAACAAATGTAATTGAAGACAACCAGTGTAGCAACAGCCTTTGAATCAGTAAGCCTCAACATACACAAGGGAAAAACCAACATCCCCAAATACAACACAGAGAACACCAACCCAAACACACTTGATGGAGAAACTCTGGAAGAGATGGGATCTTTCACGTACTTCGGCAGCATCATCGATGAACAAAGAAGATTCAATGCAGATGTTAAGGCACGGATTGGCAAATCAAGGCGGTATTCCTACAGTTGATGTACATACAAAACTCAAAATAACTGTCAAACAATATCTAAGTCAGAATATTCGATACGAACGTCAAAACAGTTCTACTGTATGGAGCTGAAACTTGGAGAAATGCCACAACCATCATCAAAAAGTGCGAGCATTTATAGAGTTGTCTACTCAATATCCGTTGACCAGATAGCATCAGCGACAGACTACTGGGGAAGATAACAAACCATCCTCTATCTGAAGAGGAAATTAGGAAAAGACGTTGGAAGTGGATAGGACATATATTACGGAAATCAAAGTTTATCACAAAGCAAACCTTAACTTGGAATCGTAAAGGGAAACGGAAGACCAAGGAACACATTGCGTCGGCAATCGGGAGCAAACATGTAAATAATGAATATCAACTGGTAAGAACTTAGAAGAACTTTTCACGATAAAGTTCGATGGGAATATTGGTAGGCAGCCTTCCTCCATGAGGGTTAACAAGAGTAAGTACTCATTACACATATGATGGAACACTTAGATTCATAAACACATTACTTATTCGATTGGGTTCAATCAGCAACACTAACGATTAAACAACAGTACATCGATTAACGTGAGTAACTCAGTCGTGTAGAGGGTTATTCTCAGATAGAGTAACTTAGTGGCATCTCTGTAATTGTAACGCCATAATGACGGAGCCCATAAGTCCTATTCTCACTATAAACATCAGTGATCCCTCAAGATCGATTAGACAAATCTATATTAGCAGTGTATACTCAGGAGCCAACGGGCGATAAACTGATGACGTTAAGCTTTTTGAGAGATTATGATAAGTAGATTTATATCATTATGAAATGGCGAAAAAGATTTGCAGCTCAAATTGAGACTTATGTTACCTGAGACGGTCGGTTTAAATACGAACCTGTTTACTCTCATTGTCCTGAACAGCATCATCAATAACCAGAAGATTATAATCAAATTAGAAAAAAATCCTAACTGAAATTGAAAAATGAAACAAATTTATCCTCTCAAATCATTCTAAGTAGATATATTTATGTATACACTTAATAATAATAGACAATTTATACATCGATAGTCAATCAGATATTTGATATCTCCCAAATGAAAGTGGCAAACGTTAGTTAACGACTAGTCATTGGAAATCTCATCTCATATGAAATCAGGTGATGGAGAAACGAACCTTTCTATGATTGTACCTAACCTCAAAAAATATCTTAACATGAAATCATATCCTTCAGAGTTATACGAATTGAGGACCTCCTAAACCGATACACATATGTGCCAGGTCGTACGTTGTGTATGATTGATCACCAATTGTTATGTGACTTTTTTTATTTCAATTAAGCATGAGCCTACTTCAGTGAGATAGTCTAATTCCCTTTATTTAACTTTGGTAAACGTTTGAACCAGATTAGTATGTAATTTACCTAATAAATACACCAGATTCAACTAGTGTCATTGATAACAAATTATGTTTGAAGAATGATGCACACCGACCACTGTATCGAGATAATGCGCCTGCACATTCTACTCACTATGATCACTCATCAGTTTGTCTCGTAATCTGATAACCACTTTAAACAATCCCTTCTACTGGCCGAACTAAATATCCGGTGATTGCTGTTTGTTTCCAAAATACAAACTGGTCACACGACGTTGTTGCTAGAGCGATATGAATATATGAAACATCTGGAAAGTTTAATTCCTAAAGATTTTTTGAGTTAGTAAAATGAAGGTGGAGCAAGTGTGTATTGTCACAAACTGGCAGTATTTGTGAAAGGAGCAATTAATGTATCATAAATAACGTAAAAGAAACTTCTTTAACTTCGCGTATTTTTCGGACAAACTCCTCAGTAATACGCATTCATGAACCTAGGATCTTCATAACTCGAGACTAGCGCCTAAGGTTTAAATATACAACAGATTGATAAACTGTTAGTTTCTTTTTTCATTTCGTAATGAATATACATCTCAGTCCTACAGGAGGTTAGTCGCGGCTCGGATAGCTCAATGGTAACGTCTCTGACTGTGAAGCTGGGTGACACGAGATCAAATCCGCTAGGGAGCACCAGTTCCTTCAAGATTACAGGTACACCTTGATGACGAGTGCCAAGTAGCACGAAACCCGGGTCGAGGGTTTCCTGTCGACTACGTCCAACCACCATCTAATCTGAATACACAATAGGATAAAAAAACACTCGTCAAACATGTTTATTCTCTTAATCCATCTCTTCTACTTCACACTTCCACAACGCAACTAAATACAGACTAACAGTATTAAACCAAAACAACAGAAAGTAAACAAGACAAATAATTAAGGTAGTTCAAAAGATAAATTAATGATGAATATATTGGAACACACACACACACAATTCATATGTTCTATGCATGAATTCCAATACTCAATAATGTAAGTACTGAAGATGTAATCGCTGCATTATCTAATAAAAACAAATTTTACATGCAAATGAAAAAAAGAAAGAAAGAAAAACACAACATGGAAATGAGTTTCAAAATGAGAAAGATGATCTGTGTGTATGTGTGTGTGTTCTGTGTGTGAAATCGGAAATGAGAGCACACATGTTAAACTGGTTGAAATCAATAATATTCATAAAATACCTAGAATAGTTGTTATGTTTACAATAAATAAAGGTAATGAATATATAACTCTAGAATAATAGACCATGAATCGTTTGATAATGTCTTATGACGTGAATAGTTGTTGTCAAATCTCATACACATGAACAGAAGTAAGTTTCAATGACAGGGATTGAATTTCTTTTTAGATGATATACGTCATGTGGAAAAGAGGAAGTAGCGAAAGAGAGAGAGAGAGAGAAAAAAAGACAACTTGGTAACTCAACATTCCATACATTTTCAAGAAAGCCCAACCCCCCCGCCCAGCTCCCAAATCTTTTGATGTATAACAACAGTAGGAATATACCTACGAGTAAATAAGTGATGAAGCAGTTCTAAAGTGAAAATCTAAACACTTATGCCATGCACGTACACACACACACAGACAAATCATAAAATATATAAAAGAAAACTATAGAACTGTAAACTACAAAAGTTAAATTACTATTAAATGTAAAAGATCATTAGTTTATACGCTAATAACGATATATATATGTGCATTCATTTGAATGAATAGATGTGAACAAGGAAGACAATTTGTGAACATCATCATCGTCAACAAACAAACAAAAAAACAGTACAAAAAAATAAATCAATATATTTGAAGGATTGAAGATGAATAAAGACTAGAATAGAATATATTCCATAATGAATTCATTTCTTTATGATCAACAATGAATAGTTCTCTTTATCATTCTATGTTAATGGATCATTTGAAGTCATGGTTCAAAAAAAAAAACAAATCTTATGTCTATATGTATATAATAAATGCATTGTGAACATATTAGAATGAATTAGCTATGAAGATTTGACTATTTTAACCAACAAACATATGGAACAAAACACAAAACAAAACAAATTGATATCATAAAGCGGAATAAAGAAAGAAAGAACGAACGAACGAACGAATGAATCACGCACTTTTGACTAGATGTATGTATAACTGCTGCTTGTTTGTTTCTTTTTTCTTTTATTCTTCTTCTTTGAAGTGTTTGTTGAAGTTAACGACCACATTCAGAACACATAATCATATCATCACTGGTAAGAAAACCTCTACCGACTAAATTACAATTACATTTTCCACATAGAAAACATTCTGAATGCCAATGACGATCTTCAAATGAAATAAATTTACAACCACCAAATCCTATTTTTTTTTAATAAAAAAAAATCGGTAAGAAATATGTTTTACATCACATGGATACAATCAATATCATATCAAAACAAAACTTGGTAACGTTGGCTTGATCGAACAAACAAAAAAAAACAACGTTTATTTAAGACGTGGTGTTCCTATGTATTCTTCAAGTCAAATGAAAGGGAAATTGATGCCAATTATTCTTGAAAGGGGTACCTAACCTGTCGTATGCCCTGATGGTATTCTCGTAACTTTCGGGTTGTCTGATCTGCCAAGGGCGATGGGACAGTGCATGATGCTATTGTTGTGTGCTAGGTTTAAAGAGAATTATATACTATATACATGCAAATCCGCCCCGTTATTGTTCCTATTCTTGAAAGTGTTATGTTCTCTGAGCCAGGTGTGGTTTGGCTTAGAAAGTCAAACACCTATCGAGTTTTCATCCCCACAGCTACAGATATTTCTCTTACTTTTTTTAAAAAAATCAATACTATTTAGAGAGTTTTTGATTGTGTTGAAAATCATTCTAACAAATTTAAGAAACATAAACTAATATGTGACACAAACAAGTAAAACTATTCAATAAATCTCATCTATCAGTATAAGATTGCGGAGATTGAAATCACAAACATATTGAAGTTAGACCGTTGAAAATCCGAAAGCATTGGATAGAAGAGGAAGGTTGATTATGAATACAGTGGTCTTGAGTGCTGTGAGATGTATGAGGGTGGTTATCGTTTCTCGGTTGCCCATACCGTAGAAGGGTTCTTCTGGAAGTACCTAAGGAAATTAGATTAGAGGTTGTCTTAGTGACCGGAGAGCGTGACCACAGTGCCCAAAGGACAACTGATTGAGGTCGGTCACACATGACATTTTCATGAGTAATTTCTGTGTTAGCTCCGTACTTGTTGAGACCTTACCGCCGGAGACAGATATCCGTGGGATAAGGTAAGGTGTGGATTTTTAGGGTCGACCTTTTTTAAACCCCAACCCTCCTAGTGGGAAGGCAGCATCGCTGTCATCCTGGTTGTCTGAAGGAAACACCTTATTACTGTCACACCTCTGTACAGTAGCAGTACGACTTCTCCTTCGGACCTTGGGTTTGTTGCTTTTAGTCTTACCGCTCTTCAACCGACCTGTCTGACATGGTAGGACCTTGAGGAACGGTTGTTCCAGCCAGTATAGCTCGGTTGCGTCATCACGATAGGCAAGCCCGATCACCACGTCAAGGTAGCAACAACGGCCGGGGCAAGAAAATTAATTGTGGAATAATTGAGATAATCGAATAGATTATATATATATATACTCATTGGAGTTGTCGCCTCAACCGGGAATCAAACGCAAGAACCTGTCTTGAGCGCGAACACTTAACCTCTTGATTTGATAGACAAAAAAATAAAAAGTGAATGTATCTACCCCGTTATGAACGATTCCGAGTCATAACACTGAAAGATACTCTTTTTCTGGCTACTTGAAGACAGACACATCAAATAACATAGACATAGAAACAAATAAACACTTAATACTCATATTCTCCTGTCAAGTTTCAACAAACACTCCTTCCCTTCACCTACCAAAATAAACACTAAAATCTGTGTTTTAATACTACCGTATCCAATTTAGTTAATTCATCACTAGTTGTCGATTAGTTTAATTGTTAATACTATCAAGACATAATCTAATCTGTATCGATAGATAGTAGGGATCAATTTCTTTTTCTTTTTTTTTAGGAGAGTAGACATGATGCTAGAAAATAAATTCTATATTTACAATAGCTGAGTTATATATAATCAAAAAAATTATTAATAACTAACTAATTAACTAACAGATTTCTTTTTAAGTCATCTTCATGGTGAACTGCCCTCAAATGCCCTGGTACGACCAAGAATGGGAAGAGTCCGCTCTCCCTCTCATAGTGCTCTCACATGCCCACGTGCATACAATCACTGCCTTCTCGAGGTATTACTGTTGTTTACGAAATTGAGAAGACGAAAAGTGATTATCCGAAGCTTTAACCAGTTTGGTGGATATGGAGGACCCATCTAGGGGAGCTAGAAAACCTTCAGTCCAAACCAATGGTGTACGTGAGCTCCAGTACCCTGAGGGAACAAATGGCGTACGAACCAATCGTCGGTCACCGGCTACCATGGGTCTGCATCTCCTGACGTTCTTCCACTACCTTGTGGATTAGACCTTTCGGTCGAAGTCTTCGGGTGTGTCCCTCTAATAAAACCAACTGCTTTGGTTTGAGTAGCCGGGCAGTATCCCAGCCCTCAAACGAATCGAATGATTTATGTGTTTAAATAAACAAATCATAGTGAACTAATAATCTTACAATTTTCCTAATCAATACACTTAATGAAAATAAATATTTTCCAAATGGATTGAAAAATCTTAACAGGTGCATCCACTCTTTGTGTTCTCCGAAATTTTAATCTCCTGATTTCTCCTTGTCTCTTTTTTCTCTTCCCAAACTTATTTCACTGGATTATGCTCTTTAAATAACATCTTGAAACCCTAATCTTTCCAATTACTGTTTATATATACTCTTACTACCTCTACCACTACGGGATTTGAATCAACAACTGCGTCACTGTACTAATATGGTGTGGCAACTCGAACTGATGTACGTACGTACGTATGAAGTTGTACGTTGTTACTAACTGACTGAATAACGGATATAAAGGCAAAATAAAAAAGATAAAAATACTTTTCTTTTATAGAAAACAATAGCAAACAAACAAACAAAAAAAGTAACTTTACCAGTAATTGGTTTGGTACATTTTGTACATTTTTTAGCAAATAATTCACCATAACAATCAGCACAATATGGTTGTTCATCTTTAGAAGTGAATTTTAATCCTGCTAATTGTTTAGAACAACTAGTACAAGTGAAACATTCTTTATGCCATGGATTCCCTTTATATGTGACTCCACCACGACGTATAACCTGATAATATATATATGTAGTAACAACATGTAGACATTTAGAAAATGTCAATTATTTCTTTTCCAGAAAAAGAAAACATGGCTGAAATGTTCAAGTTTAATGCCAATCAATACCTTTTGTTAAAGAAAAGTTGTTCGTTTTAGGTTAGAATATAAATGGGCGAAATGTTTTATTTAAAGAGTTGAATGAATCCAGTTACTACAAGTCAGAAGAAAGTCATACATCATGAGTCAATTGAAGCTAGACCAACATGGAAAACCTGGAAGCACTGGACGGCCGTCTTGTCCTAATATGGGACTCTAGTTGGTTTAGCGCCTGGCGCGAGACTGATAGGTCTGGGGTTCGAATCTCGTGGGGTGCGGGACCGTGGGTGCGCACTGTTGAGGAGTCCCATACTAGGACGAAACGGCCGTCTAGTGCTTCCAGGTTTTACATGGTGGTCTAGCTTTAAATGACTCATGATTTCAATCAGTGAAAAGTAAACGATGTTAGGTATGGCTAAGTTCTAGAACCTGACAGAGTTAATATATATATTTACACTCAAGCCTGAAACCCATTTGGTTTTCTCGAGATTGTTCTTCAACAGCTTCAGTTAAACATTGGATAATTATTAAGGCTAATGTTTTAGATACTGTACTCGTCAATTTATTTACTATTTTTGTCCCCTCTTATAACTTAGATAATCAGGGATCGAGACCGGTCGGGTGGGATCACATTCACTCCCTAGATTTTAGTTATTATCTCAGTCAATCCAACTGTTAAAATTCGATCTCCGAAAATGATCCATCAGGAACAGCCCCTGTCCCTTGTTTTAGATTAGGTATGGCTGAGATTAAAAAAAACATAGAATGAGGAACTATATAAACGACAATTAAAATCTAAACACAAGAAATACATTTCAAAAGGAGCAATGTGATCGAAGGATTGGAAATTAAGAATAATACAAACCAGACGATGTTAAGCAAGATAGAGAATGAACGAACTTTGCTTTCTTTCCATAAAAGGAACCCATTTACCAAGTACAGATTTATGGTGTTCGAACCTACAACCTATTGGTTGAAAGTCGTATGACTTAATCATGATGTGTCAGTGTCTTCTAATATTCAATGAACCTTTAGCTGGAAAACCACACAATTTTATCCTGTTTTGCATGTAGTTATTATTGATATTTAGCGAATAAAATTTTATGAAATTTTCTAAAATGACAAAAGAAAAACATAAAACCATTAGTTTTTCCAAACTATTCATCATTCAGTCAGTCAGCTACAACGTAGGATCAGGCACATATATGCATCGGTCCAAGTTGCCATACCTCACTCATTAACACAATAAGATGGACACCGGATTCATAAAAGTAGTTAATTCAGAGGCGATAGTCACGCGGACCCCAACCAAGTAGTCTGCATCTACCAACATGGCTCAGACTAGAAGTTGGTGACTTCAAGCATTGACGCCACGTTTTGGTTTGGCCGCCCCTAACTTTCTTTCAATCATCTCCAATACCGGTTAGGATTGCACGTTATGGTAATCATTACAATAAATAATAGAGTAGGAAAGTAATGAATGTAAACCTACTTCAGAACATTTAGTACAACGTTGAGCATATTTCGCTTCATAACATGGTACACATACAACTTGATTTTCTCGTGGAATAAAACTTTTCGCACCAATTGGTTGTTTACATTCAACGCATAAAAAGCATTCTTCATGCCATTGTTGTCCACGATATTCATATTTACGCATTCCAGCTTTGAATACACCTTGACAACCATCACATCGTGCAGCAAAACGTTCATCATAACAATCAGAACAATATAATTGTTCTTCTTTTGTAGCAAATGGTCGATCAGCTAATGAAGTAGTACAAGCAGAACATTTGAAACATTTCTCATGCCAATGTCTTTCTTTAAATGAAAGATCCTGGGAGAAAATACAACAACAAAAAAATAATAATGTTAAATTATGTAATATAGTCAATTCTATTAAAGATTGACAACACAATTGGAACAAATACACTAATGAAAAGAGATTGAATCCAATCTCTTTTGGAATGCAGCAAAATACAACACGTCTAATGGAAAGAACAGTGGTGTGAAAGCTGAATGTTAAATATTAAACTAGTTCTTTTTTTAAGAATTTAGCATGCATTCAATTGAACACATAAATTTAGAGAGAGAAAAAGATGAGTAAAAGTATAAGTATGTTTGTGTAGTAAAGAAAAGAAGGAACTAACATCATGTTTATGCATAGGAAACTCTATTGCTCCCACTCACAAATAGTTAGTGACAAAAAACAAAACAAAAAATGATCGCTATACATTTGATTTCTTTAGATGATAAGGAGAAAAGAGGAAATCAATGAGTGCATAAAAGGAATATAGTCCAACACAATAATAAACTGATATTCATTTTTAAAAAAAAAGGAAACACATGAAAATCACAGGGAGCACAATTACGACGATACAAAGCGATACCATGTAACATTGGCATCATAGGCGTTAGGTGAAGAAGGATGAATAGATCTTTTGATGGATTTTCACCTGCCTTGATTGTATCACATTGCCATGCTTGTCCGACGCTATAACCAGGACCAAGAATATATGGCATTGGACAACTTGGATGAAATCTAACATTTGATTGTTGAGATGATGTATAAACTGCATTTCGTACAGGTTCTGATGCATCCCGAACAAGTGATGTAATGCCAACTTCCGGTTTTAACATACCCTAATAGTTATGTACAAGTAGTATATAAGAATGTAAAAAGTTTTTAACAGATTGTAATTGTACAGAATGAACTGTACTAGATGATGTTATAAATTGAGTAAAATATCACAAGTTCACAATGTATTTTTGACATCTAAAATGGAAACTTGGAAGAGCATATTGATTAGTGAGTAGTATCATTCGGGTAACTGATAAGGATAGTGATGATTCTACTCTGGATTAAATGGAGATACAATTTGTGAACTAAAAACACACAATTAAGACTTTTGATGGAAAATACTCAAGTTTATTAAACATGATATATCGTATAGAAAATCAGTTAAGTGAATACAGCATCGCCTACAAAATAAAGAATTCGAAAGTCACTTACACAATATCCACCATGATAAAGGTATTAACCCTTATTTACAGAAAATTATTCACTGTTAGATACCAAAAACTACCAAAAATATGGTTAAGTAATATTTTGATTAACAAATGATTCACAATACTCAAATATCATGTAATTATATAAGTATTAGAATAATTATCGGTTAAAGTACAGTATTTACTTATTTATTTTGACACATACATTCGTACAAGGAGGCACCAAATACATATGCGCCACACAAATCTCATTTGATATGTGTGAGGGCTGTGATACTGACCGGGTGCCCAAATCGAAGCAGGTGGTTTCTTAGGGGACCACACCTGGAGCTTTCGACGTGAAGGTCTAATCCACAAGGCAGTGGAGCAACGTAAGGAGATGCAGTTACATGGTAGCCGGTGACCAACGATCGGTTCATACGCCATTTGTTCTTTCAGGATACTGGAGCCCATGTGCACTATTGGTTTGGAATGAGGGTTTTCCAACTCCCCTATGTGAACTCTCCATGTCCACTAACCCGGTTGAAGCGCCGGACATTCGCTTTTCGTTCTTTCGATGTCGTAAGCAACAGTGATGCCACGAGAAGGCAATGAGTAGGACTTCCTTGGAAGAGGTTATATACGCGTGGTCATGTGAGAGCGTTTCGAGAGGGAGAGCGGACTCTTCCCACTCTCCGCCGTACCAGGGTATACAACCAGTAGCGTTGTTAGTACGATCACTTTTTTTACAAGATAATAGAAGCTAACACTATTCTTTGCATTCTGCACTCCCAGTTAAGCATTATTGAATTATCTCCATCTATTTGTTCGTACAGTGCACAATAACATACTGGGTCTTGAACTGTGTAATTATCTAATATACCGTACCGATTAAAACATGCATTAAAGTCAATACAACTGTTTTAACATCCTGAGTTTTCATTTTCTATCATTCTAACTATTAAACAATCAGCTGATCTTATTATGGCGAGACTATAATTTATGGACGAACCAATCCGATATCAAATGAGTCACGAATTTGGGCGCGGAATTCATCCATACATTTGGCTAAATAGAGTTTTGGCATCATAGCTGATGTCAGTTCGTGATGAAAACCGTAAATCTAATTTTTAACCCTAACCATCAACTGTAAATGAGAATTCTAACTGCTTTATAACCCTCATTTAGTACTAATTAGTAGTTGGTTGAAGTTAGACATTAATACCGTTGGATACCGGCCGGCTCGGTGGTCTAATGGTTAAGTGCTCACGCGCGAAGCCAGTAGGTCCTGGGTTCGAGCCCCGCGTGGTGCGGGATCGTGGGTGCGCACTGCTGAGGAGTCCCGTGCTAGGACGAAACGGTCGTCCAGTGCTTCCAGGCTTTTAATGGTGGTCTAGCTCCAACTGACTCATGATTTCAATCTGTGAAAATTTCTGAAAATCTCCACAAACCCCTTCTGATAATTAGTAGTTGTTCACTCTCAAGGTCACCCCAGCGTCGCTCAAAGGTCGTCTATAAATTATAGTCTCACCTTTGTTTGGTAAGACTGAACAAATTTTTCACCTGTAAATGTAAGTCAAACTATAGAATGATTTTACTGCGATAAAAACCATAACCTCAAACTGAAAGCCATTGCTACAAGGAACTTCGAAATAAATAAACAGACAAACATTGCTAGTTTTACTTTAGTATAGTACAGTGAAGTTTATAAAGAGACTAATGAGACTTTAATTTAAATAAATAAACGACAGATTAATTTTAGGAAGAAAAACATCCTGAAGACTAGCAGATTGCATGATAAATTAGCTCAGTTGCCAGGCATAAGTTCATATATTTGGAGTCGAGCAGCATCCTGAATAGAAAATCTAGTGAAACTAACTTGCACAAACCGAAGTAAATGGAGCAGGATTCAAATCTGTAACTTGTAGATAAAAGCTTAACGCCTTAGCTACTGATCCAGCACCCCACATCAAGGTTCAATATTGTTTCAGTCTCTAAATGAACGCTTGGGTTTTTCGATGAGCTGATTGATGCAGTTATCAAGGCTGTAGTTAAACTAAAGCTTCCTAGTGTTATATTTTTTCTCTTAACAGAAAAAAACGAGAAATGTAACTCCGTACGCCAAGAAATATGATGGAGTCACTAAAGCTACAAAAACGAAAGAATTTAATTCGTATAAGAGCTAAGAAAACACCTTAATAATTAGGATAAAAGCCGACTGAGTTGTTTTAAACGACAACCACGAGTTTGAATTTAGCTTTCCGAACAATTCATCAAAGATGAAAAAGTAACTTTACTTACAGTAAAATATGTACATATTATATTCCCCTGATAACAGATGAGTAGTAGCGAATTGAACTATCAATGTACAAACTCATGGTCAACATTAAAGATAACCTCAAAAGTAAAACTTTCATTTCAACAGATTAGGAATATTTCATTTATTTATGAAATAACATTACATTACGGAAGTACTACAAAATTAACTTTTTAACGGCTAATTCAATATGCATTGCTTGGGATTCAACATTTTATCATCCTCAGTCAGTCAGCTACAATGTAGGAACCAGGCACATATATGCATCGGTCCAAGTTGCCATACCTCACTCATTAACACAATAAGATGGACACTGGATTCATAAAAGTAGTTAATTCAAAGGTGGTAATATATAAAAGATTGCAATAAGGATATAGTACAGGAAGAAAGAACTAGTTCGTAGAATGAAAGATATGAAGTGATTTCAATCTCTTAGTTTAAGGGAACACAGAGAGTGTATACACCTATACCATTGTGATCGATTCTGAGCCATGTCACACACAGTCTCCAACCATTGGTTACGATAGTCACATGGACCCTAACCAAGTAGTCTGCATCTACCAACATGGCTCAGACTAGAAGTTAGTGACTTCAAGCATTGACGCCATGTTTTGGTTTGGCCGCCCCTAACTTTCTTTCAACCATCTCTAATACCGGTTAGCATTGTCATCCTCAAGAAGATTGTGGTTCGAGAAAAAAATGAAAATAATATATCTAAGGCAAAAACTCAAAATGTTATCATGAATAGTCATATAAAACCCCATATATGTCTAGTAGCAGGAATTCTATTAAGTTTTACTAACAAGAAACAGACATATATACTAATGAACAGTAGATTTATTATGTCGACATAATGATACTAAACTATTTTGACAATGCATTAAGAAAATACCACACTAGATGGACTATTTCTAATTGATTCCATTAAAACTACACATATTAAAACGTGACATTGGGGAAGTTAAACAAAATTCTACCCTATAATCAAACATATATGTATTCCTAACAGAGAATACAAAGTAGCTACGACGATATATTCGGTCTTATTTAAACATATGAAACCCTCACTTGTGTATCCTTAAATCATCATGAACAAATCAATAAATGCATACGGCTTTTGTCATGGTTACAGCCTGTGCGAATTGCTGAGCCTAGTGAATGAGTAAAACAATCCAATCTATAGAGAATGATTGACATTCCAAAATTAAATTGTAACCTATAAATACCAATGCAGTTTTCTACACAACTAACAAGTAATCACTGTATGGCTTTAAAAAATCTAGTGAGACTATAATTTATAAACAAACCAATTTGGTATAGGATAACAGGTCTCGGATTTAAGCGTGAACTTCACTCATCCACTGGTCAAAATAGAGTTTTAGCATTATCACTTATATCAGTTCGTGATGAAAAACCCCAAAATCTAACTTCTAATCTTAACCATCAATTGTAAATCATAATTCTAATTCCTCACACACTGGTTTATAACTCTTATTTGATCCTAGGTATTACCCGAGCTCCCAAGTTTGGGGAAACTCCCCAAGTTAAATGACCTTCACCAATGTTTGGGGAATTCTGGGGAAACCTCCAAAGTTAAATTACCTTGATTAAGGTTAAAAAGGGGATTTTGGGGGAATTCCTCCAGGTCTGAGGAAACTTTGGGGGTTTTGTGACATTTCCCCAAAATTGGGAGCTCGGATAAGGTCAGTTTAGCGTCACTCAAAGATCGTTCATAAATGATAGTTTCACCAACAACAACAACAAAAAAAAAAACTAAATCAAACTATACATTGAAATTATTTCGTAAAATTAACTAACCTTTGAATCACAACCAATTTTTTCTTTACATTGTTCACATGTATTAGCAAATTTAGCTTCATAACAAGCTAAACAATGTGGTTCATCATCACGTAATATATAACGTTGTCCTGTTAATGATGCATCACAACTATGACAAGCAAAATGACCAGAATGATGTTCTTGATCCATAGCTCTAGTATATTCTTCTGAGAAAATAAGCTATAAACGATGATGAAGAAGAAAAAATAATAATAAAAACGGCAGAACACTTGGCTAATTTGTATTTAGCATGGTGATACAAACACAAACATACACATACACACACACACCATAAATAGGAGTCCTATTGAATAAATGAACCAATAAGAGATGTAGCATATGACCTTGTCTACACTGTTGTATTATTGAAGCAATTCTGTTTGCAATGAATATAGACAGGCTTATGTTTATAGTTATAAGGCTAGGCACACACATATAAAAGATGTGCAATAGAAGTTAATCAATAACCAATCAGATTTCAGTTTTGTTTATGACAGGTCACTCTCTCACCCCTCTCTCTCTCCCTCTTTAGTGTAGACCCATATTAATTCATAAATTGAATTAGTCATACCCTAATCTCCGAGTCCAAGAATTCAGCTGCTGATTGGTTGAAAATGTTATGAAAAGTAGCTGATTATAAACTATTGGTTGATTTAATTTTGTTATATAAAATGTAACAGCTACTTTTTAAAAGGTCGACATATGATTGGTGAATATTATGAATAAATATAACAAAGCATGATTTAATAGGGCAGAGATTGATAGATTTGGATCTGTCGATCATGGATATGACTCCTCAGCAGTGCGCACCCACGATCCCGCACCATGCGGGGCTCGAACCCAGGACCTACTGGCTTCGCGCGCGAGCACTGCGCACTGCTGAGGAGTCCCATACTAGGACGAAACGGCCGTCCAGTGCTTCCAGGTTTTCAATGGTGGTCTAGCTTCAACTGACTCATGATTTCAATCTGTGAAAATTCCTAAAAATCTCCACAAACCCCTTCTGATCATGGATGTGTCGAAGTAGTTTTATGATGTATTTCCTAGAAGTGTGTTTTAGTATCCGTCAGAATATGGTAATATCCTAGATATTTTGTTACGTGGCTTTTTAATATGGAAGAACGTCTATTAAATCTACTCATCCTACTAAGTTGCAATTTCTCAGGAGTTAATCTATGGCCTTTTGAAAATCAGTCGAATAATAAACTTGTCAGTTTGTTTCAAGATAATAACATCGGTTCAACAATGATTATTTCTGGAATTTCAAATAGCACGATTCATGTTCTACACTTAAAGGAAGGGCGATATATTGTTCTTATTACTAATACCTAGATCTTAGGATCACTTTATGATGAGTCAGAATGTGACACATAAATATGAAATCTTTCCAGTTAACACATACTTCAGTGCCAATGTTTTACATGTGTTGGTCGTAATGATAGAACTCGGATGCTTTTAAGTATGGGGTGATCAGAGCTAATAACCCATTATTTGTAAACTGAGTCCTTTATTTATCAGCTTATGGTACACAATTATATATATACTACTTCATACGTACCAAACCAGTTAGTCTCGTCCTATGACCTATTTAATTGAGATTCGGCGGCAACTCCACTGAGTATACATATAATCTATTCGATTATCTCAGTTATTCTACAATTAATTTTCTTGCCCCGGCCGTTGTTGCTACCTTGATGTGGTGGTCGGCCTTGCCTATCGTGATGAAGTAACCGAGCTATACTGGCTGGAACAACCGTTCCTCAAGGTCCTACCATGTCAGACAGGTCGGTTGAAGAGCGGTAAGACTAAAAGCAACAAACCCAAGGTCCGAAGGAGAAGTCTTACTGCTGACTGTACAGAGGTGTGACAGTAATAAGGTGTTTCTTTCAGACAACCAGGATGATAGCGATACTGCCTTCCCACTAGGAGGGTTGGGGTTTAAAAAAGGTCGACCCTAAAAATGCACACCTTACCTTATCCCACGGATATCTGTCTCCGGCGGTAAGGTCTGAACAAGTACGGAGCTAACACAGAAATTACTCATGAAAATGTCATGTGTGACCGACCTCAATCAGTTGTCCCTTGGGTACTGCGGTCATGCTCTCAGGTTATTAAGACCACCTCTAATCTAATTTCCTTAGGTACTTCTAGAAGAACCCGGAAAATGATAACCGCCGTCATACCTTTAACAGTACTCAAGAATTTTCTTGAAAAATATTTTACCAAAACACCTTTAAATTATTACAACATTTAAGAATTCATAGAATAGAATAATTTCTGCAAAAAAATATAGATTGGTTAACTTTAATTATATAATTGTAAACAATTTTACTTAAGGAAATCACTTACATGATCACATGTCACACAACGTGGACGTACTGATTGAGCATAATGTCGTAAACAATAAGGTTGGTTATTTAACCAAGCATATATATAATCAACTAAATATTCATTACATATTGTACATCGAAAACAATTCAAATGCCAAGTTGGTGTATGATTTGAGGGTATGTTAGACATTTCTTCTATTAAAGAATGTTCTGGTTTAATTCGTATACAGAAATCATCAAAATGGATTATATTCGAACAATTTGTACATGGCTAGAAGTAAATTTTATAAAACATCTTCGATAATATGACAAGTAATAAAGAAAAAGTTGAACGAAATACCCAGTGACTTTATATATGCACATTAGATAAAACTCAATTTTTTTTTACTGAGATCATGAACCCGATTGATGTTAGACCATCATTGAAAACCTGGAAACATTAGACGGCTGTTTCGTACTAGTATGGGACTCCTTAGCAGTGCGCATCCATGGTCGCGCATGTGAGACTCGAACCATGGACCTACCAGTCTCATGTGCGAACGTCTAACCTCTAGACCACTGAGCCAGCATTCAGTGGTGTTAATATCTAGCTTCAACAAATCCACGAAATTGCGCGACTATCTCCTATTGAACTGAGGTAGACACCTGTCTCTACCCGACACACAAAGCAATTTATCAAAGTATCTATGTTCAAAGCTGTACAATCTTATAGAAACTTCTATTCTGGAATATATAGTAGATACCATGACATTAAGCCTCAGATTCATCCTTTGACATTGTTTACAAAATCCAGTTAAAGATACCTACTTTACACTAGCTGATCATAATATCGAAACTGACCTATTAATGCAAAACAGTTTGTTAATTCTGGATTTTTATCATCACTATAGTTTTATCATATTTTTCTACTTTATCACAGCTATTAATTGACATTTTCGCATTCGTAACCACCTCCCGGTGTTGCTATGCGAATGATTTGATCAGTCATATTTCAAGTAGGTCGCATAAGTAAATGAAACTATTCGTTCAAATTTCAGCGAGAGTTCAAATTGCCAGGTGAAACGTTAGATTTACTTCAAATTCATTCTCTGAGATTTTACAGATACATTCTTCCTCTTTTATATCTCACATTAACTCGGCACGCAAATACTGTGAGAAAACATTAACAAAATCCTAGGGGCACTGGATAGTCGTTTCATCCTCGTATGGGACTCCTCAGCAGTGTGTATCCATGATTCCACTAGTGAGATTCGAAACCACAACCTATTGGTCTTGGGTGTTGACGCTTAAATTCTAGACTACTGATCTGAGATCCAATGGTGTCAGTGTCTAACTTCAACCACTCCACTAACATATATGATCATGAGACTGGACTATAGTACACTTTATATTAGTTTATTGATATTGATGAATTTTATCAAATGAAATAAGTTGTAGGCGTTTTGTTTTGAAGTTCAATCATGAAATCTTGATATGGTATATGACCATATTTGGGTTAAAGGTAATTGACAATTTTTGTCAAGTTTTCTTTATTGTTACATCAATCAATAAACTAACTATGAAAAATTCAAAATCAATAAACTATCTTATTAAACTAAGCCTATTTGAAGATTCTTGTAACCGTGATAGAACTAACTGACTGGATAATATTACTACTAAGCTATTTGAACCATCATTGATCTTGCGTAGACTACAGATAATCGTACGTTAAGTGATCATAATGACATTAATACCCAGTGTCATGTTGTCAATCAGTAACAAGGATGAGGGATATATGACCTTAGTTACTGATATATTAAACATATTACATGCTTGTGTTCATACCTTATCTCAAGGTTAAGTGTTAGGTGAGAAATTATAATCGAGATACTCTACGAGAGAAAATCAATTAGGTAACTAATCAAGGTCTCAACCTACATGTTTTGGTCTGGATCTACCAACGATTTGTTCACCTAGTGATTCACTGACACTAATTGCAGTTTCTTATTAATATCTTAGTCTTTCCGATCATATAACTAGTTGGGATTGTATGTTTGTTTATGTTGGACGTCAATGATCACAACACTATGGTTTCGATGAAATCAAGTATCAATCAATAATTTCTATCAATATTATTATGATGATAGTCAAGCCATGTGTTTTATATGTAAAGAAGAATGAAATTAATATAAGATCGAAGATTCTCCTGAAATCTTTAACTCATTACTTAACTAGGACTTATGTTGTTTTATACTGTAGTTTCATTAAATCAATCAACTAAAACTTTTGTTTTCATTACCTGTCCATCTTTGTCATTCATATGTTCTACTAATCCAATACCAAAATCATGAAAATTACGAAAATTTTTAAAACGGTTCGCTTCAATTAATTCATTTTCTAAGTTAGGATTTGAATCTTTAGAATGATGCCATAATTCTTCAATTGTTACAGATGGTTTACGATCTTGTAATGGTATTTGTTTTCTAAGACGTTGACGTCTAATATGATCAGCAACTTCACCATGAGGTAATTCATCCTTTGGTAGACTATTCAAAAATGAGTTCACCTTAGATCGAAAAAAGAGATAAGTATATTATTATTATTATCATTACCGCTATTATTGTTCTTAACTAATCGATATCACTTGGAAAGCTAATAAAATTTGGTGGTAGTAAATATTAGTTGTGTTGTTCAAGTTTGGGAATTTATATCAACGGGTTACTGTAACCTCGTAATAGAATGAAACCAAACATCCTCACTATTTATAATAAGGTTTTATACCTGCAGACCACTGAATCTGAAACCCACAAACTCAAATTTTAGACTTTAATCAACTTGGGAGAATTTTCAACGGTTGCCCAATAAACTTAACTAAACCCGAAACCTACGGCTTTCTGTAAGTGATCATGCAGTCCGTGTCAAGACCTAGACATCACAAACACAAAGATACTATGATGATAACACATGATAACATAATCTATCCTTTTGACCTTCTTCGACCAGCCCGTATAAGATACAGTATTATTTATTGGTACCAAGTAGATATGCGTCATATAAATCATCCGATTTTTGTGAGCGATAAGAAATGCCCTGGTGCCCAAATCGGAGCAGATGGTTTTCATAGGGGGCCACACTCCAGCCTTCGACCTAAAGGTTTAATCCACAAGACAGTGGAGCAATGTTAGGAGATGTAGTCCCGTGGTAGCTGGTGACCAACAATAGGTTCATATACCATTTGTTCCTTCAGGATCCTGGAGCCCATGTACAGCATTGGTTTGGACTGAAGGTTTTCGAAATCTCCTAGGTGGATCGATCGTCCGTATCCACTAACCCAGTTAAAGCGCCGGACATTCGCTCTTCGTGCTCTCAAGTTCGTAAACAATGGTGATGCTGCGCGGAGGCAGTGAGTAGGACTTGTGTGCACGTGGCCATGTGAGAGCATTTTGAAAGGGAGATTTAACTCTCCCCACTCTCGACAGTACCAGGTCATTTGGGGGCAAAATATTACAGAGTTGATCAATGTAGCTAATAAGTAATTTTCATTACAAATTATGGTATCACTTAAAAGTAGAAGACTGCGACTCTGATTCATCTCAACCTGAGATTATTATAGTAATGCTTACCTACCGAATTAATTAGTCTTAGTCTTTTTAATGGTTGACATCATGAGTCAGTTGAAGTTAAACCACCATGGTAAACCTGGAAGCACTGGAAGGCCATTTCTTCCTATTGTGTGACTCCTCAGTAGTGCATATACTCGATTCCTCCTCGCAAGATTCCAACTTAGGATCTATCAGTCTCACGTGTGAGCCCTTAACCAACTAGACCACTGAGCCAGCCGAAATCCAATGTTGCTTATGTCTAACATCAACCAATCCACGAAATTGAGCAACACATCCATCATTGTTCTCAGTGAGTTACTATTTCACAATAGTCCTAGTTTATGAGTGATTTCAGTAGTCAGTGACTTCATTGACTGAAGTCACGTTTTGGTTTGATCATTTCTATCTTTCTTATTACATTAAGGTAGTATGCATATGTAACATCATTATAATAATAATAATACTAATCTTACCTCTACTGGTTTAACACCAATAGGTAACCAATGTAATCCAAATTGTTTAGCCAAATTTTGTGCATCCATATATTCATCATAAAATGATGATTGATTTAAATCTAATTGATCTAATATTGATTGATTAGTAAAATCATCAATATCATGTTCATAATATGCACAATGACATTGTGTACATAACATTCTATAAGAAAGAATAGAGAGATATATATGTTTTACTTTTATTACCTCCATGAATGTTTCATGAAACCAGGACATTTAGATCCACATTTTAAACATGCTTTAGTATTATCTTGATCATAAGCCATAAGTTGGTGTAAATCTAAAGTGATAAGATGAACAGAAAAGTGTAAAGATTGAAGATTCATTGATATAAACAATAAAAATTAAAAAAAAAGTTTGTTTAACTTCCTTCTCGTGTTGGGGGTTTTGTTTATGAAATTGAGAGAATGAAAAGTGAATGTCCGATGATTTAACCGAGTTGGTGTGTACGGAGAGTTCATCTAGGGGAGTTGGAAAATCCTGATTCCAAACCAATAGTGAACATGTGCTCTAAGATCCTAAGGAAGCAAATGGCGTATGAACCAATTGTTGGTCACTAGCTACTATGGGATTGTATCTCCTTACATTGCTGCACTGCCTTATGGATCAGACTTTTAGATCGAAGGCTCCGGGTGTGGCCCCATAAGAAAACTATCTGCTTCGATTTGGGCACCTGAGCAGTATCCCAACTCTTACATAAATCGAATGATTTATGTGGCGCACATTTATTTGGTGCCTTATTGTACCAATGTTTATGCGTTTAAATAAATAAATAAATATTAACTAATAAGCACAGACAATTTAACACAGAAATTTGTTTCATTGAAATCATGAAACGATCTACGTGAGACAACCTGAAAGCACAAAACAGCTGTCTCGTCCTTATATGGTACTTCTCATTTGTATACATCTACTTTATCACAAGCGGGAATAGAACCCAATACCTCCGGTTAGTTAGGGAACTCTCCTTCACTTAGGAATCTTGTTTTCATCATAATCTTGTTACATGAATGGTTCATCGGTAACATCTTAAACTATGAAGCTGAATTGAGATATCAGTTCAACTAAGATTGTAACTACACAGTACTTTCAACTCCTATCCATCTGACTAACAACTTGATTTCGTCATCATGTAATGTTAAAAAAGTACCCCTTAAAATCTAACAAATTCTTTGATTGTAAAACAATTTCATAAGAATAACTTACTTGTATGATCAAATAATCGACTTATTTTTCTCGTTAAAAACTACTAACCACCACTAATAAGTAGTATATTTATTACCAAAGGGTTTATTTATTCAATAAGAAAAATATACGTGTAATATGTGGTAATCCTTTGTAGAAATAAGTTTAAATGATATTCGAACTGATCGATTGATTGATTTTTATTGATCATTTAAAGTTTCTGGCTGTCTGTCACAACGTAGTATGTACGTATATATATACATACAAATAAAGTAAGTAATCGATTCATTAACTAATTATGGAGATTGTAGTAATTTCAACAGATGAGATCACGAATCATTTGAAGCAAGATCACCATGGAAAACCTGAAAGCACTGGACAGCCGTTTTGTCCTAGTATGGGACTCCTCAGTAGCACGCATCCATGATCCCGCTTCGCGGGATTCGAACCCAGGACCTATCAGTCTCGCACCATGCGCTTAACCAACTAGACCACTGAGCCGGCCGGTATCCAACGGTGGTAATGTTTCAGTCAGACAGTCAGTCAGCTACAACGTAGGACCAGGCACATATGTGCATCGGTCCAGGTTGCCATACCTCATTAGCACAACAAGATGAACACCGCATTCATAGGAGTGGTTAGGTCAAAGGTGGTAATATATAGGAGAAAGATTGTATATAAGGATATAGTACAGGAAGAAAGAATTAGTTAGTAGAAAGAAAGATATGGGGTGATTTCAATCTCTTAGTTTAAAGGAAGACAGGGAGTGTATGCACCTACGCCATTGTGATCGATCGATTCTGAGCCATGTCACCAAGAGTCTCCAACCATTAGTTAAGATAGTCACGCGGACCCCAACCAAGTAGTCTGCATCTCCCAACATGGCTCAGACTAGAAGTTAGTGATTTCAAGCACTGATGCCACGTTTTGGTTTGGCCGCCCCTAACTTTATTCCAACCATCTCCAACACCGGTTAGCATTGCACGTCATGATAATCGGTGTTCAGGCATACGTAACACGTGGCCCAACCATCTCAGTCGATGAAGATTAACAACCTCATCAACTGATTTACCATCATTCCATAATACCTTGCATCTATGCTCACTATTACTTACCAGGTGATCCCAGCAGACGCCAGCAATATTTCTAAGGCATCTGTGGTTAAATACTAGTAGCTTACGAATATCTTCTACCCTTAAAGGCCATGTTTCGCTGCCGTAAAGTGAGACAGAATGGACTACCGCGCAGTATACTCGTCCTTTTGTTGATAGACGGATATCTCGCCTTTGCCAAAGGTGACATAAGTTGGCAAAAGCCAAACGAGCTTTTCGAATCCGTGCTGAGATTTCGTCCGATACCAACCCATTAGGGCTGATCAGACTTCAACTAATCCACGAAATTGAGCAACACATCCACCATTGTCATTAGTAAGTTACTATCTCAACAACAGATTCAGTTGAATTCCACTGGTCACTGCTTCTCACTAGATCTCCAGGAAATACCTCTTGTAGCCAGTTACTAGTAAGCTCATAATGATTATTATTATCAGAAGGGAGTTTAGCGAAAGATTATAGTAATTGAATAATTGAATTCATGAGTCACTTGAAGCTAGACATCTATGGAAAACCTGGAAACACTGGGCGATCGTTTTGTTCTATTGTGAGATTCCTCAACAGTGCATATCCATGATCCCACCTCATGAGATTCGAATCCAAAACCTATCAGTTCCGCATACAAACACTTAATCTCTAGATCACTGAACTGGTATCAAGTATTGTTCATGTTTAACTTCAACTAACCCATGAACTTAAGCGACACATCCACCATTGTCATCAGTGAGTTACTACCTCACAACTGACCCGGTTGAACTCCACTTGTCCGATGCTTCCAGATTTGTCATGGTGGTCTAGATTCAATTGACTCATGATCTCAACTGTTGTAATTCGTAGATAGACAAATTCTTTTTATTCAAGAGAATCATGGAAAATCTAATCTTAGATTAATTTGATGTAAACTGAGAATTAGCGTATACAAAGCAGTTGTTTTCGACCTGGTATTTTTTTGTTTTATTACTTAGCATTAACTTATGTGGGGATCTAATAATGAAGTAACCATATACTGGTTAAAATATTCAAGTTTTAATAAATAGAATGAATGTTTTTTGAACCCTATTCTGTACAGTTTATTAACGTAACTAGTTTCATATAGACAGAACGATCTTCATTCAGAAGAATTATGATGCCTCATATTGAAAGACGAGATTGTTCGGAAGTCACGAGATGGATGCCTCTTTTAATAACCCGAGCAATAATTAATATACGTACATGGAATGTTCAGACAATGTGAGGGTTCGGGAGGACCAATCAAATAGCTATGGAAATGAACAGATACAAATTAACGGTGCTTGGAATAAGTGAAAACCATCGAACCCAAGATGGACAGCAAAGGTTAGATTCGGGTGAGAAGCTGTTGTGCTCTATTCACGAAGAAGGAAATGTTCCACATACTTAGGGATTTGCTTTGATGTTGTCTGAAGAAGCACGTAATGGACTTATAGGATGGGAAACTCACGGATCCATGATCATCAGAGCATCTTACTACATGAAGAAGGAGGGGATCACGATGAATGTTATCCAGTGCCGTGCAACCACTAATTATAACAACGACGACAATACAGATCAGTTTTATGAAAGGTTGATCTCGGCCGTAGAGAAGTGAATAGGAAGGGACACAACCATACTGATGGAAGACCTAAACGCCAAAGTCGGAATGGACTACACTGCATATGAAGATATCATGGGACGACATCGACCGGGAGAAAGAAACGAGAATGGTGATGGATTCGTAAATTTATGTGCTTTCAACAAAAAAGTAACAGGCGGTACAATATTCCCACGCAACTGTATGCACAAAGTTACATGGATCTCACCGGATCTCACTACAGAGAATCAGATCGATCATATTTGCATCACTAAAAAATTAGAGAAGGTCAATGGAAGACATTAGAGCCAAGAAAATAGCTGATATAGCTTTAGATCGTCACCTGGTGGCTGCCTAGACGAAATTGAAGCTAAAGAAGTAATGCACGATTGGAGAAAAGGAATCACAAGGGTTGAATACAGCTTTCTCTCAACATACTGACAAACTCAATGAATTCAAGTAACTATCGACATTCGGTTTCAAGCCTTACAAGATCTCCTCAAAGAAGAAGAAACTACTATGGAGGACAATTGGAAAGGGATTAAAAAAGTATCAACTTCAACGTGCAGGAGATTCTGGACCGCAAGCCGCATCATCATAAAAAATGAATCCCTATGAAAACACTGAGGAGCATTTAAAGAAAGAAGAGCAAGAAAACAGTAATTAACAACAGTCGAACAAGAACAGAGCAAGTCAAGGCACAATATGAGTACACAAAAACCAGCAGATAAGTGAAGAAGAGCATTAGAGCTGACAATCAGAAATGCACGGAAGAGCTATCAACGACAACGGAAAACGCTGTAAGAGAAGGAAATGCGGAACAACCATATGACGCAACGAAGAAACTGGTTCGTAAATATAGTAAACCAGAGAGACAGGTCAAGGACAAAGAATGCAAGGCAATTATTGAGATTCCGGAACAGGAGGGTAGAATACTTCAGAGAACTTTGGAATAGACCATCTCGCTTGAATACAGCGGACATCGAGGCAGCACATACAGACCTCCCTATAGATGTCACTCCACCAACGATCGAAGAAATCAGAATGGCCATCAACCAAATCGATGGGGGGAAAGCAGCACGCCTAACAATATACAAGTTAAAGGTCTGAAGTCAGACATGAAAGTAACTGCAAGCATGGTTCACACTCTATTTAACAAGATTTGGGAGGAACAACAAGTGCTGATGGACTGGAAAGAAGGATACATCATCAAGATACCAAAGAAAGCAGATCTAATCAAATGCGAGAACTGCAGAGACATCACACTGCTCTCAGTCCTATGAAAAGTTTTCAACAGAATGTTACTGAACCGGATGAAAGATTCAGTAGACACCTAACTTCGAGATCAACAGGCTGTATTCCGTAGGGATCAGTCGTGTACAGACAAAACCGTGACATTATGGATCATCGTTAAACAATCATCTGAACTCAATTTGTCACTATACATCAGCTCCCTGGACTATGAGAAAGCATTTGACAATGTGTACAGGAGAACCTTATGGGATGTTCTTTGGCACGATGGTGTATTGGAGAAAATCTTCAAAATCATTCGTAATTCACACGACGGACTATACTGCAAAGTTGTGAGTGGGGGACAGGTGCATTGCAAGTGAGGACCGGAGTGAGACATGGCTGCTTACTCTCCCTCCTTCTGTTTGTTCTGGTGTTCGACTGGGCTATGAAAACATTTGCATATATACTAATCGGGTTACGAAGATACATTTCCAAGGTAGAAGTTCTAAGTGATATTAATCAGCCTGGAAAAACACTAAACCCTAAAACTTTTCATTGCTTTTGTTGTAAAATATTTTTGATTTGTTCAACCTCTCTAAATATTGGCTGAAAAGTAAGTTTTAAATCAGTCGATCCACTTCAGAGTCACTCATACTCATCTCTATACTATATTCTCATGATAGTGAACAAGAACACCAGTGGGAACAAGCATATGTATTACAGTATTTCTTAGTAAAATCTGAAAACCATACAGTAAATACTTCATTTGCTAAATATTCATCAATTGTCTTACACTTTATTGTTCTTTCGTTTCTCTTGTCTTCGGCTGTCTCAACCTTCTATTGCCAAGCACTCCACTTTTGTTTGATGATTCATACTACTTATATCTGTCCATATCAGTAGCACACACCACAATAATATTAATTTAATTCATCATCATTTTATCTCGCTCATTTTTTTCTTAAAAAGATCAATCAAGAAAGTTCCCCATAGTTTTGTCGAAACAAAGTGAAAATTACAAAATTTAGATAATGATTTGTTTAATTCTTTGATCTATTGAAGAAAGAGAAGTGAGAATCTAAACCATAATCTTGATCAGATGTTGTTTGAATTGTTTTGTAGATCATTTCGATGTAATTAGATGGAGTTCATAGTCACAGTAGATTCTATGTATAAGAAAGAAAGCCTTATCTGTAGGATAAGCGTGTAGATATGACTTGCTACCGAATACGTTTCATTCGACCAGAAGATATACACGAAGGAACATATGAATGAAGTGTATGATTAGTATCTGATAAGATAACACCTGACAAGAGTTTACACGATTTTAGATGCCTATCCACAACAATATTAACAATGACCTCAAAAGATTCACCACACACCTTGTTAACTAACTGCCTTCAACACTCTCTACAATACAGTAAAGTCTTTTCTCAAAAGCCTGAGAAAGAATAATGAAGGACAGTAACGAATAATAGGTAATATGTAGGAATTGACAAACTTTAGGAGTAAATGTCGAGGAACCTCAAAAGCATGTAGCCTCTTTATGTAGTAAATCAAACAGAAAACGTTCTCCAATAAAAGTAAAACATGAGAAAACCGAGAGAGATTAGAGGAAAAAGTAACATCAGGATAATTGACTTTCGACATCGTGTTTATCAAGGGATCTCCAATGACACAAGTATTATGGGATACCAAGATAGTGTTTAGATACCGTTCATATCTCATGCTAAAGTTAACAGCTTAACATTCAAACGGAATAAATATGAGACCATTCACAACAGATCAATATTCAATACGAGACAAAAACTCATTCATTTCTATGGGATGTAAAAAGGTAACAAATAGGTATACATACAATAAGATCATCTACATATTTCACAAAAAGTTAAACCTACAACATTTTAACATTATGTAAACACTGAGAAATATTTTCAGTAGTTGAATTGATGAGTTAATTGAAACTAGACCATCATGGAAAACCTGGAAGCCACTGGATGGCCATTTCGTCCTATTGTGGGACTTCTCAACAGTGAGCATACATGATTCACCCTCACAGGATTCTAACCCTGGACCTATCAGTCTCATGCGTAAGCACTTAACCACTAGGTCAATGAGCCGGCATCTAATCCTAAAATAGGACAAAACAGCCATTTAGTGCTTCCAAGTTTTTCATGATGGTCTACCTTCAATTGAATCATGATCTCAACTGTTGAAATTTATAAGTAGTTATACTTACAGTAAGTTGATGATTAAAAAGCTTAATAAGAGTAAATGTTGGTGATGGACGATCTTTGACCGATACCAAACTGACATGATGAGAGTTCACTTAATAACTAGGACCAAATAAAGTTTATAATCCAGTATGAGGAATCAAAATGATAGTTGATCATTAAGCTTAAGAATTCAATTTTACAGTTTACATCACAAACTAATATCAGTTATAATGCTCAAATTATATTGTACCAAATAGATGAATGAATTTCATGCCAAAAATTCGAGACTTATTATTATCTCTCAATGATATTTACAACTCAATTCTTCCTTCGGTTTCATGTTCTTATGTAAATGTTTTTCATAAAAAATAAGGAATTATGTAATCACTAATGAATTTCAATCAGTCAATCAGTCGGCTACAACGTAGAACCAAGCACATATGTGCATCGATCCAAGTTACCATACCACATCAACACAACAAGATAGACACTGAATTCATAGAAATAGTTACTTCAATAGTGGTAATATATAAAAGAAAGATTGCAATAAGGATTCAATACAGGAAGAAAGTATTAGTTCGTAGAAAGAAAGATATGAAGCGATTTTAGTCTCACAATCTAAGGAAAGACAAATAGTGTATACACCTACACCATTGTGATTTATCGATTCTTGATGTGCTAATGTGGTGTGGCAACTCGAACTGATGTACGTACGTACGAAGTTCTACGTTGGTACTGACTGACTGACTGAATGACTGATCGATTCTTGAGCCATGTCAAACATAGTCTCTAACCATTGGTTATGATAGTCACATAGACCCCAAACAAGTAATCTCCATCAATCAATATGGCTTGGATTAGAATTTAATGACTTCAAGGAATGATACCACGTTGTACATTCAGTCAGTCAATGACAATGTAGAACCAGATACATACATTCATCACTTCATTAGTACAACAAGATGGACACCGGATTCATAGTAGTTCATTCAATGATGATAGTAATATATAAAAGAAAGATTGCATATAAGGAATATAATACAGGAATTATTTACTTACTTAATTACTATTACTGATCAGTTGATTATTTTCAACAAATTAAAAATGAAAAAATAAGACTTATTAGATTCTTATATACGTAATCACCATGGAGAAAAATGAAATAAATTCTCACTTAGTAACTATTTACTAAATAAATTTATGATGAATTTTTAAAAAAAAAAGTAATGACTACTGATTGGTTATTGAATTCTTTTTTATTTTATTGGTTAATTAAAAAAATAAATAAATATTATGATCAGAATTAGGGGGGGGGAGGGTAAGGGTAGGGGGTGGTGTTTGTAATGAAGATTATAATGAGTTGATCGCAATTAGATTATGATTGAACATTTAAAAACATTGAATGGTTGGTTTGTTCTAGTATAAATTATAACAAAACTTCCTTCTGATAATAATCATTATGAGCTTGCTAGTGACTGACTACAAAAGGTATTTCCTGGAGATTTAATGAGAAGTCGTGACTCGTGGAGTTCAAATGAGTCTGTTGTTGAGATAGTAACTCATTGAGAACAATGGTGGATGTGTTTTCCTTAATTTCGTGGATTGGTTGACGTGAAACATTAGCATAGTTGGATGCCGGCTCAATGATCTAGTGGCGCGTGAAACCGATAGATTCTGGATGGATGCCCAATGTTGAGGTGTCTCATACTAGGATGAAACAGCCATCCAGTGTTTCCAGGTTTTCCATGATGGTCTAGTTTCAACTGACTCATGATCTTAAGCATTGAAATTACTACAATCTCCACAAAACACATCTGAAATTATTTGATAAATAGATATTATATTGAGATTTGTTCAACTTTACTAGTTTAATATGTAAGATACTTCATGTTTTTTGACATAAAGGAAATGATCAGAAAGGGGTTTTGTAGAGATTTTGTAATAATTTAATGGTTGAATTCATGAAATAATCAGAGCTAGACAATCATAGAAATCCTGGTGGGACTGAATAGTAATTTCATTCTACTAGTATTGGACTTTTCAACAGTGCACATCCACAATCTCGAACCCACTGAACCGGCATCAAGTAGTGTTCATGTCTAACTTCAACTAATCCACGAAATTGAGCGACACATCCACCATTGTCATCAGCGAGTTACTATCTCAATAACAGGTTCAGTTCAACTCCACTGGTCACTGCTTCTCACTAGATCTCCAGGAAATACCTGGTGTAGCCAGTCACTAATAAGCTCATAATGATTATCATTATTATCAGAAGGGAGTTTCGTGAAAGAGTATAGTAATTGAATAACTGAATTCATGAGTCAATTGAAGCTAGACATCTATGGAAAACCTGGAAACACTGGGCGATCGTTTTGTTCTATTGTGAGATTCCTCAACAGTGCATATCCATGATCCCACCTCATGAGATTCGAATCCAAAACCTATCAGTTCCGCATACAAACACTTAATCTCTAGATCACTGAACTGGTATCAAGTATTGTTCATGTTTAACTTCAACTAATCCACAAAATTAATGTAAACTGATATAATCAGTAGGTCTTGGGTTTGAATCTCTCAAGGGACAAGGTCGTGTATACGCACTGCCGAAGAGTCCCACAATAGGATGAAACGACCGTCCAATGTTTCCAAGTCTTTCATGGTGGTCTAGCTTCAATTGAGTTATGATCTCAACTATTGAAATTAATAATTATTCATTGAATATTATTGTGTTTTCTTTGTTTGTTTACTTGACCTGGAAAGAAAAAAAAGTTTATTATTATTGTATTTTTCTTATCATCATTTCAATTTCTTAATCAACTCATATCTAATAAGGAGTATCATACATAATTATTTAGTACATTACCAATATATAGTTAGTAAATAAGTTGCATTACTTAGAAATTATAATTCATTTAACAAATTCATTAAGAAAGAAAGAGAAAGAAGGGAGGGAGAGAGAGAAGGAGAGAAAGGAGTGAGAGAGGGAGGGAGGGAGATAAAGGAGAGAGAGCCACAGAGAGAGAGAGAGAGAGAAATGAGGGGGGCGAGAATCGGGTAACTAGGTTAACTATTCTATTCTTTAACATAGAATCATCTATACAATAATAATTTATTATAATTTTATCAGAATTTAATGATTAAGATAACTACTACTTAATTACTTAATTAATTTACCATAGAAACAAGGATAATCTATTTTATAATTCTTTTGATAATTAAACCGCAAAAACACATATATATAAAGGGGAAACAAAGAGAGAGAGAGAGGGAGACAAATTATTATGACCAAAACCCATTCTGATAATAATAATAATCACCTGCTCACTAGTGAATGAATTCAGGAGACACTCTTGGAGTTCTAGTGAGAAGTCGTTACCAGTGGAGTTCAACCAGGTCTGTTGTGAGATAGGAACTCACTGAAAACAATGGTGTATGGTGGCGCAACTTCGTAAATTGGTTGAAGTTAGACACTATCACCGTTGGATACCGGCTCAGTGGTCTAATGGTTAAGTGCTCGCGTGCAAAACCAGTATGTCATGGGTTCGAGTCTCGCGGGGTGTGGGATCCTGGATATGCACTGCTGACGTGTCCAATCCTAGTGCTTCCAGGTTTTCCATACTGATCTAGCTTCAATTGACTTCTGATATCAACTTCTGTAATGTACTCAGGATCTCACAAGGTATAGAAAAAACGAAGACCTTCATGTCTCGTTAGAAATGCTTAGTCATTAGAAACACTCAATTGAAATTCAGTAGTAAAACTGTAACTTCTAGCAAGTTATGATATAGTGAGATAGTTATCCATTGCTATTAGTAATAAGTATTTCAATCTAAACATATCTGAACATCACCAGTTACCATATCGTACTAGAACATCTGTAATACATTGAAGTAAGTCAATAGCTTCTAATTCAAATTACAGTCATCTTTCAATCATATCCATCGTATTCTGTTTGACTTGTAACTCTTTCGTAACTTGTCTATCAAGCTAATTCTCTTCTGGTAAGAAGTCATAACCAATGGAGTTTATCTGTGACTGTTGTGAGACATTTACACACTGAAGACAATAGAAGACGGTCGCATAACATTGTAGATTGGTTGAAGTTAGATATTAACACCATTGGATGACAGCTCAGGGGTCTACAAGTTAGGCGTTCACATGCGTGACACAAACCCAGGACCTCAAGTCTCAAATTAACAAGATCTTGGCAGAAAATTAATTAGAAACATGATCATTAGATGGTATTCACAGCCTGTAATGTTAACTGTCTTTTCAATCATTTTTCTGTTCATTTATTGAATGAATGTGACAAATAAAAACATGATTTTCACTGAGGATTTCATGATAGACATCTAAGCCTATCTGCACATGTCTTCTGTAAGCATGTCGTTGTGGTGCAGCCAGAATTACTGGATAATAAGTAAATAAATTGAAAGTTAGAGCTTGAAATAGAATCATCAATGATATGTGTGCTTCTATGTTCAACACTCACTCATTAAATAAACGGAAAAGTGCATGGAACTCAAAACAACTTTCAACCAATATTAAAGTGAGAATCATCAATACGAACATCAAGACAGTTCTATTGTACTCAGCCGAAACTTGGAGAACTACTACAAAAATCATCAAGAAGGTACAAGTATTTATAAATAGCTGTCTATGAAAGATACCTAACGGCCATTGGCCGGATACCATCAGCAACAACCTACTGTGAGAGAGAACAAACCAGCTTCCAGCTGAAAAAGAAACTAGGAAAAGATGATGGTAATGAATAGGACATACATTATGCAAATCATCAAACTGCATCACGAGGCAAGTCCTAAATTGGGATATTGAGGGGAAGTGGAAAAGAGGAAGGCCAAAGAACACATTACGTCGAGAAATAGAAGCAGAAATGAAAAGGATGAATATGAACTGGAAGGAGCTGGAAACGATTACCCAGGACAGAGTTGGATGGAGAATGCTGTGAGCGGCCTATGCTTCTTCACGAGGAGTAACAGGCGAAAGTAAGTAAGTAAGCATGTAAATGCTTGATACTGAACATATATAAAACATTGTAAAATGAATGTACTACAAATTCTCAAATACGTATTCTGTCACTTTAGAGATTGCAGATTAATTTTGAATAAGCTCAGATCTATTGAATATCAGTGATAATGATGTCGATAATCGCAGACGAGTTTTGTAGATATTATAGTAATTTATTTAATCGTTGAATTCATGAGTCAACTGAAGCTAGACCACCATGGATTGGTTGAAGTTAGACGCTAACACTGTTGGATCCCGGCTCGGTGGTTCAGAGATTAAACGTTCGCGCGCGAGACTGATAGGTCCTAGATTCGAAGCTCGCGATGTGGTGTCATGTGTGCTCATTGCTAAGGAGTCCCATACTAGGTCTAAACAACCATTTAGTGCTTCCAGGTTTCGTGCTACTTGGCATTCGTCAGTAAGGTGTACCTGTAATCTTGAGGGCACTGATGCTCCCTGACGGATTCGATTCCGTGTCACCGGTATGCTTTAGAAGAAAATGATTTGAATAAATATTACATTTTGAAAAGTACGTGAAATAGAAAAGCACACAATCATTTCATTAAGCTACCTCTATATTATAGTATTGTGTCTAATGAACATAAAATGTAATTAACCAATGAACGTGGACTGTAAGGCATTCAGATTGTTGATACTTAAGTTGTCGTTTTTGGGTCTATTGTGAGATAGTAACTCACTGAGAACAATGGTGAATGTGTCGCTCAATTTCGTGGATTAGTTGGAGTTAGACATTAACACCATTGGATGCCGGCCGGCTCAGTGGTTTAGAGATTAAGAGTTCGAGCGAGAGACTGATAGTCCCTGGGTTCGAATCTCGCGAGGCAGGATCCTGAATGCACACTGCTGAGGAGTCACATACTAGGACAAAACAGCCGTCCAGTGCTTCCAGGTGTTCCATGGTGGTCTAGTTTCAATTGACTCATGATCTCAACTATTAAAATCCCTTTTGATATATATATTCTTCTTAATATTGACGTTTACTCTGGACTCACTGAGTAGAAACTTATAATTATTCTGAATAAAGTCTTGTTTGGTCTCTATCTGGTTCTCTATATGTGGTCGAGAGTTATGTGTCTGGTATTACGTATTCACAATCTATGTATGGCCTATAGATTGTGTATTCAGTTCACTGGTAATACAATCTCAGTCACCTATAGAATTATTGATATGCAGTACCAATCAGAAGTAGCCTGATGAACAAGTCAATCGATAACAATCAGAAGTGACACTAAAGGTAAAGTGCATTACAGTGAGGTCAAAATTGGTCAATTCCCTAAGGATAGACTATCATATATACGGGTGAGTATTTGTGCATGTCATTCTATAGTCCAATACACTGTAGTGACCTACTTTTATCAAGAGAACGCGATTGGTTTAATGGAAACAATTATTATTATAACCAATTGTACCAGTGATTGTTTTACTGTACTTGTTTTGTTTAACTGTACTAAAGACATCCATTATTCTTCCATTCTTCCTTCCGTTGGTTGTGACCTTGCATGCACTTACGTTTGCTCAGTAAATCCGCTTGTACTCCCTTGGTACGATCTCGGTATTCTTTCGATACCACGAGATCACCAACATATATACTTAGCTACAACCTTCAAGTGCCTTCTGATATTTGGTAGGCAACCTTCTTGTAGTGGTGATCATAGTCAACTGCGACTCGACGCCACACTACAACACTACCTCGCTTACTCTTGTGTTTTCGCTCAAGTAGTCAGTTGCGGAGTTAGAGCACAGTATACTAAGCATCAGTACCAGATTTCGGACACCACACATTACAACAGTTATCGTATATCAGATGGGTTTTTGTGGAGATTGTAGTAATTTCAATGGTTAAGATCATGAGTCAGTAAAGGTAGACCACCATGGAAAACCTGGAAGCACTGGACAGCCGTCTCGTCCTATTGTATGGCTCCTCAGCAGTGCGCATCCACGACCTTGCCCACTGCGAGATTCGAACCCAGGACCTACTGGTTTCGCGCACGAGCACTTAACCACTAGACCACTGAGCCGACATCCAACGGTGGATGCGCACTGCTGAGGAGTCCTACAATAGGACGAAACGGCCGTCCAGTGCTTCCAGGTTTTCCATGGTGGTCTAGCTTCAACTGACTCATGATCTTAACCATTGAAGTTATCGTATAATTGTCATATTTGATAGTAAACGGGAGACATTTTTTTGATTCGCTATTAGATCAAGGGTACATCTAGGCAGTGTTACATTCGGACGAAGAATAAATGAATAGTCACTGCTATAGATTATTTATGGATTACTATTCCTTTTATTATAAGCCCCCATTTGACGTAGAGGCTAACATGACACAATTTATTATTCTTAAGTTATTCCAAATCTATTGGTTACAGTTTCCTATACTCAAAGACACTTTTGGGCTTGATCTTGTATAATTATTATCTTTCATTTGATAGTATGATGCGGTCTAATTTGCTTGTATATAAAGTGCTTACATCTGCAATACATGATTTGTATAACAGAGGTATTCTGGACTCAACATGCAAGGCTAGTCGGGAAGGATCAATAAGGATAGAGAGTTGAAACAGGACTTCTTGTGTTGGTTGACATGTCACTGGTTTAACACAAGAACGAGGTTATACAAGTCGATATTCTGATTTTGTTAAGTGATAATTGACATAGGTAAAAGTCATAACAAGTGAATGTTTAGTTTGATAATACTCTGTAGACGCCCAACTTCGAGACCAACAGGCTAGATTCCATAAGGATCGATCCAAATCTCAGCACTACAGATCATTGTGGAACAATCCATTGAATGGAATTTGTCATTGTACATCAAATTCATTGATTACGAGAAAGCATTTGAAAGTATGGACTGGACAAAGCTATGGAAGCTTCTTCGCCACTACGGCATGTCTAAGAAGATAGTCAACGTTATACGAAATTTTTATGATGGGTTAAACTGAAAAATCGTTCATAGAAGATGGAAGAGAGACTCGTTCGAGGTGAAGACCGGTTGTTAGGTAAGGTTGCTTTCTCTCACCCTCTACAACTGGAGAACATTTAGAACTCAAAACAACTGTCAACCAACACCAAAGTCAGTAATTTCAATACAAATGTCAAAACAGTTCTACTGTATGGGGCGGAAACTTGAACAATTACGAAAGCCATCATCCAGAAGATACAAGTGTTTATTAATAGTTGTCTATGCAAAATACTTCGGATTCGTTGACCAGATACTATCAGCAAGAACCTATTGTGAAAGAGAACAAACCAGATTCCAGCGGAGGAAGAAATCATGAAGAAGTGCTGGAAATGGATAGGACACACATCGATGAAAGCATCCAACTGCGTCGCAAGGCGAGTCCTCGTATGGAATCCCCAAGACCAAAGGAGAAGAGGAAGACTAAAGAACACATTACTTCCAGAAATGGAAACAAACATGAGAAGAATGAACAAAAATTGAATAGAACTAGAAAGGAAGGCGGAGGACAGAATGGGTTGGTGAATGCTGGTCGTCGGTCTATGTTCCATCGGGAGTAACTGGCGTAGGTAAGTATGTACTCTTCAGTAGTGCATATTTATCAACTAATCATCAAATTTTAACCATTTTAATCGAACATTAACACGTAGTGAAAGAAAACGTCGTGCGCTGTTTAAAAAGACAGTGGTATTTTTCCTCGGTGAGTAAATTCTATTGTTCTGATCGTTTATTATGTTTCAAGACTATTGTTTACACATTAATTGAATTTATTTCAGTTAAAGTATTCGATAAGAGTACAGCTTTTTTTCTAAAGTAGTTTATCGTCGGTACATTTGAGTACTTTGTTTTCTATTGTATTTGTTAGTACTTTTGGTTCTAACAATTTACAGTTTTTCCACTTTTTTTGGTCATAGATCATTTTTTGTCTGAAACGACCTCTGTTTGATGACTGGACAGTGCAAAAAAAAGCAATTGTCAACATCTGGACTATCGAGATCCCGTTGAAAGTGGCATGCAATGTAATGAGTACAAAGACTGGTACCACGAAGTTTGCACGAATTCGAAGCATGTGGCTTTTAAATGGTTCAGCAAAAACGGTTGCGTATGGCTTTGTCAGCAGTGCTGTTAGGACGTATACAGGTTGCTAATCGAGGCCATCTCAATGGTAAATGCTGCGGAAGTGTTTTAGCGAGTGTGGTCGTGACAAATCGGACAGCACTCACTCTGTTGACGCGCAAATTGACGTGGAGCAAACTCAAGTGAGTTGGGAAACAGCTGACTCACATTGATCAGAGGAGGGAAGACAGTCTTCAAAGAGGTCTGTCTTAATTAAGAACCCAAGAAAGCAGGTTTCTTCTGTCCCCTATCATCTAAATGGTACCCAACAGGAAACGCCTAGGGACTACAATCACAAAACTCGATCTATTACTAGCGAAAAACACAGCCTGACTTCCCAAGTCGTCAAAACCCTCCGGAATCTTACAGTATGTTTGACGCTACTGTGGTAGTTACTCCAAAATAGTAATGAAAATAATAACAAAAAAATTTACGGCAAGACTAGAATTTATGAACAAACTAATCAGATTTAAGATAATAGGTCTTGAATTTTGGCGCAAAGTTCATTCACTCATCCATTTGATTAAATAGCGTCTTGGCATTATAGATGATGTTAGTTCATGATGAAAACACCTAAATCTAATTGCTAACTGTTAGGACGGTATACTACTATTGATCATTATCATAACACACCTCTTTACAGATTGGTTGGATTATAATATTGATTTAACAGCCGCTAAGATCTATAAATATCCATGATTTTCTGTACATTTTGATTCTTACCCAACAAGCACTTTCCTCTCCAGTCTTCTTCTATTTGTCTTATTTGCAACTTGGAGGGTTTGTAGTGTCAGTAACTATGCGGAGCTCATATGCCTAGCTTTCGGACAGCCCATTCTATCCGCTTATCAACCTTAACCGTTTTTATATGAGCGCATATATACGTGTGTACATTTCTTATCTTATTCAATCACATATCTGTGACTTATTTTTGTGTGACTATAAATATTGATTAACTTGTTGTGACCTACTTTTATCAAGAGAACGCGATTGGTGTAATCGAAACAATTACTATTATAACCAATTGTATCAGGGATTGGTTTACTGTACTTGTTTGTTTAACTGTACTGAAGACATTCTTCCTTCCGTTGATTGTGACCTTGCATGCACTTACGTTTGCTCAGTGATTCCGGTTGTACTCCTTTGGTACGATCTCGGTATTCTTTCGGTACCACGGGATCGCCAGCAAATACATATCGCTACAACCTTCAAGTGCCTTCTGATATTTGGTAGGCAACCTTCTTGTAGTGGTGATCATAATCAACCGCGACTCGACGCCACACTACAGACTCTTGATTAAATGGTAGTTGGCTTACCCGGCATATCCACTACGCGTCGTTTTGCTTCTCTCTATTCCATTCACTTCATATACAAAATTTATGTATTCAAAAGTCCATTCTCGTTATTTGACTTATTTAATCCCGTTACTGACTAACGCGATTTAAGTCAGTGATTATATACGAGGATAGGCGACATATATATTTCATTAACAATCATTCATACGATCAAATTAGAAACGGATCTCGGACCATTAAATTGGAGAGCCTATCAACAAACATCGTCCAATCTAAATGACGACAGGTTCTGCCGTCCGAGTGCTTATGTTATACGCGGTAATATTAAGAATCTAAGCTTCTATATATAAAACCCTAACGTTAACCATCAACTGTAAATCATAATTTTAATTCTTTACACTAGTTTATAACCCTCATTGAATTGTAAATAGTAGGTGAACATTCTCATAGTCACCCGAACGTCATTCATAAATTATAATCTCACTAAAAATTCTAATCAACACTATTGTGGTATGTGCTACTTATATTGACATAAGTAGTACATGATGTTAGTTGTGAACACAAGGTCTGATAGCAGAGAGACAAGAGAATCGAACAGTAAAGAATGGGAACAGAATGCAACTTGTATGAAAATGCAAGAACAATGAAGTCTGAGTCATTATGAGTCAATTGATGAAGATTTTATTAATAAGTCCTGTAACGTTGTGTCAACTACATTCGATTGCGGTGTTCTTGTTCACTACAGTAGTAGTAGTAGTAGTAGTGGTGGTGGTAGTACTAATAGTATGTTGCAATACATTCGATTGTTCCCAACCGTGTTCTGTTCACTACAGTAGTAGTAGTAGTGGTGGTAGTAGTACTAATAGTATGTTCCAATACATTCGATTGTTACCAACCGTGTTCTGTTCCCTAAACTATCATTATCACTATGAAAATATACATATTGAGAGTTTATATTATCATGTTGTTAGGGATAACTTTAATTTTTTTAAAAAAATATACCATCCATAATATTAAGAACACAATCGAATGAATAGGGTTTTCTTACTTTTAAATAGAAACATAGAATAATACAGTTAAAGAGAATGATTTATATAAACATTAATAAATGAAATAAAGGATACATAGGAAGAGATAGAGAGAGGTAGGCGAGAGATAGATAGATAGATAGAGAGTGAGGTAAGGAGAGATAGGGAGAGTAATGAAGAAGTGAATAGAGCCAAATAAACTAAACTGTTTCCTATTCACATATAATAATAGTAGTTAGTAGTATCTAAAGATTATTCAAAAATAAACAATTTTTCTTGTTTTGTATCTTCTCTTCCATCATTTAAATGAAAAGATTCCTGAAAAGGTAAAGAGAAACAACAACAACAATAATAATAAAATGTCAATGTCGAATATGAAGTATAATGTAGAATTCTGATGAGATTATAGCTTATGGAAGACTATTGATCAACGCTACGGTGATCTTGAAGATGTCTACTTGCATATTATGGTTAAGTGATGGTTATAAACCAATATGAGAGATTTGAATTATAGTTTACAGTTTATAATTAGGGGTGTCACCATATTGAAACACCGACTTCGGTGGCTTGGACATGTTCTACGAATGCCGTCTCAGAGAATTCTATGTCGTGCATTATTAGCCGACTCTGGGACTGGTTGGAAAAAGCGGAAAGATGGTCAGTGTATGACATGGTGTTGTGGTATGAAAGAAAGCTGCAAAGGACTGGCTTGTGTTGGTCCTTCACGACTCCCTGGTTGGGGTCTGAGAGATGGTGCTACACAGTGGCTAGAGACGTTATCAGATATGGCTCAGAATAAAAGCCAGTGTCGATCGTGCTGTAACCTTATTTTACTTTCTTCATAAAAAGTGGTTGTGTCTTCCTTAACTGAAAGATTTCTTCTGATTGTACCTTTCCGTTCCCTCATTATTACTACACTACCTTACACCAATCTCTTCGTTATTGTTCTCTTTTTTTACGCTCCTTACCTTTTTTTTCTCTTCGAATTCTCATTGTTTTGTGTGGCGCTATATATTGGCTCTCTCTTGTACCAATATTTATGTGTTCAAATAAATAAATAAATTACTGGTTGAAATCATGAGTCGATTGAAGCTAGACCACCATGGAAAACCTAGAAGCGCTGGACAGCCGTTTCGTCCTAGTATGGGACTCCTCAGCAGTGCGCATCCACGATCCTGCACCTCACGACATTCCAACCCAGGACCTATCAGTCTCGTGTCAGGCGCTTAACCAACTAGGGCACTGAGCCGGCATCCAACGGTGTTAATGTCTAACTTCAACCAATCCACGAAGTTGCGCCACCGTACACTATTGTCTTCAGTGAGTTGATATCTCACAACAGACCTGGTTGAACTCCATGGGTAACGGCTTCTCACTAAAACTCCAGGAGTATCTCTTGAAGTCAGTTACTAGTGAGCAGATGATTATTATCAGAAGAAGTTCGTGGAGATTTTAGGTTTCCCATGGTGGTCTAGCTTCAATGGACTCATGATTTCAGCCAGTGAAAATCTCCACAAAACCCCTTCTGATAAAACTCTATTTAGTTAAATGTATGAATGAATTCCACGTTGAAATTCAAAACCTGTTATTGTAAATCTCATTGGTTCATCTATAAGTTATAGTCTCATCGTATTGTAGAAGCAATATATAGTAAATGAAATTTGTTCTCATACCCATTTGTGAATACACACAATGTGTTATCTTCACACATCTTTCGTTTCATACCACATATCTCTTGCATACTAAAGCAATTACCTAATTTAAACATTGTTAATGTTTAGTATCAGAAAGGGCTTTTGTGAAGATTGTAGTAATTTCAATAGTTGAGATTATGAGTCAATTGAAGTTAGACCATCATAGATCTTGGATGTGTACTCCTGAAGAGTCCCACAATAGGATGAAACAGGCGTCCAGTGCTTTCAGGTTTTCCATGGTGGTCTAGTTTCAATTGACTCATGATCTTAACTATTAAAATTGTTAACGTTTATTTGGATCATCTATTTTGGTATGAAGTTAACCAGAGAATCATGTTCTGATTTATATTCGATAATGATGATGTTTGATTGTATATTTCCTTGAAAAAGCTTTGATCAGATTGTCAGGTGAAACGTTGAATGTCAGTCAGTCAGTCAGCTACAACGTAGAACCAAGCACATATATGCATCGGTCCAAGTTGCCATACCTCATTAGCACAACAAGATGGACACCGGATTCATAAAAGTAGTTAATTCAGAGGTGGTAATATATAAAAGAAAGATCGCAATAAGGAAGAAAGATATGAAGCGATTTTAATCTCTTAGTTTAAGGGAAGACAGAGAGTTTATACACCGACGCCATTGTGATCGATCGATTCTGAGCCATGTTACCCACAGTCTCTAACCACTGGTTACGATAGTCACGTTGAATGTACTTCAAATTGGTTCGCTGAGATTTCCATAAAAATATATTCCTCCTCTTTAATGTCTCACAGTGCTGTAGAACTTTTGTTTCTTAATACTTGTATGTAAGTTCCAATGTATTTGAATTTCATTCAATTAGAAACTATTCAGGAGGAATGTGTGAATGAATTGGAAGGTTTTTATGGAATAAGATAAAGCTTGTCGGTTATTTGTAAGATTTTACATGTCTATCCATAAATGTATTTATAAAACTATTGAAAGATTCATTATATATATCTTATTACTAGCCTTCATGATACCCTACTTCTCACAATAGAACCTTTCCTTCAAAGTTCAGAGAATGATAATGGGAAACTATGTGTTAATGTTGCTTCAATGTTTTATAGATCGGACGTTTACGTTGAAAGCTCCAGATGTTGCCCCTCTAAGAAAATCACGTGCTTTGGTCAGGGCATCCAGCCAGTATCCCATCCCTCACATATACAAATCAAGTGACTTATATGGTGCATATCTATTTGATACCCCTTTGCACAAATAGTTATATGTTCAAATAAATAAAGATTAGAGAGTATTGAAAAATTATACATAACTTACTCGATCTTGAGAAGTATGTAACTGTGATAGATCATTCCATGTACCATTACTGAATTCTATAAGAAAGAAAACTATCTTAGTGATTATTTATTCGATTAAATGCATAGCAACAATATAACTAATCATTATCATTCATGAAGTAGAAATAACATTCTCAGTTGTATAGTTGAAATGGATATTATCAAAGTGTAAATGTTAAACTTAGATTGTTAAGTCAATAATCCAAGGTGAAGGGAGTATACACTATTGTCAAATGATTTATGACTAGAATAGAAGAGTTGTCCAATATTATTTTAGTATTCAATAGTCCTCCTCTCGTTCAATAATGTGGATCATTTTATATGGTCACACTATATTACCATCAATAGATTCAACCAACAAGACAAGGCGAGGATTAGCAAAGCAAGGACAGCATTCCTACAATTGAAGAACATATGCTAATCAAAACAACTTTCAACCAATATCAATATGAGGATCTTCAATACGAAGGTCAAGGTAGTTCTACTGTACGGAGCTGAAACTTGGGGAACTACAACAACTATCATCAAGAAGGTGTAAATATCTATAAATAGCTGTCTATGAAAGATACTCAACATCCATTGGCCTGATACCATCAGCAACAGCCTTTTGTGGGAGAGAACAAATTAGCTTCCAGCTGAAAAAGAAATTAGGAAAACACAATGGAAATAAATAGGACATATATTACGCAAATCATCAAACTGCATCACGAGACGAGCCCTAACATGGAATCCTAAAGGGAGGCGGAAAAGAGGAAGGCCAAAGAACACATCACGTCGGGAAATAGAATCAGATATGAAAAGGATAAATAACAACTGGAAGGAGCTGTGAAGGATCACTTGGGACAGGGTTGGATGGCGAATGCTGGTGAGCGGCCTATGCTCCTTCACGAGGAGTAACAGGTGTAAGTAAGTAACAAGACAAATACCTGAACAATAGATGTTATAATTAACTTGATGGTAATAAAAAGAGATTAAGAATAGACAGTGTTATTCAAGAAGAATGAATGAATTCATAAAATGAAAAGTATGTATATTTTAGGAAAAAGTGTGAATTTATGTGATCCATTGTGGACGATTCTTAGCTGCAATCATTGTTTACGATAATCGCGAAGACTTCAGATCAAATAGTCTACAACAACTAAGATGGCTCAGATCGACAATCAATGGGTTTATACACTGATGCTTCTTCTTCATTTACTCCTACTCCAGTCAACATTCAGAGTTGAGGTAGGGTGTTGATAAATATTCATAACATATTTTCAAACAATTTCAGTACATGAAGATACACAACCGGTTTCTCTTCTTTGACATGTATCCTAAGTGTAACCTCAACGCTATTCAACTGAATTTGTAAAAACTACTTGACTGAAAGTTAGTTTTCAACATTAACATCAGTTTGATAAGCACTGAACACTATAGAGAAATGGACAACTATCCTGTCTCATCAAAAGGGTTATACCCAATACACGTCCAAAAACAAACATGAGGGATCAAAATCAGAACTTTATAATCAAAGTATAAGTACAAAAGTAAAGATGGATAATGGATAACAGTGGAATCCAGAATTTGTGTTTCGTCCTAGTTGGAACGCGTCAGTTGGATATACCTGCATCACGGAGTTGATGTTCACTCTGAGACTCCAACCCAGTGCCGTTCGCTTCAAACCCCATCGCGTTATCCACTTAGCTACTGAGTCATGATAGCCATCTGCTTGTGCAGGTGAACATCAACTCTGAGCTGTAAGTACATTCAGCTGATGAAACACATGCCCTGGATTCCACTGCTATCCACTATCCATCTTTGCTTATAAAACTTGTGACTTCAGGCAATATTGAGGCATTCCACACAGGATGTACATATCCCAATAAGAGAATGAGCAATTGCAGTCCTAAATAACAATAAGAAGATACGACTATACAACATCAAGTGGATATAAATACAAAAGTTTTAAAAATGGTGTGATCCAAATTTCAAACTTCAATGATGACAATAGTCTAATACTATAAATTGATTCACTGATCAAGTACTCTATCAAGTGTATTATTAGATTTGGTATTTGATTTCAACTATGAAGATGAGTTCTAAACTACAATAAATTAATAGTGTGATGTGTACTACTTATATTGACATAAGTAGTATATAACCCTAGTGAGGAATAAATGTTTGGCAGTAGAAGGTCAAGAAGGAAAGAATGGGAACAGAAAGTAGTTAGTATAGAAATTCCAATAGCTGAAATCATGAGTCAATTGAAACTAGACCACCATGGAAAACCTGGATACACTGGATGGCCGTTTCGTCCTAGTATTGGACTCCTCAGCAGTGCGCATCTACGATTTGAACCCAAGACCTATCAGTCTCACGCGTGAGCGCTTAACCAACTAGATCACTGAGCCAGTATCCAACGGTGTTAATGTCTAACTTCAACCAATCCATGAACAATGAAATCTGAGATGAATTCAAATACTCACGAGATTATCTCCACTTATGTTCTCATTCACTACAATAGTATATTGACAGAAATTACAATTTACCTTTCTTATTTCCATTCATTGTTATGATTCGTTTTTGATTTGTCTTTATTATTGTATTATCATTGTCTAATTTATGATGTAAACGATGAGTAGAACCATTTTCTTTAACTGGTATACGACAATTTAAACACATTGATTGTTTTAAATGATTATCTGTTTCTAATTTACATTTAGACAATTTATCCATTTGTTGTGCTAATTGTTTCTTCTCCTTGGAAACAAACAAGAAAACACAAAAAGAAATGAACTTAAGGCATGAATAGATGAATTATAGAGCTTACGAATGGAATATATCGTGGAAATTTCATTCTATTCAAGACTTGTCAGTTGAATGTATGAGCTGATAATCACATTTAAACTTGATCTCAGTACGTATTACTTGAAAAACTGATGTGTTATTAATTAAACATCAACATTTGGATGTATATACATTCAATTGAAGAGATTCAAACAAGACGAAACTCAGATCCTTTTTTTTTCCACCGTTAGACATAATCTATTTATCTTGAAAAAAAATTCATGGAGAAATCACCATATGGAGGCAAACCGCATAGAACTTACTTACGCCTGTTACTCCTCGTGAAGAAGCATAGGCCACTCACCAGCATTCTCCATCCAACCCTGTCCTGGGCAATCCTTTCCAGCTCCTTCCAGTTATTATTCATCCTTCTCATATCTGCTTCTATTTCCCGACATAATGTGTTCTTTGGCCTTCCGCCTTTCCGCCTCCCTTCAGGATTCCATGTTAGAGCTTGCCTCGTGATGCAGTTTGATGATTTGCGTAATGTACATCCTATTAATTTCCATCGTCTTTTCCTAATTTCTGTTTCATCTGGAAGTTAATTTGTTCTCTCCCACAAAAGGCTGTTGCTGATGGTATCCGGCCAATGGATGTTGAGTATCTTGCATGGACAACTGTTTATAAATACTTGTACCTTCTTGATGATGTTTGTAGTAGTTCTCCAAGTTTCGGCTGCGTACAGTAGAACTGTCTTGATGTTCGTATTGAAGATTGTGACTTTGATATTGATTGAAATTTGTTTTGAGTTCCATATGTTCTTCAATTGTAGGAATGCTGTCCTTGTATGGCCAATTCTTACCTTCATATCTTCCCCAGATCCTCCTTGTTAACTGATGATGCTATCCATGCACTGGAAGCTTTCTGCATTTTCCATAGCACATAGGCAGGGCAGATAGTTCATAGTGGAGAAGATTTGTAGCTCATATGTATGATTTTAATAGAGGTTTGTTCTTTTAGCTGGATGATTTGGTCATATACTGTAAAATAATTTTGTCATTTTGTAGAGGTATGTTATAACTTGTGACCTGAGTTCCCTGTTAACGTATAACTTAATGATACCATCAATTAGGCAGCAGTGACTTATCAATCGAATTAATGACGCGTAAACCCGTTTGAGCGGTCTACAGTACTTATCGGTCGTGATTTCTGATTAGCCCAGCCAGTCAAGTCCAGAACATCAATCTCAACTTCTGCAATATGAATCGTCTATTTCAAACATACTGGGTTTGTATACCAACGAGACAGACCACAACCTACCATAAAATACAAAATACACATTTGTACAAGATCTAGCCAAATGTGGCTGTCAATTAGGGAGGTAGTAATTAATATACTGGGTATAACTCAAGAATGGTAAAACGTAAAATAATAGTTTATGGGTCAAAATAAAGCCTATAATAAGAGGAACATGAATATGAATAGTTGAGTTACTCAATAGTTATACAATAGAAATATACGTTTAGTATTGGTACATCAATAGATAGCCCCCAAATGCCCTGGTACGGCCGAGAGTGAGAAGAGTCCGCTCTCCCTCTCAAAATACTCTCTCACATGGCCACGCGTATATAGCCTCTGTCAGAGAAGTCCTACTCACTGCCTTCTCGTGGCACAGGTGTTGTTTACGAAAATCGGAGGACGAAAAGTGAATATCCGGCACTTTGACAGGATCCCAAATCAATGGTGCACATGGGCTCCAGTATCCTAACGGAAAAAATGGCGTATGAACCAATTTTCGGTCACCGGCTTCCATGGGACTGCATCTCATTACGATGCTCCACTGCCTTCAGGTCGAATGCTCCGGTTGTGTCCCTGTAGGAAAATCACCTGCTTCGGTTTGGGCACCCGGGTAGTATCACAGCCCTCACACATATCGAATAAGATTTGTTTGGCGCATATGTATTTGGTGCCTCCTTGTACGAATATTTATGTGTTAAAATAAATAAATAATCAATCGATCCTAAAAGTTACCATTTATTATGCTTATCGGGACATAACAAGGTAGTAGTAAGTAAACATCTGATTTACATAAGATGAGTACTTCACTTTCAGCTTCTTCAATGGTTCAATTATGTTTAAAGCGTATGTGATTATGTACTGTGGTTTTTACAAATTTCAGAGGTATGGTCTAGCGTCTATCATTAAAATAACCTCACTAAATATATATATCAGTAGTAGTTGTATTGTGTGTGTCCATTAAAACTAATGATCGTATTCGTTACAAACTGATCTTAATCGAGGTACCACTAACGTTCAAGAAGCATTAGAAGTCGATCAATGTATACATGAGACTATTAACAGTTCACATTTACAATCATATCGGGGATCGAAGCCAGAATCTTCTATGTCTTACTTCGAACACTTAACAACTCTACTTAAATTAGAGCGTGATGATAACTAAATGCCATTGGAGACAATTGTTTTACTCCAGATATGTCTGGACTTCATCAGTCACATCTTATTCGAATTTTAAGAGCATCTTAAAGTAAGTCATTAAAGATATGACTACTATGGTTTAATTGAAGACATTTTGATCAGAACGACTTGATTCGTTATCAACCAAGAAGTACTAAACATCTATTTTGTTCTAGTACAAGACTTATCAGAAGTGTTCAGACACGACCTTTTCAAGATCAGCGAAGCTGAACGAACTATGATCAATCTGTAACAAATATACCTTAAAGATTGAACCAATCTTTACACAAAAACCTTTCTTAACTAACTTCTTCTACAACAAAAAAAAACAACAAACAAAGACCTACAAGAACAAGTTGTTTTTCCATTTCATGTAATTTATGATTTTTTTCTTGTAATTCAGTGAATTGTTTACTTTGTTCATCTTGTAAACGACGATGTCGAGTTTCAGATTCTTTTAATAGTTTCTCTGTTTGATTTAAAACTTCAGCACGTTTATTTAATTCATCTTGTCGTTGATCTAAATATTCTTCACGATGTGTTAACACGTCTTGTTCACGAACAAGATCACATCTGAATGAAAAATAAAAGAACAAGTGAATGGTGAAAAAATACAAAGTACAAGATGACATATATATATGGAGAAAACTTCACTCCCACTTGAAGTTTATACTGATGATGTTGTTTAGAAGAATGATGAAAGCTTCACGACTAAAGCATTCAACTCAAAGAACAAAACTCCATGCGCACTGCTGAGGAGTCCCACAATAGGACAAAACGGCCGTCCAGTGAGAAGCCGTGATCAGTGGAGCTAATCCATGTCGGGTAGAGACAGGTATCTACCTCAGTACAATGGGAGATGGTCGCGCAATTTTGTGGATTGGTTGATGTTAGACACTATCACCATTGGATGCCAGCTCAGTGGTCCAGTCGGTTAAGCGTTCGCGCACAAGACCGAAGGCCCTAGGTTCGAATCCTGCGAGCGGTATCGTGGATGCTCACTGCCGAGGAGTCCCACGATAGGACGAAACGGCCGTCCAGTGCTTCCAGGTTTCCAATGGCGGTGGTCTAATATCAATCGATTCATGATCTCAATCAAAAAAGTATAATTTGATCTCATTTGAAACTTTTTTTAGCAAAGTGCAGAAAACAGTTTTTATGGGATCATTACATGTTACCTATTTTATTCAATATTCAATAGACTTTGTCTACCAGCGAATAGAAATGAAGTCAAATCTCCAATATCTTAGATCTTTATGAACCAATCCAATTATTCAATCATAATGATCGATGTTGAAAAGATCAAGTTGGTCGTCATTGTTTGATAAGTTAATGATCTTGGAAGGGTTGATTAAATGAAAACATGAGGTATGTAGAAAATCGGGAAAAGCAGTGAACTTGGTCAACTAGTTGATCAATAATTTCTTGATTGAGATTATCAATCGAATGATGTTAGACGACAATTGAAAACATGGGAGCATTAGACTCCTCATCAGTGAGAATCCAGGATCCCGCACAGGGGATTCGAACCCAGAGCCTTCGGTCTTTCATGAGAACGCTTAAACTCTAGATCACTGAATCGGAATTCCATGGTGTTAAGGTCTAACTTCAATCAATCCACGAAATCGCACGACCATCTTCCATTGTATGGAGGTAGATACATGTCCCTACATGACATGGATTAACTCCACTGATCATCGTTGAGTAGTCCCAAAATAGGACGAAACGGTCGTCGAGTGGTTCCAGACTTTCAATGGTTTTCTAACATCATTTGATTCATGATCTCGATCAAAAATGTAACAATCTCCTAAACCTCAATATTGATCATTAATTATTTAAATTATTCACAATGAAACACATATTTTTGTGTAAAGGAAAAACAACACAATAATAAGTAACCTGACGATATCCAATTGTTGTCGAGTTTCTTCTAATTTCATTTCATCAATTCTTAATTTATTCATTTTCTCATTCAATGATTGACGTTCCATTGCTAATTTCTCTTTCATTGCATCAATATCTTCTTTAGCCTAAGTAGTAAAATGTTAATCAAGTAAAATTTGACAGTTCAAATGTTTTCTAACAAAAAAAGGCAACAATTGACCACGTTGAACAAGAACTCAACGATATGAAAAGATGATACTGTCTTAAACATATACCTTGACTGGACCACTATTGTGAATATAGAAGTAATGGGCGGACGTTTCATCTTTGTATGAGACTATTCAGTAGTATGGATTCATCACTCCGCATCCTTACTTACGCCTGTTACTCCCAATTGAGCATATACTGCCGACCAGAATTCTCTAACCCATTTTGTCCTCCGCCTTCCTTTCTTATTCTATCCAATGTTTGTTCATTCTTCTCATTTCTGTCTCCATTTTTCGATATAATGTGTTCTTTGATCTTCCTCATTTCCTTTGGCATTGAGGATTCCATGTGAGGGCTCGGCGTTGTGACGTAATTGAGCGCTTTCCTCAATGTGTGTCCTATCCTAATTTATTCCTCCGCTGGAATCTGGTTTATTCTCTCCCACAATAAGTTGTTGTTGATATTGTCTAGTCAACGGATCCGAAATATTTTGCGCAGTAGCACCGGAGAACTTTCAGGAGGAATTCATTTCGCATTCGGGAGATATCAATTACAACACAATTACGAATATAATTCACCAATGAAATTATTGTTACTTATTCTGAATACAAAGAAGTTGTTCTATCTGTATAGAGAACTCATTGACCATTTATCAAATATGTTTACACTCAATTATTACGTAATTTCTGACATGTGATTTTCAAGTTTTTCATTACTAATAATTGGGGTACACGAAACTGTCCTACGTACTACAGACACCATCAGTCAGTCAGTCAGTAACAACGTAGAACTTCGTACGTACGTACGTACGTCCATCAGTTCGAGTTGCTACACCATATTAGCACAGAGACGCAGTTGTCGATTCCAATCCCATAGTGGTAGAGGCGGTAAGAGTATAAGCAGTAATCGGAAACATTCGGGTTTGAAGATGTTATTCAAGGAGTACAGATACCATATCACATTTGATATTTTGTATTATTTCAATTTTTGCATACTAATAGTTAATCTTCTCTTCTCATAAACATACCTCGTGTGTATATTACATAAACAGAACATATTAGAACTATACAAAATGTATATATCTTATTCAGGTCATTCATGCATATAAAACACTTCATAACTAGGGTCATATTCATTTTTTAAGTTTACAATTTTATAGCTATAACAACATCTTAAACTGGCATATATCTCAACGTTTTATGAGTAAAGACAGATAATGGCTAGCAGTGGAATCAAGGACGTGGGTTTCGTCCTGGTTGGGACTCGTCAGTTATTATTTACTTTGAGACTTCGGACGCCATCATGTTATCCACTTAGCTTCTGAGTTATGATAGCCATCTGCTTGTGCAGGTGAACATCAACTCTGAGATGTAGGTACATTCGGCTGATGAAACACATGTCCTGGATTCCACTGTTATCCACTATCCATATTTGCTTATAAAGCTTGTGACTTCAAGCAATATCGGGGCAGTCTGCACAGGATACACATATTCCAATACGAGACTGATTAATTGCATTCCTAAACATCGATGGGAAGACTAAATAAATAAGACTAAAATAATATTGTGGTGTGTGCTACTTATATCGACAAATATAAGTAGTATATATGTCGAAAATGGAATGCCTGGTGGCAGAAAGTCGGGAAGATTGAAGAGAAGAGAACGAGAACAAAGAGTGATTGGTATGGATGTAAAGGAACAATCAAGTCTGAGGCAATTGATGAACGTTTTGTAAATGAAGTATTTACTATATGGTTTTCAGATTTTACTAAGAGATTCTGTAATTGAATTGTCCCCGCTTGTGTTCTTGTTCACTGAGATGTTATTCATATTCCTTAATTATTTACTTGTTATCATTTATTGAATTAAATCTGATGTCAGTAGTGACTTATTTAATTCACTTAATTAAGCATATATTAATCTAGTAATATGAAGCTGGCCATGAGGTCCTAGGTCCAAGTCCTGAATGGGTTGTGAGTTTATGATTCTGAAGATTCTCACAAAGGGACAAAACAGTTATTCAATTCTACCTACTTTTCAATGCTCTTCTAACTGTGACTGATTCATGACAAATATCATTTGAAGTTAGGAACTAAACAAAATCTAAGTTCAATTAAGTATTTAAATACGTAGGATCCACCTAGGAATATTTGAAAACCCTCATTCCAAACTAATGGTGCAAATGGGCTACAGGGTCCTGAGGGAACAAATGGTGTATGAACGTACTGTTGATCAGTGACTACCATGGACGTGCATCTCCTACGGTTGCTCCACTACTTTGTGGATTAGATCTTTAGGTCAAAGGTTTGGGGTGTGACCCCCTGGTAAAACCACCTGCTTTGGTTTGGGCACCCAGGTAGCATCGAAGCTTTCACACAGATCAATGATAAATACTACTGGCCTCATTGGTATTGTGTGACGTATATGTATTTGGTGCCCCCTTGTACCAATGTTTATGTATTTAAATAGAATAAATGTTGAATATAATAACAAGGGATCATGAGCTAATTGAAGCTAAACCATCATGGAAAACCTGAAAGCACTAGACGGTCGTTCCGTCCTAGTATGGGACTCCTCAATAGTGTGCATCCACAACACCGCTTCGTGAGATCCGAACCTAGGATATGTCAGTCTTGCGCGCGAGCGCCTAATCACTGAGCCGATATCAAACGGTATTAATTAGGTCTAACTTTAACCAATGCAAGAAATTGAACGACACATCCACCATTGTCATCAATGAGTTACTATCTCACAATAGACCCGGTTGAGCTCACATGTATATATATGACTTTCTGTCTTGTTTTTATCTTTTTGAATTGCTTTCTTTAAAATAAGTCAATATTATTGATGACATAATCAAGGAGGGGGAAAAGATGTACAAAATTGTATCGCTTATGTAACAACAAACATAGTCGATAGAAAAAACCCCAGTAACTTGATTTTCAGTTAATGTAACATTGTTTTAATTAGTATATTCTTTGTACCCTTCAAGTAATTGATTGATCTAACTGTTATGAGAGAGATAGAGAGATAAGACAAAGATTGTTTGTATGATGTATCCCTCATATAACCGCTGAATTCGTAAGTAAGTAGGATTCGCTCTGATCGAACTTATAGTTAGTGAGTACAACTGATTGATCATTGAGTAGTGACCAATGTTATGTATGTAAGTTCTTCTTAGTACTGATTGAGTTCTATTGATTCAGATGTAATATATGGCTACCAGTCTAAGTGATTCGATATTATGTGTACTATATTTTGAAGTTGTAAAAGATTGTCGATAAGAAATCCTGGATCTAAGTTTCTTGATATTTAACACTTATTAGCAAGGTGTACACCTGTGATCTTGAAGGAAACGATGGTTAATCAATTGTAAATACATCACAATCCTATAATAAACTAGTCATCGTACCAGTAGCTTAGTAAAGTCTTGGACCAAAGGACTAATCAATTAGGGGTCCAACTCACCGGGGAGTATCAATCTTTTCAAGACTAAGAGTACGAAACAGTTCAAAACCAAGCCCTAAAGTTTCCCGTTGACTACTTCTAACAACTGCCTGATTTAAGTAAATAAATCATGCACAGTATCGGGTTCACACGATGTGTCCATGAGTCGGTTCAATCAGCTTATTTATATACTGTAAACGTTTAAGCATTGTGAAAACAGTGTTTAATGCTTGATTAATCGAAACAATGATCTTGGATTTTCGCAAGATATACTGTATGTTCTTTAGTGATATGTATCTGATGTACAATAGGGAATCAAACATCAGAACTTGAATCTCACATTCTACAGAAATCTACCAATTTAGTAAGCATTCATTTAAAGTCTAGTGTACAAACATTCAATGAATAGTTTAATATTTGTTTTCAGAAATCTGTTGATGAATATCTGAAGCAAAACCAGTAGATTGACTAACTTTATATACATTCTAATGAACAGTTGAAGAATTCTCACAAGTATTAATCAAAAACGAATACCTATAAATATGTGTCTAAATAACTCAGTAACCGTTGATTTGAAATGAGTTATTAGCTGGGATAAAAATTCCGGAAGATGGAAGGGATTATATTAAAGATTTAGCATTGAATATTAACACTGGAACCATCCAAGTAACGAGTAATGAACTAGATGAAACTTTCATCTTTGATTTCACCCTTGTTTACTCTGTTAAGACACCCGCTTAGAGGGAAATATCTATATTAACAGATACTTTGATCATGTGTATTCCTAAATACTAACAATGAGAAAACACAAACATAAACGAATGAAATTTCCTGTCCGTTAGCATCACCTTTCATTGGATCCTTAGTTCCGTCTTTTTATTGCTTCACATCACACTACTTATTATTTTTTCAGTAACCTGTCTTATATTCACTGAATTTTATGACTTGTTGATTACGATGTATCCACAATTGATGGATCACTGGGTGGCAATCAATGTCATGTGTGTCCAGTCCTTATTATTAGTGCAGATCGAATGCTATCGACCATGTTGCAATGTGGCCATCAGTCTAGGTGACTCGACACTGCAGGCACTATATATTGAGATTTAGATGGTGGTTGGAAATAGTCAACAGGAAACCCTGGACCGGCGTTTCGTGCTACTTGGAACTCGTCAGCAAGGTGTACCTGTGATCTCGAGGGAACTGGTGCTCCCTGATCACCACCCAATGATCAATCAATTGTGATTACATCTCAGTCCTACAGGAGGTCAGTCGCGGCTCGGATAGCTCAGTGGTAACGTCTCTGACTGTGAAGCTGGATGACACGAGATCGAATCCGTCAGGGAGCACCAGTTCCCTCAAGATTACAGGTACACCCTACTGACGAGTGCCAAGTAGCACGAAACCCAGGTCCAGGGTTTCCTGTTGACTACCTCCAACCACCATCTTGATTATGATGTATGCTTATTTATTACAATACTATTCAATCCTTTACTTATTTCAATGCTATCGTACTTTTTTCTATCCTCGCAAATGTCCCCCCTATTCAACTGCGTCTTGTTCGGTATTTTTCAAAACTTTATATTTTAAATGTTTGTGTAATTTCAAATAGCTTTTAAACCACTTTCGTTGATAACTAATAAGTTCAACTTGACACAATCATGTGTTATCATTTGATTTACACAATTGATTGATCACTGGGTAGTGATCAATATCATCTGTGTCAAGTCCTTATTAGTGCAGATCGAATGCTATCGGCCACAAGTCTAGGTGACTCGACACTACGGGCACTATATATTGAGATTAGATGGTGGTTGGAAGTAGTCAACAGGAAACCCTGGACCTGGGTTTCGTGCTACTTGGCACTCGTCAGCATGGTGTACCTGTAATCTTGAGGGAACTGGTGCTCCCTGACGGATTCGATCTCGTGTCACCCAGCTTCACAGTCATAGATGTTACCAATGAGCTATCCAGGCAACCAACAACCTCCTGTAGGACTGAGATGTAAGCACAATTCATTGATCACTGGGTGGTGATCAATAACATGTGTGTCAATTTCTTATTTAATGCAGATCGAATGCTATCGATCATGTTACAATATGGCCACCAGTTCAGGTGACTCGACATTGCGGGCACTATATATTGAGATTAGATAGTGGTTGTAGGTAGTCGGCAGGAAACCAAGTAGCCATGAAACCTGGGTCCAGGGTTTCCTGTCGAATAGCTCCAATCCCCATCTAATCTGATTTACAGTACACATTGTATTTGAATAATTATTCGTTTCATCGAAGGACATGGTTCATTTAGCAGAAAAATGTTTACCTTCTGTCTTGGAATTTCAAGCTTATTTCAGTTTATTTCGCTAAAAAAAATTGTGAGGTAAATCACATACAAATTACATTTAGATACATTTTAGATATCAAAAGGGGTTTTGTGGATATTATTATTATAGTAATTTTTTAGTAGTTGAGATCATGAGTTCATTGAAGCGAGACCATCATGGAAAACCTGGGAGCATTGGATAGCTGTTTCGTCCTATCTTGAAATTTTTCAACAGTGCTCATCCATGATCCTGCCTTGCAAGATTCGAATCCAGGACCTATCAGTCTCGTGTGCGAGCGCTTAACCTCTAGATCACTGAGTCAGCATCTAACGGTGTTCATTTTAGATAGTTAACTGAGTATAAAAATATACAATACTTTTTTTAAAGCTAATTCATCTGATTTTTGTTTCGATTCCCAATTTAATTGTTCTGTACGTAGACGTTGATATTCTTCAGCGATTAAATTACGTTCTTCTAAATTTTTTACTTGAGCATTACGATGTTCATTGATGAATGTAGACTAAAATATTAAAAGAGAAAAAAATTTGAAAATCAGTTTACTATACATGAATTTCTATGATCAATCAATTTGATTGATTTTTAGATATCAATGCCAGGATCAAAATGATTACGAATCATCTAGCCCTAGGTGAAGGCTTGCCATTGCACTCTGGCATATTGAGGCCTGAAACGATCCATAGTCGGGTTTACTCGGACGTGATATGCGGCGGCCTGCTTGAAACGTCTGGGCTACCTGTTTCTGTACTCTAGATATTTCAACAAGTTATCTGTTTTTACTTGATTTAACACAATATTATGTTTATTAATCATACAACCTATTAAGGTGTATTTATGAAAAGTTTACAACCTTCCGTTGTACAACTTACAAAAAAAGGCCAATAAGAGATATCGTAGTTGTTAGCAATATACAGAGAAAAGAATGTATACTATTCACATGTCGATTCCTGAACTGCTAACTTCTATCGGAAGACCACTCAATCAGTCAGTCAGCTACAACGTAGGATTAGATACATATATGCATCAATCCAAGTTGCCATGCCTCATTAACACAAGATGAACACCAGATTCATAGGAGTGGTTAAGTTAATGGTGGTAATATATGGGAGAAAGATTGTATATAAGTATATAGTACAGAAAGAAAGAATCAGTTCGTAGAAAGAAAGATATGAAGTGATTTTAATCTCACAGTTTAAGAGAAGACAGACTGTGTATACACCGACGCCATTGTGATCGATTATGAGCCATGTCACCAAGAGTCTCCAACCATTAGTTAAGATAGTCACGCGGACCCCAACCAAGTAGTCTGCATCTCCCAACATGGCTCAGACTAGTAGTAACTTCAAGTACTGATGACACGTTTTGGTTTGGCCACCCCTAACTTTATTCCAACCATTCCGAACACCGGTTACCATTGCACGTCGTGGTAATCGGTGTTCAGGCATACGTAACACGTGGCCCAACCATCTCAGTCGATGAAGATTAACAACCTCATCAACTGATTTACCATCATTCCATAATACCCTGCGTTTAACCTGACTATTAATTACCCGGTGATCCCAGCAGACGCCAGCCATATTTCTAAGGCATCTGTGGTCAAATACTAGTAGCTTACGAATATCTTCTACTCCTAAAGGCTATGTTTCGCTGCCGTAAAGTAAAACAGAATGGACTGCCACACAGTATACTCGTACTTTTATTGATAGACGGATATCTCGCCTTCGGCATAGGTGACGTAAGTTGGCAAAAGCCAAACGAGCTTTTCGAATCCGTGCTGAGATTTCGTCAGACACCAGCCCATTAGAGCTGATCAGACTTCCAAGATAAGTGAAGTTGTCGAGGCGTTCGACTACTTCACTCCCTATCCTTAGTTCAGGTGTTGACGCAGACCAGTTCTGAAGCAACGACTTGCATTTCGAAAGGGGGGAGAAGCGCATTCCAAACATTCTGGCATTGTTGCTCAGTGCTACCAAAAGACTCTGCATTTTGTCAGCGTCTTCACCAAACAGGACTATGTCATCTGCGTATTCTAAGTTGATAAGTGGACCTCCTGGTTGGAGATCAATACCAGTGAATTCAGTCGACGAGACCACTCAATATCTGTCGTTAGAATCGACCAAGAAGTAAGAAACGGGAACTTGTTGAAATACTCTGTGTTGAGCATTCTATACTGTACTAAAAATATGATAGTGAATAAAGGTAATAAAAATATAATATATTATAGGTTGGACTTGATAGTTTCAAATATATTGAATATTGAGTTTTGTTCCCTCCTAATGAGTAGAAAAAATTGAGTTCCTGACATTATAGAAAATGATAAGAGGATTAGTGTATAACTTTGACATCTTTGAACTTTTAAGAAAATGAGAAATTTTAAACAATTAGGATATTATCAGAAGGGGTTTTGTGGAGATTTTAGAGATTTCACTGATTGAAATCGTGAATCAATTGAAGCTAGACCACCATGGAAAACCTAGAAGCACTGGACGACCGTTTCATCTTAGTATGGGACTCTTCAGGAGTGCACACCCACGATTCCACCTCGCGTGATATGAACCCAGGATATATCAGTCTCGCGCCAGGTGCTTAACCAACAAGACCACTGAGCCGATATCCAACGGTGTCATTATCTAACTTCAACTAATCCACAGAATTGAGTGACACATCCACCATTGTCATCAGTGGGTTCCTATCTCACAACTGACCTAGTTGAACTCCACTGGTAACGGCTTCTCACTAGAACTCTAGGAGTATCTCTTGAAGTCAGCCACTAGCGAGAATGATAGGTCCTGAGTTCGAATCTCGCGGGGTACGGGATCGTGGATGCACACTGCTGAGGAGTCCCATACTAGGGCGAAACGGCCTTCCAGTGCTTCCAGGTTTTCCATGGTGGTCTAGGTTTAATTGACTCATGATTTCAATCAATGAAATTAGGATATTAATTAAAAATGACTGATTCATTGAAGAGTTCTCTTTTCGGTGAATTCATTTTCAAAGTTATACTTATGGTAATGATAACAAAACGAGATGGAACTCTAAGAAGATCTATTTACAGAAAACTTATGTGGAATGACCAACTATCAAGTGTTTACAGCTGGATCCCCATTAGTGAAAAACGAAATGTCATAATATCACTCGGTACGAGAATACAAAAAATTTGTAATCCCACAGTTATAGATGACTAAACTGGGCCTTTTGAAGGGAATATTTATCAAAAACGGGTATCCTTCGATATTCATTGATGAGAACATAAAACTGAAAACGCTTTAAACACAAATAACTTCAGTTAAAAAGAAAATATTATAGATGAACATGAACTTTAAGAGTGACAGAGCTACATACGTTTTGAAGAGGATTTCTGATTCTTTAAAAAAAGTGTTCTTCGCAGCAACGCTGAGAATAATATTTTCCATCCAATCATTGTTCATCAATAATCTTAAAGATAAATGATCTCATCTGACCAATTCAATGAGCATTTACCAATTTACCTGCTCATATGGAGCCAGGTATATAGGTTGTTCGATGCGTACTTTGTCTAAAATAATTTAAGGACATTATCCGGCGTGACTGAGAAGAGGAGGGAACGGCTCAATAAGAAGTTCAATAATCGAACACATTTTGAATACAAATTACTCAATCAAGATGGACTCTGCGTTTAAAATCATCTACAAAGTAAGTAGAAGTTTCCCAAAGGCAGTTATATTGCATCTTCTTACCATTGCCGAAGCAATAGCCATAGATCTGGGGAAAACCAGACTTGTGTATCTAAAAGAGTTGTTACAACCTCTTCTTCTATCATGGTCTTAATGTCTTATAATTTTTTTCTTCATATTTTTCTTCTTTTACAGCCATCTGCCTCCTCTTCCATCTTCTCTTTAAACCTTCTACCCCCAACTGACTTATTTCTGTTTCTATGATCCTACTAATTACATTTCATTTGAATTTTATCTTATCATGCTGAGCCATCCTTTCCCAATGATAATTTCTCTATGTATCTTTATGATGAATATTTAGGCCATTAACAATCAAACTATTATTAGTTTTCAGTATAGGGTTATGAAGATTATTAAGTTATTTATTGAGATCATAAACTGATTGATGTTAGACCACCATTGAAAGCCTGGAAACACTAGATGGCCATTTCGTCTTATTGTGAGACTCTTTAGCAGTGCGCATCCCTAACCCCGCTCATGGGATTCGAACCCTGTTTAAAATCTTTTTCATATCTCACAACTCACCTGTTCACTTACTAATATTCATGGATTTGAGCTGCTATAGAATTTTATCATAGGAAGGAATAGTTGTCTACTGTTGCTTGATTTTGAAGCAAACTCTAACTTGGGTTAATATATGATCAATACTCAATCTTTCTTTTCTATATTACCATCACGAAATTAACTACTTCTATGAATCCGATGTTCATCTTGTTGTGCTAATGAGGTATGGTCTACATTGCCTGGTCACAATGTTGTAGCTGACTAACTGACTGATAAATACTTCATACAAATCAACACTATTATTATTCAATTCATTGTATTTATCATATCAAAATGGATACATAGAATTCACTTACTACTAATTGTTGCATTTCAGCACGTGCTCTTCCTGACTGTTCAATAAGACAACGTCTTTCTTCTTCTAAACTAATTTGAATTTTTGCCAATCTATCATGTTCTTGTTTTGTTAACCATCTATCCTAGATTACAATAATAAAAATGAACCCTGAAAGATGATATTCGTTAGCTATTCAACTAAGAATGTATATTCATTCTATTTTCAGTTTTATTATAAAAACTGTGTATTTTATACAGATGTTAACGGTAATATCAAATGTTGTTGATATAATGCCTCCAAATGCCTTGGGGTACATTCGAGAGTGGAGAGATTCAGCTACCCCTCTCGAAATACTCTCACACTGTCAGCGAATACAGTCACTTCCTTCTCGTATCGGAGGTGTTATTTACGAAATTGAAAGGACGAAAAGCGAGTGTCCGACGCTTTAACCTGCTCCACCTAAGGGTGTCGGAAAACTAATGATGCACATGGGCTCCAGGATTCTAAGGAAACGAATGGTGTATGAAACTATTGTTGATTACTGATTACCATGGGACTGTATCTCCTTACATTGATCTCAACCATTTAGTCGATCATTCATAGGCAACGTAGAACCTGGCATGTATTGTATATCAGCTGAAGTTATCATACCAAAAAGCACAGCAAGATAAATCTCATAGCAACAGAAGTAGTAATACTAGCATATTAGTAGAAAACGTTAGTCACTGATAATATAGTTCAACATGGAAGAATGAATTTGTAAATTAGAAAAAAGCACATGATCATTTTAAAGTCAAAGATATAAAGGGGGAAACCAAGAAGTGGATTCTCCCTTTGTGATTGATTCTAAATCATGTCACCAAACACCTTAAATCAGTGGATTATAGTTACCGCGCAGACACCAACCAAGTAATCTGAATTCATCAATACAGTTTAGTCTCACAGTTGAATATGTCATGAACTGATGCTACATCAGATATTCACAAACAAATGAACGAATTATTGATTTAGTCATATTCTTTCTATATAAAATACTAAATAAGCAACATTGAACTAATAAATCTAGAATGTAAGAAATAACAGCTAACATTCGATAAAGCAATATGATCAAGTACCAATGTAGCATTTCAGTTATGGCTTCAGATTACTTCACTGGATTGAAAGTAAACAATGAAGCTTAACGCTGAGTTCATTAACGATGAAGATCATTTCAAAGATGAAGAACAACAATTTGACTTGAAATGTATTGAGTTATATTGTGTGAGATAATTTCTTATAATCTAATACAATAGAATTGAACAGTATTGACATCAAACTTTTCAACGTTTTTCCTAAACAACTTGTGTTTACCTTACAAATTGTAATAAAGAGATGGATAGTAATAGTTGATAGTAATATTATAAGGCGGATGCGCACTGCTGAGGAGTCCCACAATAGGACGAAACGGCCGTCCAGTGCTTCCAGGTTTTCCATGGTGGTCTAGCTTCAACTGACTCATGATCTTAACCATTGAAATTACTACAATCCCCACAAAAACCCATCTGATAGTAATATTCTAGTTGATCATGCACAGAGGTGGTGGACTGTAAAGCGAGTCAGTCAGTCAGTAACGACGTAGAACTTCGTACGTACATACACCAGTTCGAGTTGCCACACCACATTAGCACAGAGATGCAGTGGTCGATTCGAATCCCGTAGTGGTAGAGGGGGGGGTAAGCGTATAAGCAGTAATCAGAAACATTAGGGTTTGAAGATGTTATTTAAAGAGTATAATCCATTGAAATAGATTTGGAAAGAGAAAAAAAGAGACAAGGAGGACGTGAAGAATTCAGAAGATTAGAATTTGGGAGAACACAAAAAGTGTATGCACCTGCACCATTGCAAACGATTCAGGGTCTCTAACTATCGATTGCTATCATTTCGCAGTCCCCAACCAGGTAGTCTACACCTACCAACATGACTCAGTCCACTTGTCAGTGACTTCATGGACTTGTGCCATGTTTTGGTCTGGCCGCACCTAGCTTTCTTCCAACCTACTCCTATACCATTGAGCATCGCACGTCAAGTCAGTCGGTCGTTGGGCATACGTATCACGTGTCCCAGTCATCTCAACTGATGAAGTTTCACTACTTCATCAATTGATTTGCCATCCTTACCTAGTACCCGTTTCCTAACAACTGTGTTACTTACTCGATGGTCTCAGGATATACGAGCAATGCTTTGAAAACCCCTATGATCGGATAGTAGTAACCTACGAATATTCTCTACTCTTACCGGCCATGTTTCACTACCATAAAGTAGGACGGAACGAACTGCTGAGCAGTAAACACGTCCTTTAGTTGATAGACGGATTTTAGCAGTGCCGATGAGAAATGGTGTGGGTCATAGCCATACATTTGTAACAAATTAAGGCCTATCGAATTGATGAGGTTAACATAGATACTGAATATTTCTCAATGTATTGATTTTGATGAATAACATATTGTTAAATTCATCTTCCCATTATACTATACATATGAATTTGGATTAACAAGAAGTCTTGTTTAAACTCATCTTCCCATTCATTTGAATCAGTTATTTGAATTTTCTCATTTATATTTAGAACTGCGAATGATCCTTCTGTTATAAGCATATGTGCATCCTGTGCGAATTACCTCAATATTGCCTTAAGTCACAAGCGTTATAAGCATTTAATCTTAATTGGGACTCGTCGATTGCATGTACATAGATCCCAGAGTTGACGTTCCCTCCGGTATTGGAACCCAGTATTGTTCGCTTCAAATGTCGTAATCATCTTCATACCGATAATCACATTGTATCCATTGATTTCGCTAATCCCAATGGAACTTCTCCTAGTCATATATATCAGATTTCACAGTCTTATAAACCTTAAATATAGTCAACTACATTACTATGTTCAAATGGAAGACATAACTGATCTACAATTACATTTGTATACCATCAAATATTGACTTAATGATCTAAAGCGTAGGAGATCAAAGGTTTTAGGTTCGATTCCCGATAGCAGGGTTACAGATGAGCGTTTTTAAAGAGTCCTATACAACGACTAAATGACCATTCAGCTGTTCAAGACTTCCAATGGTTATCTAACTTAGATTGATTCAACATATTATTAAGACAATACTCATATTTATAATGATAAAAACTTACATCTGTAGCCAACTTATTATGTTCACGAAATTGAATTTCCAATTTGGAAAATGAATCTGCTATCTGTTTTCGTTCATAATCCAATGAAGTCTCCTTTAGAGAAGAAATAATCATTCAATGACAACAAAACAATGGTAGGTTATGGGAAGTAATCGACAGGAAATCCTACGTGACTGTGGTTTCATATTTGTTAACGTAGAATTCAAACTTATGTCATTTAAAGTTACAATGAGTAACAATAACGCTGAATCATTAGGGAGTTTACAATTTCCCCATAGTCTATTATACTAAGAGATTCGACATCACATTGACTTGAAACTTAATATTGGGTGGTTAGAAACAACTAGTTGAAAGTCATGGTTCCCCCTCTAGGTGCAGATCAGATCCAAAAAGTAGGACAATTTAGGGTTTCCTAACATAAAATGTTTACTCTTTAGAATAAACATCTACATGTATGAATGTCGATACATCTTAATTGAGATTCCTACTGACCGACATGAATTTGCAACTATTATTACGCATTATTTTAAACAATACGATGATCCATCAGTATGGAGGATTGTGAAGAATGTTAAGTGTTAAATCGATTTAGATCAGTTAGTGATTTCCATAAAATGATCATCGATTACAATTGGTTCGTGAAAACTATTCACAACCACAGTCATCTTATTGACGAAGTGAGTTTTTATTTCCAAAAAGGTTATTGATGACATTAGCTTTATTGAATTGATGCTAAAATTGTTTATACTCACTAGAGCTAGAACATTGATGACTCGGATGCTGGAAGAATAGAGATGAATCAGTATAAATTGAAACAACTCTCGAACTCAAGGCATCACCACCCAGTGATCAATCAATTGTGATAACATCTCAGTCCTACAGGAGGTTAGTCACGGCTCGGATAGCTCAGTGGTAACGTCTCTGACTTTGAAGCTGGGTGACACGAGATCGAATCCGCCAGGGAGCATCAGTTCCCTCAAGATTACAGGTACACCTTGCTGACGAGTTCCAAGTAGCACGAAACCCGGGTCCAGGGTTTCCTGTTGACTACCTCCAACCACCATCTAAATCTCAATATATAGTGCCCGCAGTGTCGAGTCACCTAGACTGGTGGCCACATTGCAACATGATCGATAGCATTCGATCTGCACTAATAAGGACTAGACAAGCATGATATTGATCACCACCCAGTGATCAATCAATTGTGAATCCATTGTCTCATATTTCATTGTTCATGCGTTTTCTTACAAATTCCATTGTGTTCTCGCTCTTCCTTTCTTGATCTTCCCCCATCTTCTGCTGCAAGACATTATGTTTTTAACTCGCGTCATATACTACTTACATCAATATAAGTAGCACGCACCACAGTGGAGCTTTCATCGTTCTTTCGAACAACATCGTCAGTACAAACTTCAGGTATATATGATTATACTAATTAATTCTGATAATAAAACCTGCGAAATTGTAACAAATTTCCCTTTGTATACTTATGTAACTTGTGATTATTTAATGAAGACGTACAAAATGTAATTCCTATCTATATCTGATTGTTTTTGTGATTAGTCGTGCCTCCATGTTGCATTTGATAGACGACTTCTATAATGATCCATTCTCATTTCTTCAAAGGATAGAGAAAGATGGGGAAAATATGTTAACCATCACAGTGCTACTCTTGTTGAGTTGTTCAGTAATCAGACTAGCAATAGGCTTTAGACATTCTTTGGAAGCGAGTAATTACATTCAGTCGATTGACATAATTAGTTAATTAAAACAAATTTAAAATATCAGAAAGGGGTTTTGTGGATATTATAGTAATTTCAATAGTTGAGGCCATGAGTCGACTGAAGCTAGATCAGTATAGTACCACAGAACTTCCAAGAAGAAGATCGTCCCGTAATTTCGTGAATTGGTTGAGGTTAGATATTAACACCGTTGGATACCGGTCGGCTCAAATGGTCTGAAGGCCCTGGGTCCAAACCCCGCGGGTGAAATCTTGAATGCGCATCACTGAGGAGTTTCACAGTAAGACGAAACGGCCGTTTAGTGCTTCCAAATTTTCAATGGTGATCTAACATCAGTCGGTTCAAGATCTCAAACAATAACTTCATCATCTCCACAACCCTATACTGATAAGATGTTTCTGTCATTTACTTCTTTCAGTAATGAATGAACAACAAACAAACCAATTTATTAAGACTTACACGTTGATTTAATTTATCTTCAAGTATATGTAATGCTTCTTCACGTCTTGTTAATTGATCATGTCGTATTGTTGTATTTTTTATTTGTTCTTGTTGTGATCTACTTAAATCGATTAAAGTAGTTTTTATTTGTTCTAAAAGATTTTTTAATTGTTCACTATTTGGTTGTAATTCAGTGATTGTACGTATTTCATGTTGTGAAGCACATTTTAACCGATCCATTAATTCTTGATGATGTTTTTTTAACATTTCAATTTCTTCACTGAAATGGGTTTTTTTTTAAAAGAGGTAGCTGTTGTTTCACAAAATGGCATTCATCATCAATTGACCATAGATATTAGAAAGAAATCAGTCATTATTTCATCTTAATATGATAATGTTTAGTACTGAGTATTCATAACCTCATCAGGGATGAAACTCAAGGGACCTATGGACTGAGAGTATTACATTTAGACTTTGAAGCAGGGAATTTAGCCAGTAACAGCTGAAGAGTCTCACACTAGGAAGAAGCAACTGATCATTAATTGTCTAGCTGAAGTCAACCTATGAGCTAAAACCACTTTTTATATTGGATAAATCATCATATCATATCTAAATAAATAGATAGTTTTACTTCAATAATAGAGAAATTGTGCCATTCAATCTGAAGGTCATTGAGTGATCTATTTTCCATTTCAAATACTGTTCTAGAATCTGTTACTTTAAGGATCAAAAATGAATGATAACAGTTGGAAAGTTATCTTAATGAAGAAAAAAACAGGGGCGATTGACGTTGCTGAATACCAAGTGTACTAATTAGATAAATTATCTAGGTTAATCCACATACCTTGTGAATAACTGTTCTGTTCACACTGACAATAGGTTAGCGGGCGATGTCTATCAATTGTTTAAATCTGGTCAGATTTCTACGATCGATTTGGAATTTCTCCACTAGTGTAGGTGGCTCAATATCGAAATGCAATCCATTTTAATTTAAGTTGTTGGTTAGGAAAATGGGCAAAATATCAAGCTTTATCTAAGCAATCATTAGAATGACTTTTCAATAGTAAAGAGCTGAAAAAGATGATATCACTCACCATTCATTAACCAATCAACGTGCATAACTCAGTCCAACAAAAGGTTGATCACCACCTGAACAGTTCAGCGGAAGCGTTTCTAACTGGAACTGAGTAGTAACATGAGTATGAATCTTATGCGCAGCATCAGTTTCTTCAATATTGCAGATAAGCTTTGTTGGGAAGTATTAAGTAACAAAAATTTTGATAATACATGGCTTCCCATCAATTGATTGTAACCTTGTTTTTACCGGGAATCATAACTGTGACATTAAACAGCCCAGTGTCTATAATATTCTAAAGCTCTGTTTTTTACATATACATCAAGTGGCATTAGATAGACTACGAGATTATTATTATTATTTTAGTATTTAGACACATAAACAATGGTACAAGGAGGCATGAAATAGATATGCGCCACATAAGTCATTCGATTTGTGTGGAGGCACCAAATTATTTTATTTTAACACATAGATATTGGTACAAGGAGGCACCAAACAACATATGCGCCACACAAATCTCATTTGACTTGTGTGAGGGCTCTGATACTGCCCGGGTGCCCAAACCGAAGCAGGTGATTTTCTTAGGGAGCCACTCCCCGAGCCTTTGACCTGAAGGTCTGACGCACAAGGCAATGGAGCATCGTAAGGAGACGCATTCCCATGGAAGCCGGTGACCAACAATTGGTTCATACACCATTTGTTCCCTCAGGATACTGGAACCCATGTGCACCATTGGTTTGGGATCGGGTTAAAGCGCCGGACATTCGCTTTTCGTCCTCCCATTTTCGTAAACAATACCCCCGCTACGAGAAGGCAATGAGTAGAATTTCCCTGGCATAGGCTATATACGCGTGGCCATGTAAGAGCGTTTCGAGCGGGAGAACGGACTCTCCCCACTCGCAGCCGTACCAGGGCATTTGGAAACTACTAAAAGCAAGGGAGCACTTCAAAAACTACTTTTTTATTTATTAAACAATGTCAATCATCATTACAACCTATAATAATTGAGATATAGAAAGCGAAAAAAATGTTTTACTTATGTGACTGTTTTAATTCATTCAATTCACGTTGATGTGTTTGATGTGCTTCATTTAATTTATTTGTTAGATCTGTTAATAAATGATCACGTTTCTCTTCAATTTGAACTAATCGTTCACGATTCTGTATTTCAAGGTAATTGATTTCTTCCCTAAGACTAAATTAAAAAAATAAAAGAAAACTCACTTGACGACAATATTTTAAAAAATCAAAGATGAAAATCAAATAGAGAATCGATTTATTCCGCAAGTGAGATCATGGATGCTCCACTGATGAGAAGTCCCACAATAAGACGAAACAGCCATCCAATGCTACCAGCTTTTCAATGGTGCTCTAACATCAATCGGTTTACGATCTCAATTGAAAACTTAATAATCTCCACAACCCTATACCGATAATTACCATGTGCTCACTAGTGATTAGTTAAGTGAAGGAATTATCGGTTTTAGCGAGAAGCCATGACCAGTGGAGCTAATGCATGTCAGGTAGATACAGGTATGTACCCCAGTACAATGGAAGATGGTTGCGCAATTTCGTGGATTGGTTGAGGTTAGATATCAACACCGTTGGATATCGGCCGCCTCAGTAATCTGGTAGGTTAGGCCTTCCTCGCAAGACTGAAGGCCCTGGGTCCGAATCAAGCGGGCGGGATCGTGAATGAGCACTGCTGAGGAGCCCCACAATGGAATGAAATGGTCGTCCATTACTTCCAGGTTTTTAATGGTGGTCCAACGTCGTTCGATTAATAATCTCAATTAAAACCTCATTATTTTAATACTTAGTCATAAATTTTATATAATAGATTAACTTAATAGAGAATCTCAACATTGTGATTTAAACAGGTTATCCAGGTTTTTAATTACTCCCAAACGGGAAGTAAATCTAAATGAGGTAAGAGGTATCCGTTTTGATTGATTATATGTAATAGTAATGGAATAGTTGATTTAGCATTCAACTTTCAATCAGTAGATTACAGATTTAAACTTTCTTACATGTACATTGATACAGATAACAATACAACCCACTACGTTCATATACAAAGAATTCAGCTTAAAACTAACTACATTAATATGTAATTAATAAATTAGTTAAATTATTAGTTTAGAAAGGAAAATGAGGAAAAAAAAACTGTGATAAGCAAAGATGGATGATGGCTAACAATGGAATTCAGGACACGCGTTTCGTCCTATTTGGGACTCGTCAGCTGGATGTACCTAAATCTCAGAATTGATGCTTAAATAAACACGACCGAATTGATAGAGACTATGATTTGAAAATGAAATGAAATAAGAGAACAAAAAGTATGAAATCATATTGAAAATTATGATCAGAAGTGTTAGATCTTGTGACCGCCAATCGGAGAGCAGTGAATTGTCGATCGGACCAAGGACGCGTAAAACACACGCAAGCAGCCTAGAGTTCTGATTGGTCCTGCTTTCCGCCTAGCACAGTCAGTTAAGTCCAGAACACCAATCTCAGCCTATGCAATATGAATCCTTATATTTCAAACATACTGAGTTTATATACCAATCAAACAGACCACAACGTACCATAAAATATGGAACAACATTTGTACAATATTTGGCCAAAAGTGACTGTGGGTGAGGGAGGTAGTAATTAATAGTCAGGACATAATTCAAGAATGGTAAATCGTAGAAACATAGTTCATAGGTCAAAATAAAGCTCATAATAAGAAGGACATGAATATGAACAGTTTAGTTACATAACAATTATACGACAAAAATATACGTTTAGTATTAGTCCACAAACGGATCCTAAAAGTTACCATTCATTATGTTTATCGGGACCTAACAAGAAGGAAGATAAAAAATCATTATATCTGAACTACTACAACTTCGTTTGAAGTATGTCCCATTGATCGTGTTGATTGTGTAGGCATCAGCCAAGTAGTTTGTACCTATTCATATGGCTTAGATAAAGAGTTAATGACTTTTTTGGACTTATGCTATTAGTATGGCAGATTCTAGCTTTCTTTCAACTTACTGCTAGTTTGGTCAATATAAGGCATCACGGTAGGTAGAGTGAACGATAATTTCAGCTTGAGAATAAACAACTCATATAGTACATCTTTACAAATCAATGAGATTATCTGAATGATCAACGAAACGTTTATTGCTAGACAATGGGTAACACATTTAGTCTCGGTTATTCGCTATGGTATTCTTTGAAAATAACTAAACAAATATTGAAGTTTAACCAATAATCATTAGATAACTAACTGAGTCAAGTTATCAGTTTTGGTTGGAAATCTGGAAGCATTTACTTACTGGTTCTCCATGCAATCACTTCTGGGGTTTTAAGCAATACAACGTAAAAAAAGAAAAGAAGATAGCACATTGATCAACAAAGAAATAATGTAAAAAGAAAACTGATTTACCGATTCTCTTTACGTTCTGCACTTTCCTTAATCAAATCTAATTTAGTTCTACAAAAAAGGAAATAATTGAGATTGACAATATCAAAATCATATTATCAATATTGTCAGTAGTATATAACAACAACAGCGACCGATTTATTCATTGTAAAAAAAGGTTAAGCGCTCGTGAGTGAGACTAACAGGTCCTGAGTTCGAATCTCACAAGGTGGGATCGTGGATGTGCACTGCTGAGGAGTCCCATACTAGGACGAAACGGTCGTTTAGTGTTTTCAGGTTTTCCATGGTGGTCTAGCTTTAATTGACTCATAATCTCAACCATTGAAATTACTATCATATCCACAAAAACCCTTCTGATATTGTAAAAAGATTTTAAAAATAGTCGGACCTAGTTTTTGTGCTAGTAGATATTCGTCAATAAGGTTTACCTAGAATCTTAAGCCGATGTTCCTTATAGGATTCAAACCCCGTATCAATCAAATTTATGGACTGCAATGTAATCATCTATTGTTTTCTCAAAGAACAGACAAAGATGAAGGTATATTAATCACTATGGTATTATTTTCTCCCCTAAATTATACACTCACTAACGTCGCGATATGTTGGTGATTAAAGGCATAATATATTAGTTACAATAGATTAAAGATCGGAGGATGTCTCACAATATTAACATAGTTGTAAAAAGATTATCTAAATGTTTGAATAAGTTGTTCTCCATGAGTCAGTGGCTAAGGACGATCTGCTATTGAGAATAAAAACGCCAATAATCTGAACAAGAAGTAGATTGGAATGCATATAATTTAATCAGTACTGATGTTTGAAATAAATCAATCTTAAATTTAATGGAGAAGAGATTTGTAGCAAAGTTAGATGTTTTTCATCACCTACTTCTACTTGAAATAGGCTGTGATGATGATGAGGAGGAGGAGGAGGAATGAAAGCTCTAGGTTTGACCCCTGAATACTTCGTGTGTGTTTACTTCTGATGGACCTCATATTAGAAGTAGACATCTGTCCTGTACCCTTAGGTCTTCAATCGTCATTTCATGATGTGAAGCAACAAAATTGAATGAATTAACGACACAAAAAAAGAGCAAATAAAATGCTCATCATGATTCTTGTTCTACGCGCTAAACTTACTTTAAAGTTTGCTCCATAATTAGTAATTCTTCACGATGTTGTTTTTTAATTAATTCTAATAAATTAATTAAATTATCACGTTCCATTTCAAGACGTTTAATTTGGGCTTCCGACTCCATAGATTCATAATTAGTATTTTTCTATGAGAGAGTGTAAGAGAAAAGGTGATACAGAGAAAGTACTGGTTTTATTTAACAGAAGTCTCCAAATGCCCTGGTACGGCTGAGAGTGGGGAGAGTCCGTTCTCCCGCTCGAAATGCTCTCATGTGGCCACGCGTATATAGCCTATGCCAGGGAAGTTCTACTCACTGCCTTCTCGTGGCACGGGTGTGGTTTACGAAAATGAGAGGACGAAAAGTGAATGTCTGGCACTTTAACCGAATCACAAACCAATGGTGCACATGGGCTCCAGTATCCTGAGGGAACAAATGGCGTATGAACAAATTGTTGGTCACCGGCTTCCATGGGACTGCATCTCCTTACGATGATCCACTGCCTTGTGGATAAGACCTTCAGGTCGAAGGCTCCGGGAGTGGCTCCCTAAGAAAATCACCTGCTTCGGTCTGGGCACCCGGGCAGTATCACAGCACTTATACAAATCAAATGAGATTTGTGTGGCGCATATGTTGTTTGGTGCCTCCTTGTGCCAATATCTATGTGTTAAAATAAATGAATAAATAAATACTTAACAGAAAATTTCCAGAAGTTCTAGTGAGAATCCGTGATTAGTGCAGTTCAACCAAGTCTGTTGTGAGATAGTAACTCACTGAAGACATTGGTGGACGGTGGTGTAATTTCGTGGATTAGTTGAAATTAGACATTAACACCATTGGATGCCGGTTCAGTGATCTAGAGGTTAAGAGCTCGTGAGAAAAACCAAAGGTCCTGGATTTGAATCTCGCAAGTGGGATCGTGAATGCGCACTGTTAAGGCGTTCCATACTAGGATGAAACGGCCATCCAGTGTTTCCAGATTTTCCATAGTGGTCTAGCTTTCACTGACACACGAATTCAACTATTAACTGAAAATTATCATTATGTCAATTACCACTTACATTTATTTATATATTTGTAACATGAAATGTTTAGTACAAAATAATGATAAGGAATGCACTTGATTACTAATAGACAATGACAAGATAGTTTGTTTATGAAGTGGAACTACGGAGTTAAATGTAGATGTATAGTAATCACATTTATTGGTCAGTCAGTCAGTCAGTAACAACGTAGAACTTCGTACGTACGTACATCAGTTCGAGTTGCCACACCACATTAGCATAGAGGTGCAGTGGTCGATTCAAATCCCGTAGTGGTAGAGGTAGCAAGAGTATAAGCAGTAATCGGGAAGATTAGGGTTTGGAGATGTTATTTAAAGAGTATAATCCAGTGAAAGAAATTTGGAAAGAGGGAAAAAGGGACATGAAGAATTCAGAAGATTAGAGTTTGGGAGAACACAGAGAGTGGATGCACCTGCGCCATTGCGAACGATTTTGAGCCATGTCATTCAGGGTCTCTAACCATCGGTTGCTATCATCTCGCGGTCCCCAACCAGGTAGTCTACACCTACCAACATGACTCAGATTCTTACTGTTCCGTTCAGTCGGACAGCGCACAAACGACTGTTTACTGGGATCCACTCTAAGAGAGCTAGTTCTGCCCTAGGACTCAATGCTATACCTACGCCGGCGAGGCCACGGGAAGCAGAATCAGGGCTTCCAGATACACGAAGCGTAAATCGAGTCGGTTCTTTATTTTGGCATGGTGAGGTCAAATGAATGACGCTACTCGGATCCTGTATGCGCGTTTCGGAGACGCAGCACACATCGATGGCGCGAGATTCTAAAGTCCTATCTAAGGAAGCCTGCTGTCCTATTTGGCACAGTGTTCGTACGTTAAAAGCTCCTACGTGTAGTTTAGAGCGTGGTTTCAGGAGACCAGGAATGGCGTTCCACGTACTCGAATCGTTTGCCCTAGCGGTGCGAGGTGATAAAGAGACGTGAGGAGGGTTAGTCGGGAGGATAAGAGAGGTATTAGGAGGTGTAGGAAGGATTTGAATGTGACCACCTTGGTCTCTTGTGCTGTCACGGGTATGAGGGCTGATGTCACTTCCCGGCTGCCCACACCGTGGAAGGGTATTTCTTGATGAACCTGAAAAGGAAATTGGATTAGTGTTGGTCTTGACGACCTGGGAGCGTGACCGCAGAGCCCAAGGGACAACTGCTTGAGGCCGGTCGCGCACGGTCTTTTTGTGGAAGGTTTTTGACGTGTTAGCTCCGTTCTTCAAGGGGCCTTACCGCCGGAGACGGAAATCCGTGAGGTAAGGTGAGGTGTGCATTTTTAGGGTCGACCTTTTCTAACCCCACCCCTCCTTGTGGGAAGGCAGCATCGCTGTCATGCTGGTTGTCCGAGGGAAACACCTTACTGCTGTCACACCTCTCTACAGTCAGCAGTACGACTTCGCCCTCAGACCTTGAGTTGCTGCTTTTAGTCTTACCGTTCGCCAATCGACCTGCCTGGCATGGTAGAACCTGCAGGAACATATGTTCCAGCCAATATAGCTCGGTTGGGTCATCACGATAGGCAAGCCCGACCACCACGTCAAGGTAGCAGCTTCGATCGGGCACATTTATTGGAAATAAAATTGATCCCATAGTAAAATCTACAAGATAGAATAATTCCATAGCTTGAAACTTTACGAGACACTGTTCAAACTACAAATTACAATTGATTAATCACTGGATGGTGATCAATGTCATGTATGTTAGATCCTTCTTAGTGTAGATCGAATCCTATGGATCATTTCTTTGAAGTTTTTATTACATTCATTGTAGAGAAAAAAAAAGAGTAAGATACAATTTCTAAATGAAAGAGATCTTGAACAGTCAGGATCCAATATGAGTTCTATATCATTTATTACTACTTATTCTCTTTCTGTATTCAAAAAAAAAAATTAATACAACTTACTCTATCAAATGATGATAATGAAGAGGATGTTGAACGTGGACGATCAATGTCTAGTTTGTCGAAATCATTTGGTAGTTGAGTGACTAATAATGAAGAACAACATTTTAAAACATAGAAATTAACATTAATTTATTTATGTAAAAGACTATCTAATTAAAATATGTACAGTATTCATAGAATCAACAACCAACTGTGGGAAAGAACAAACCAGATTCCAGCGGAGGAAGAAATCAGGAAGAAGCGCTGGAAGTGGATAGGACACATATTGAGGAAAGCACCCAACTGCGTCACAAGACAAGCCCTCATATGGAATCCTGAAGGCCAATGGACACATTACGCCGGGAAATGGTAACAGACATGAGAAGAATAAACGAAAATTGTATAGAACTAGAAGGGAGGACACAGGACAGAGTGGATTAGAGAATGCTAGTTGGCGGCCTATGTTCTACTAGGAGTAACAGGCGTAAGTTAGCTAGTAATAAGTATATAATCTACTTCACAACGCAAGCTAATTTAATTGTTTAACTTAATATTAATGGACATTGGTGGAATTTCTGTTCACTGACGTCTACTTCAAAAAAAAAGAACTTGATCACATCGTATGATTGTATATTATCTATCGAGTACTATTCTATCATAGTGAACGAGAACATCAATGGGGACAATCGAATGTATTTGAATATAAAAATTACAGAACATCTTAGTAAAATCTGAGAACCATACAATATACACTTCTTTCACAAAATGTCAATCAATCATCTCAGATTTGATTGTTCCTTCATTTCCACACAGACACACGGACAACCTCAAGTGGTGTCCGTCAAGGCTGTCCACTTTCTCCATTTTTGTTTAACTTCATCATAGACCTATTGGTAGAAATAACATTCTCGTCGACTGAATTCTCGGGTATTGATCCCCTACCAGGAGGTCCACTTATCAACTTAGAATACGCAGATGACATAGTCCTGTTTGGTGAAGACGCTGACAAAATGCAGAGTCTTTTGGTAGCACTGAGCAACAATGCCAGAATGTTTGGAATGCGCTTCTCTCCCTCGAAATGCAAGTTGTTGCTTCAGGACTGGCCTGCGTCAACACCTGAACTAAGGATAGGGAGTGAAGTAGTCGAACGCGTCGATAACTTCACTTATCTTGGAAGTCTGAACAGCTCTAAAGGGTTGGTGTCTGACGAAATCTCAGCACGGATTCGAAAAGCTCGTTTGGCTTTTGCCAACTTACGTCACCTATGGCGAAGGCGAGATATCCGTCTATCAATAAAAGGACGAGTATACTGCGCGGCAGTCCATTCCGTTTTACTTTACGGCAGCGAAACATAGCCATTAAAAGTAGAAGATATTCGTAAGCTACTAGTATTTGACCACATATGCCTTAGAAATATTACTGGCGTCTGCTGGGATCACCGGGTAAGTAATAGTCAGGTTACACGCAGGGTATTATGGAATGATGGTAAATCAGTTGATGAGGTTGTTAATCTTCATCGACTGAGATGGTTGGGCCACGTGTTACGTATGCCTGAACACCGATTATCACGACGTGCAATGGTAACCGGTGTTCGGAATGTTTGGAAGAAAGTTAGGGGTGGCCAAACCAAAACGTTGCATCAGTACTTGAAGTCACTACTAGTCTGAGCCATGTTGGTAGATGCAGACTACTTGGTTGGGGTCCGCGTGACTATCGTAATCAATGGTTGGAGACTCTGTGTGACATGGTTCAGAATCGATCACAATGGCATCGGTGTATACACTCCCTGTCTTCCCTTTAACTAAGAGATTAAAATCACTTCATATCTTTCTTTCTATGAACTAATTCTTTCTTCCTATACTATATCCTTATATGCAATCTTTCTCCCATATATTACCACCTTTGACCTAACCACTCCTATGAATCCGGTGTCCATCTTGCTGCGTTAATGAGGTATGGCAACCTAGACCGATGCACATATGTGCCTGGTCCTTTGTTGTAGCTGACTGACTGACTGACTGACTCATTTCTATACCATTCTTTGTTCTCGTTCTCATTTTCGTTAATCTTCTTAACCTTCTGCCATCAGGTGTTTCACTTCCGATTGATGCTACACACTACTTATATCTGTCAACATCAGTAGTACATTTATCATACTATTTATTCATTTTAACAATCATAAACCACATTCGTTGAATAAACTCTAATTCATAATATTTCTCTTACTTGAAATTGGATGAATTGATTCTATTGATGAAGGACGACGTGTATGAGATCGAGTAGTTTTCATTGATTTTGAATTGTCAATTAATTTATCATCGGATAAAAGATTAAGAATTTGATTTGAAGAGCTTTAAAACAAAGTACAAACAGAGTAAAATGAATAGAAGAAAGTAGTGTTTTTTTTCAATTACATTTATATAATGATACAAACTCTCCTCCTTTATCCGAGTTTGGAACCGGCAGTAACCCTAGAGGGATTACAGGCTTATCATATATTTTGTAGATTGAATGATACACATTTCATCCTATTCAAGACCCATTATCTAAGTATAAACTTACATTATGACTCAAATTCACTAACCATTCCATAACTAGCTATGATACCCAAAATACAATAAATCTGTAACTAGCGGAGGCATCTAGACAGGAAATCACAGACTGCTATAAAGAATGATATAAATAAATTACGATGTGTTTATTATGATTGTGTTTGATTGGCCAAAGAAAAGTTGACTTTAAGTTATCTAGGACATTTTGTTAAAGTTATCCTTTGTTTGGGTTTTGTACCAGACGGTACACACCAGGGAGCACCAGTTCCCTAAAGATTACATGTATACCTTGCTGACGAGTGCCAAGTAGCACGAAACCCGGGTCCAGGGTTTCTTGTCGACTACCTCCAACCACCATCTAAATCTCAATATATAGTGCCCACAGTGTCGAGTCACCTAGACTGGTGGCCACATTGCAACATGATCGATAGCATTCGATCAGCACTATAATAAGGACTAGACACGCATGACATTGATCACCACCCAGTGATCAATCAATTGTGGGTACACGTTATCAAAGCATATCTAAAATTTTGAAGAACTTGTGTCACTCCACATATAACTCTGAGACGATGTTAAATCATTTAGATTAATGGCTACATTGCAAGTTGATTGATGGAATTCTATCACCACTAAAGGCATGATACTAGTTATTATTACTAAGTTATCAGTCAGTTGACACACTTGCTTTATTCCTAGCTATCGCACAAGACTATTGAAATAAAATCCAACTCTTAGAGCTAAAATTGTTAGAACAGAATGGGAAGTTGCAAGTAAATCATTGAAAGTTTAGTGTTTATACCAAATTTAAAATGTTATATACATGTGCATTCACCTCTTTACCATTTGCAAGTATAGATCAACAGCATTCATATTACACGACACGAGATTAGTCTACGGTATCATTGACCATTGATTTAAATTGTGTAGAAACGGTACAGACATTTCAACTTTTATCTGAAATATAATCGCACTCTCTGATGGAAGAAAATAGGTAACATGATTACAAAGTTGATCTAAGTGAAAAGGACTTATTTATTTGTAGATGGTTTTTATTAAGGTAAAATATCATTTGGAGGACAATTGATAACTATGACTACTGAATAACTGTTACATCATAGCATGAAATGTCCCTCTCTCTATCTGAGTGCATCCATGACCTGTGTGAGATTAAACTAAGGACACTCAATGTTTCACTGTGAACTCATAGAATGTTTTCATTGATATTTCAAATGCTGAAAATCTGTAACTGAAAATGCGTATAAATTAGGTAAGTGTCTAAAAACAATCCTCAACTAGGATGTATTTATCCTTTACCTTTCTAATGGTTAAGCGCTCGCGCGCGAGACTGATAGGCTTAGGGTTTCGAATCTCGCGAGGCCAGACGATGGATGGGCACTGTTGTGGAGTTCCACAACAGGACGAAATGGCCATCCAGTGCTTCCAGGTCTTCTATGGTGGTCTAGCTTCAATTGACCCATGAATTTAACTATTAAATTACTAATATAAATAAATTGTTTTTGACCTAGTTAATTTTCTCTTATATTTCCACTTCTGTAAAATAGTAGTGCCTAAATGATTTGGAGTGATACCTCATATGTTTGAGTCTAAATATGAACGTCAACATAAAGATTCAAGCATATCTTACTGACAAGTTTTAAATGGAAAGAAACATAGATCCTGAATTTCACTGACAAACACAATTCACATATATTGAGATCAACTGATCTGTTTAAAATATAATCATTCAATGGAATAAGTAGCTAACCTTTTATTATTATTATTATTATCATTATCAAGTAGGTTTTTAAATGTGAATTTTCCACATTCTGATGGCGTTGGAGCTGTTTGAGGTCTAATTGAACTAGAGTTGTTATTATTGCCTAACGTTTTAGTCGTTTGTATGTCTAAATCGAATTGATCCTATAGTAATTGTAAATAATAGCAAGCAAAGAAAAACAGTAAGGCACAAACTCGTTAATAATTGGGTAAAATGGTTAGTCATTTCAAGTTGATCATATTTTTTCGGAATATTGAGTAGCAGTAGAATGTAGGTTGTGTAGTTTATTTTATTGAGAAGTCATCAACTATCAATATTTACCATAAAACGGGGATCAAGTACTCATAGATCCTAAAACGCATTAAAGTGATAGGTTTTGTTAATGATACGGTTTGTAAGTCCATTCTAATGACTTGTACTTTTCTGTTTTTGTAATGCTTAACTACTTTAAAGTAAGTATATTCAGTTTTTCAGTTCTGAATAGGAGAAAAACATGGACTACGAATCCTTATATATATACATAAAGATTGGTACAATAAGGCATCAAATAGATATACACCACACAAGTCGCTTGATTTGTGTGTGGGCTGTGATACTGTCCGGGTGCCAAGACCGAAACAGGTGGTTTTTTTAGAGGGCCACATCCCAAACCTTTGATCTAAAGGTCTAATCTGCAAGGCAGTGAAGCAACGTAAGGATGTAGTGTCTGTTATTATGTTAAGCCCATATACCTTATTCTAGCTTTCGGACAGGCCAATCTACTCATCCAACTCGAGTCACATTCTGACCTTGTTATTTATTCGCTTATCAATCTTGACTGTTTTTATATGAGCGCGTAGGTGTGTGTACACTTCTAGTCCCGTTACTCATCACATGTCTGTAACTTATTTTTGTGTAACTATAAATATTGATTAACGCTTGGTTAAAGGGGAGTTGGCTAACCCGCCATCTCCACTGCACGTCGTTTCGCTTCTCTATATTCTATTCGCTGCATATAGAAAATATATGTATTCAAAAGTCCATTCTCGTTGTTTGAATTATTTAATTCCGTTACTGACTAACGCGATTTAAGTCGATGATTATATACAAGGATAGACGATAACAAACATTAATATGGTCTGATCGGAGTCAGATTAACGGGCCACTGAAGTGGAGAGCCCTTCCGACAACATCGATCTAAATGACGACAAAATATCAGGCCCCACAAGGAGATTCAGTCTTATGGTAACCAGCGATCAACAACAGGTTTATACGCCATTTGTTTCCTTAGGATCCTGGAGCCCATGTGTGGCAGTGGTTTGAAACCAGGGTTTTCCAACTCCCCTGGAAACAGCTCTGATGAATGTAAGTAATGGTGGTGTGGATCTGTTGCCTGGAGAAAGACTTCTCGACCTTGAGTATGCGGACGATATTGTCTTACTGTGCGATAATCCCCAAGCCATGCAATCCTCACTTAATCAGTTGGCAATCAATGTCCGTAGGTACGGTATGTGCTTTGCACCTTCGAAGTGCAAAGTACTTCTACAAGACTGGCAGGATTCTAATCCTGTACTGACCCTGGATGGTGAGCAGATAGACGTAGTTGAGAAGTTCGTGTATCTAGGTAGCTGCATAAGTGCTGGTGGGGTTGTGAGTGATGAGATCAATGCACGAATAGTGAATGCCAGAGCGGCTTATGCCAATCTGGGCCATCTATGGCGCCTTCGTGATGTTAGTCTGGCCGTAAAAGGTCGGATCTACAACGCGTCGGTGAGAGCAGTTTTGCTCTATGCTTGTGAAACCTGGCCTCTCCGAGTTGAGGACGTTAGACGACTCTCTGTGTTCGACCATCGTCGTTGTCTCCGAAGAATTGCTGACATCCAGTGGCAACACCATGTCAGTAATGCAGAGGTTCGGCATCGTGTGTTCGGGCACAGAGATGATAATTCAATTGGTGTCACCATCTCGAAACACCGACTTCGGTGGCTTGGACATGTTCTACGAATGTCGTCCCAGAGAATTCCACGTCGTGCATTATTTGCCGACTCTGGGACTGGTTGGAAAAAGCGGAGAGGTGGTCAGTGCATGACATGGTGTCGTGGCATGAAAGAAAGCTGCAAAGGACTGGCTTGTGTTGGTCCTTCACGACTCCCTGGCTGGGGTCCGAGAGATGGTGCTACACAGTGGCTAGAGACGTTATCAGATATGGCTCAGAATAAAAGCCAGTTGCGATCCTGCTGTAACCTTCTTTTACTTTCTCCATAAAAAGTGGTTGTGTCTCCTTTACCTGAAAGATTTCTTCTGATTGTACCTTTTCGTTCCGTCGTTACTACCACACTACCTTGCTCCAATCTCTTCGTCATTGTTCTCTTTTTCTTTTGCGCTCCTTAGTTTTTTTTTCTTTCTACTTCTCTTCGAATTCTTATTGTTTTGTGTGGCGCATATATATTGGCGCTCTCTTGTACCAATATTTATGTGTTCAAATAAATAAATAATAAATATGTGAATTTTCCATATCCACCAACCCGGGTAAACCGCCAGGCATTTACTTTTTGTCCTCTCAATTTCGTAAACAATACCTCTTCCAAGGGAAGGCAGTAAGTATGACTTCCCTGGCGGTAGCTGTATGCATATGGCAATGTGAGAGCATTTCGAGAGAGAGAGAGAGAAAAACTGACTCTCCTGACCCTTGGCCATGCCAGGGCATTTGGTGGCACGAGTCCCACTGTAAGTTCAAAGTATAATCACTATGTAAGTATGGATAATATTGAGTTGTCAGCTCGCAAATAATGTGTTAAAATTGTTACAAGGCAAGGAAACTTTAAGGACTGTGTTGGTTGGTACTAATTGTTTAAACTGGTGTAATTCATATGGTCAAGTGAGAATCTCCAATGGAAAATGAATTATTTAGTATAGCCCCTCCTTCATGAATAAATATCTATAAAAAGAACAGCTGGTCAAAAAAGCAAGTTTTTGTCTCTATCGAATTAACACATTTATTAATAAAAATAGTTAATATATAAATAAACACAGCTGAAATTCGCTTTAGACGTAAATAATTTCAGAAAAACGCACAGTTATTAATTAACTTGTGAAACTAAGACTTAATTACCGGGCTTATTTTTAACACTCTATATCAGACTTCAACTAAACAATGGGAAAGTATAAATTCCTACAACATTACTTCTACGATATTATGGAGAAAGGCGGAAAGCAGTATTAATATGACCTTTAGATTTCGAGGGTATCTTTTATTGAATGAACAGAAGTCTGTGTAAATCAAGAGCGTCTTTCATAAGAAATAATTAAATCTGTCAAAGTATAGTATTTTAAGAATCGTTGTTAATTCCCTATGTTTGATTATGAGGTTTACAATATTATTATTATAGAAAGACGCACACCAACCTCACTAACATGAGTGCTGACATATTCACACTGAAGGCTTCTTCGTGAATCTTTGCTGCAGCCACAGGCATTTTAGGGAAAATTCATTATCTTCTACAAAATCCTAACTAACAAGTTAACTTAAGAGTTAGGAAGATGAAGTTACAAGACAACGAATCAAGAAAGTAATGCATGAAAATTAATACCCATTTTAGTATACCCGTGGACGTGGACTAAATTCATCAATTTTTATTAACAGATAAGGCCATATGATGGATAAATTTACAATATTCATAGTTGAGTATTGAATATGAACTTTGATAATCATGGGAAGTGGAGTTCAAGACCAACAATGTATCTTAGTCTGGACTTGTTGGTTGGGAGTCCCTGGTTCCTAGCATTTAGCCGTTTGCCTTATTCCATCTTTGTTCTCATAGACCGTCCAGTTTGTCTATATTCATCATAAATTTAATGTTAAGATTTGATTCTGAAATTATTGAGAAAGTGTACACACACCATCATAAGCGACAAAAAATTTCATCGAATTACAAAGTTTGCTCTTTAGGTAATTGTGTTTGATAGAGACAAAGTCTTATGTCAAATAGTACGTAACCCAGAGCTGAAACCATAGCTACTTTAGCATTCAATTAGTTGAGTTGGTTTTCAAACTCTGACATGGTATGTTTCTCACTAAAAACCGTAATTTCAATTTGCGGATGATTATTAACAAGTCAATCTAAATGACTGACGAATGTAATTTAGTCACATAATTTTAAATGAGATATTCATATTTTTTTCGTTAACAGGAGACTAAGAAAAACTTTCACGGTGTAAAATATTGAGTTTTTTCATATAAGTATGAATCTCTATACTTACCAGCAAACTAGCTAGTGAAGTGATAAATTTATTAATCGAACAAAACATACGAAAAGTACATTCAATTAGTTAATTTTAAACTGTTTAGATGAGAATGTTTAACCTAGAAATATAGGTATTTTGTGATAGCTTAGCATAAAACGACTCAGCTTCTTTTTGTTTGTAGGTTGCAAAACATAGAATTCTAAAGATTACTGTTGAAATCTCATGAAAGAGTGTTTGACTAAGAACCGCAGATGAGGTTGGTTAGCGATATTTTGAGTTGAAATCAGTTAAGCGGATAAAATCGGTGTAGTATTTCTCGTGATGAGAGAACAGCTTGTATGTAAAGGTGAGGATGATCCTATCAAGGTTAAGACAGTTTTGTGCTGTCAAATCTACCGTCATAGTTTGACCAACTTTAGAATTTCTATCGAACTTTAATACTATCAATTCGAGAAGTCTTTGTAAATAGTTTGTTTGTTGACTAGACCAATGATGAAACCACGAAGTATGCTAATCTCAAGCAAATAAAGAAGTGCATATTTCAGGAAGGTACAATGTAAGATACATTTGGCATTCTTTCCATATTACTCGTACTATCCCAAACTTCAACGTTGTTTTAAGGTGATAAACATAACATCCTTGTCGGTAAAATTTCTGTAAATCAAGTCACCAACTACTGAAATTTGTTTGTGAAATAAGTGATATCAGAGCACTCTGTTGATAATTTGAGAGCTAGTCAGATGAGTACCAGCAAATAATAATGACCCATTTATCTTCATATTTGAGTATAGTACTGTTTAAAAAAAAACACGTTGTGAATAAATCCTTCGTATTAAGCGAAAAGAACACGAAGTTAACAAACTTACAAAACCAGATGAGTCACCAAACTGCCTATCACCAGATACCTCCTGGTGTTCTTTTCCAACGTCGTCCAAAAATCGAACTGTTCTTTTAGGAGTCGATGAATTAGGACGTCGTTTGGATTCATCTACAAATTCAGGATCTAATTTATAAGCAGGTTTTTCTGTCTTTGCAAAAATAGGATCTGAAACTATAACAGGTCAAGGTGGTGATTAAAAATACCATCGAATGGGTCTATAAGGGCATCAAGAATGGTTTTTGAGGATTTTGTTTGGCTTTTAGTCTTTTCGGTGTGTCTTCCGAATTCTAGGCTGGAATTGGGATCACCATTCTGTTTTACAACTAATTAAGCAATTAGACATAGCCCTAAAAATTTTACCTGTCTTTCGAACTTTTAAGTCGTCTTTCTGATTAAGTGAATTTAGTAGATCATCGAGATCATCTGAATACGAACTAAGAAACTTTATAAATATAAACCTACTGTCTTCATGTACAATTCCATTATAATTGAACTACGTTGATGAATAATCATAATATAAAAAGACCTACTGGAGTATTTTCGTCTTCTATTTCTTTTGCTAGATCACTATAAAATGTTGACATATGTCTTATGGCAACGATGGGATAAACAAAACCATATTGTGCGCTTTAAAAAAGCACCAGCCTTCAGTATTATACGAAATTTCTATAGAATATAACAAATTTGAGACTTGATTATTATATTCAAAAAAAAATCGTTAGAACAACTAATTTGTGAGCGTAAAAACAGTTTTGTAGACTTTAGGAATTCTTAATTCACGTGTAGTCACAAAGCATCAAAATTTTAGTAACATTGTCAAGAAGATCGATAAAGTAACAGTTCCAAGTTATCACACTCCCTACTAAACACAGCTAGAAAATGATATACGATTCGTTAAAAAGTGGAGTGATAAAAGAAGTTGAAGAAGTTTCTACTATAGCGGCAAATAAATCCCTAAAATAAATAGCTTTGTAAGTTTTCGACATTGGATGCTGACCACATTAGTTTTAATGGACTCACCTAGCTGAAGGCGCTCGGTCATGCATCCGCATCAGATCACGAGTAGGAACGCCGTGCTCAACATCTACTGTAATCGCTAGCCAGATTAGATCAGACAATCCCCGATATATTGATAGCTTATCAAATATATCTTTGAACCTCCTCGCTTCTGACTTTTCATTTAACTTGGTGGGTACGATTCATATTAGGTGTTACTGGTGTCACTGTCAAACTCCAAATACCTGTGGCATCATCACTAATATCAACTGATGCTGCTAACACAGCTAAGGCAACGGAAGAGGCTTATTAACTTAGTAAAAGCTGTTGATGTGACATATAAAGAAACAACTGAAATATAAACCACACCTTGTCATCTGCAACATAGTGCGGAGTTTTATAGCTGCGTTGATAATCCTTCAGGTGCTTTGATGAGGACATTGTAAGACCAGTGGAATGTCCCTAGCCAAACCATCCAGCAGTCATGTCACTGAGTATCGCACAACTTACGAACCTCGAAGGTGTCAAGGACAACCATCTTGCATCAATCGATTGCACTCCATGGACTGACTCACGATTCAGTGGTCTCATTCTGTTCTCGTATCTACTCTTGCTCCATTAAGCCCCAAATCATCAACACAGACCACCAATGTTGGCGATCTACAAAGATCTCCTTTTAAGTTAGTGTCTTTAAGACTGTCACTTCTGATGTCACCGTTAGTTCCGTTATTATGGATGGTATAGTACTTACCTTCGTGATGTAGAACTTTGAAGGATCCTTCGTATGCAGTTTAGCCGGGTAAACGTGATGGATTGCGGCGTACAAAAATGATTATCAGGTCGTAAGGCGGGTTGGAAGAAAATACCAGTTGACTGCTCTCCAGTGGAAACAGGCTTAACTATACGCATGGAGTTTGTAAGCTGTCTAGTTTAGAAATATAGATCCATATCCAGTGAATGAAATAAGGAACTCTTTGGACGATCCCTTCGTGTGGATGTGTCACATAGCAAAGTTTCCTTACCTGTTCTATCTGTTAAATTTAGTTTAAAGTTTGTGAGAGCTAACTCGTGCTGAGGTTCAGCGTCCCCTTTTTTAAGCTCAGCGGGTTCGAGAGAACTGACTCCTTGCAAAATGATCAAGGAAGTCATATGAAAAAATGTCTGCTACTAAATTGTTCGCGCCAGAAATGTGCTGTAGATCGGATAAAAGCTGAGAAACGTAGTTTAGTCGTCGAATCTCGCGAGGGGGTGCTAGTCTGAAGACATCCTGTTCCTCATGGTCTAAAGATATATCTTTTTCGTGATATACATTTTTGGGGGGTTTATAGCGTCTACGATTATAATGGATTTGAATATAAAGAGTGGGATTATTACAAAGGTTTGCAATGTCATACCGTATGGCATGGTGCTCTTCATTCACAGAATAAACGTCAGCGCTTGATGTTCTAGCGATCTCCCTTATCCGGTTGGCAGACACAGTCATTTCGTTAACGGTGCTGTTTTGAAATGTGACATGAACCGCTTGCACCTTTTGGCGAACCTTAGACAAGAAGATATAGGCCCTCGTCAAAAGTTTAACCTTCCACATATGTAGCAAAATTTTGTTGCTGAGCTGTGTTACAACTTCATGTTTCGGACGAGCTGGTCCAACTTCTGTTGATCGATTTAATCTCTCTGTTTAAGGATACCCTGTTTTTAAGGTATCGCGGGGATGGGAAACCTCACTAGTAAACATAATTGGTGTAAAGTATTTTCTACAGTCACGCCGTTGTGTCTTTATCATTGCTCGGAATTGCCCACGTGGATTTAGCACGCCGTATTTACGCGTGTCAGCATCTGCGTAGCGGAACCAGGCTTCGGTCTTATCAGGCTGGAATTGTGTGAGTTGAAAAGTCGGGGCATAAGAGTTTCAACTTTCAACAGTTTGTGTGTCTGTTCCACCATAATGGGCGTGAAATATATAAATGGTCCGAAAAAAACAGGAATAAAAAAGTAACATGATAAGTAAGAGTTAAAAATGACATGTAATGGTACAACAAAGAATATTTTCAACTTTTCATTTGTTGAGCCGGACAACACAGAGCTCATAACCAAAGGCGCCACAGATATTCAGGATTTGACAACGCTTTTGTCTGTAACGCCTTTATAATCGAAGGAAACCAATCCAGCCAAGTCAGAAGTGAGATATGTAGGAGTTTGAAGACATATTTCGAAAGTTGTTGATATACCGAGAAGCGTTTGATCTAAGATGGCTGGGAATGCGTGACCGAGTGCCTTCAGCCATGGTGAGTACTGCAAAACTAATGAAGTCAGTATCGTTGTCGAAGACTCAGAGAACTTTTTATTTTGGCATTTATCTTCCCCTATAAGCTATTCTGTAAGGTATAAATACATATATACCTATTTACCAAACGGCCAGTTTCTCGTACCTTAATATCCTTCTGACTAAAAGCTTCCATTTTGTAATGTATGTTACAGACATGTTGGATTTGAAGTGCTTATATTTGCTCCACTTCATATAAGGGATCAGAATAATTTATGGTCGTTGTGTGGCTTATTATACACTACGAGGAGCTGGGGAAGCGAGAGGCAGGCACGTGAATCAAATAAAAATTTCATAATGCAATATTAAAAATCAAGTATCTTCACCAAGCAAGGAAGTGAATGCCTATTTTATCTAAAATATTTCGGTCTTAATAAGGGGTTGTCGAGTCATTCATAATCACCTAGCTTCGTATGCTAAATCAACCTCCTCTTAAAATCACTGATTTTGGAAATATTATTGAAACCGATGTGTATGACTGCATACGTGATAAAACCCAGGATGGATTTATTACAACTTTATGTATGAATAAGTATCGTCCATTCATGTGCCGATCACTCAACAGGAATAAATGAGGCCCTACAAACTCATGAGTATCCCTTGCGCTTACCTGATGATCTTTTTGATACCTCTGGTTTATAATCAACAGTAAGTGTTCAGTTTGTAGTGTGACGTCGAGTCGCCGTTGACTATGGTCACCACTACAGTAAGGCTGTTACAGGAGAACTGTAGACATTTGGCTGATTATAACCTTTTTATTGTATATTGATAATATTACTGTGTTTTTGGATGCATTTGTTTTACGTAACTTTTGAACTTGTTTGTTTATATCATTGTTTTCGATCATTCCGGTTTCTCTTTGTTATTAGTTTGATATTTGGGATTTTTTGCTCCGGGAACCTACAAAATTGAAGAACGACATTTGGGCCGACTATTTTTAAATTGCGAATAAACTTTGGTACCTAATTTGGAGTTTGGTTCGTAATCTGCAAATTGATCGACATGCCGTACTTCAATAACGGGAACGAGCAAACACTTAGACGTGACAAAGACTAGGTGCCAGTTAATCGATAAGTACCCCCGTAAGTCAAATATCAGAAGGCAGTTGATGGCTGTAGTCGAGATGTATTTTGTTGGCAATCTCGTGGTATCGAAATAATACCGAGATCGTGCCAAAGGATTGCAAGTGGAATTACTGAGCAAACGTAAGTTCGTGCAAGGCCACAATTAACAGAAGAATGAATGTGCTTTGGTACAGTTAAGCTAACAAGTACGGTAGAACAATCAGTGGTACAATTGATAGTAATAATAATTGTTTCCATTACGTTAATCGTGTTCTCTTGATAAAAGTAGGTCACTACAAGTTAAACATCTAGTCTTCCTACTCAAGAATATTTTCAGTACGATATAGTGATTTTGTTACTGTTCAGCATAACTTTAATAGCAACAGAAGTCCTGTTTTCATTGAAGTAAATTTGACTGAAATGGCGATGTATATAATATAAGATTGTGAAGTCTTTCTAAACGATTAATGCATGAGTATGATCGAACTTCTTTGAAACATACAATCACTAGACCAAGTCTTGGGTAAATCCAGAAGAATTGAACTGATATATCTGAGAGCCACGAGTCTGGCTAGACACCGTATCTCAAGACGGGTGTGCAGGTGCTTGAATAAGATTAAACATCAATTTCTGTCCATCATTTTAAATAGCTTGATCTCTGATCTATTCAAAACTGTTTCCGATACATGCCAAAAACCCATTCTAAATGATCTCTACAAATGTTCTTCATGCTGTGAAATTAATTTCTCGAGGCGACGGAACTGTTTTTTTCATTATTTCAAAAGAATTAATGTTTACGTAGTTGGATTTTGCCGCTGTTTAACTTTGGTGTGTACAGTGTGCCCCGATGCCTTAGATGTCTCTTGAAAAATTCCTAAGATACATATGTCGCTCTTTTTTTAGGTGTGTTGCCTACGATTTATTTCATCCCTGGAGGTCGGCAATGTAAATACAGTTCGTAGTAATGGTAGTGCACTTATCTTAAGTAGTCTATCACGATAACTTTTTCTATTGTTAAGTAACATTCTATCCCTTTAAATTCTATAAAAGCTAGTCAATAACCATATTTTTACGTTATCACTCCTCTCATTTCATTTTTTCATGTCCAACAAATTCCAAGTTATTGAGAATTGAAAAAGCTTTACGCGCATGTGTTGTTCGTGTGCGGCACATGCTAGTGATCAAGCGGTGAGAAAGACGATCAACCTGTCACATGTGAGTTCATTTCTTTCTTAAGTCCTAGAAAGCAAGGACTGTATTGAAAACGTATTATATATGGTGTCGGCGTGAAATTAGTGCCGATTTTCTAGGAAAATCCTGTCTTATCATAAATGATGGTATACTCAGTCTCTCTATTTTGGGAAGAGTTCTGCACGTTTCAGGTAAATTTTGGACAAGCCGCAATTGAAAGCCTATGGTAAATAGCGCAAATGCTACAGAAGCTCTCCAGCTCTAGGGAGAATCTCCAAAGTTTTCGGGAAATTTGCAAAATGTTTGATGAAATTTAGGGGTTTTCACAATAATTCCCCAGAATCTTATAACACTGGGGTTTTGCCCCAAACTTTGGAGAAAACTACCAAATTCCTTACAACTTTGAGGTGAACCACAGAGTAGTGTGGTTGAGTCTGAACAAAGATCTGTCATCATGATTTCTGAGTAAATTTCGAAGCGAATTCGTCAATGTGTGACGAAGTATCACCTCAGGTTCATAAACCACTCTTGTCGAACATAAACTCTTCCGGGCTCATATGTTCAGTTGGTCATCATGTGCTTATCCCGAATTAAATATCTGTATGCATCTTTATTTTTTACCTACTTACTACCTTCAGGAGGTTGTTTAGCGAGACTCTAATTTAGGGACGAACTCTGAACGAATCTTAAATGACCTCTGAAAATATCCCTTTCGCGTTGATCGGTCATAGATTCCAAGTACCTGTCAAGTATATTTACGGAAATGCTACTTACCCATTCTTCCTTGATACTACGTCCTCTATTGTATTTTCGCTTTCTTACTACCGTTTCATCTATCTCCACAATGCATCCTACTCCTCCGAATGATTGGCGTCACGTGTCATTTTACTTGCACATATGTCACGGCAGTACTCATACCACTGGACTGCTGAAGTTTCAGTAACATCTGCAAACGCCGCAGCCACTGTCACTGGTGTCTTGATTACCCAATTTGCTACTATTATCATGATCTGCCTTAGTGTTAGTCGCGACCGAGCGAAGAAAGTCCCCGTTCGAGCATACTTTTTCCTCCAACATGAAGAACAACGAAACAATCTCACCACGGTGGTCTGCACACTTTGCTGCAGTCATTTGATAACCGCAGTCGCAAGTACAAGAACTTATTAATAGTCTCATCTGTTGTAGCCTCTTAATAATCACCTCTTCTCTAAAATCCGCTGTAAACCGATCGTATGTTAGCATCACGTGTTGAACTTGGCTCCATGACCTTGAATTTGCTCAAACACTGATTGGTTCGTCCTTAAATTAGAGTCGCCGGTTGTTTAGTGTCGTAAAGAAAGTGAAGATTTCCTCGAAGCCAACTTTCCAACGCGTGACTTTCTATGTTGTCTGATGTTCTCCTAATTCCTAAAAGTCTTCAGATTATAATAACTTGCGGTTTTTATCAGTATTCAGTTTACGTATTTAGAACCGTTATTGTTCATTCACGTATAACTTATGAAGTATGTTTTTGATTCAGTTTATCGAGGTTTTTAATAGAGCTGAAAATCAACTTATTTACTGGAAGTAAATTCTCAGCAAACTAGTATTTATAAGTTATTAGTTCGATTTTATTGTGTATGGGAATCAATGTAGATGCAACCTCTAATATATGGTAAATCCGTATCAATTGCCCTAGGTAGTTATAATAGTTCTAGATGCATTTAAACCGATTTAACTAGTTTTTCATGTCCTATCAGTTGACCATCTATTTATTTACTTATTTAAACACATAAACATTAGTACAAGGAGACATCAAATACATGTGCGCCACATAAATCACTCGATATATGTGAGGGCTGGGATACTGCCATGGTGCCCAAAACAGGTGGTTTTCTTAGAGGGCCCCACATCACAAACCTTTGACCTAATGATCTAATCTACAGGGCGTTGGAGCGACGTTAGGAGATGCAGTCCCGTAGTAGCCAGTGACCAACAATTGGTTCATACACTTTTTGTTCCTTTAGGATTCTGGAGTCCATATGTATTCTTAATAAGGTAAAGTAGCCAAGGAAGTTAAACCTGCCACCCTCATATTAGTAGGATAAAAAACAGTTTGACACTTTAGTTGTATTTTCCAAATGGTTACTCGTTTTTTAAGGTGAGATGGGCTCAAACCGAGCAGCTAGCATCTTCCAGCAGAGCTTGGATTCATAGTCAACGATCTCATGAACTGATGTCACGCCTTGGTTTAGTCTCACCTAGACTTACTATTAGACCAGCCAACGCTACTTGTCGAGATAGGGGCTGGTAGAATATATGTCCTGACCACCTCAATCAATAAAGATACATAACTTTAACCGATTCAAGGTATTCGGTTGGTACGCTGTCCCTAACTTGAGGATTATTCACTCAGTCGCTTCGTGATGCTAGAGGAGTGCTTTAGAGATACGTGTAATCAATAACTTGCAGCTTATACAAGTCCTCTACTTTCATGGAGTAACGCAGAGAGGATCGCTGCTCAGCTGACTCGCTCTTTAGTCAGAAAACGGGAATCTCACCTTCCCTGCTAGATACCGAAGGGTAATAGAACACTAAATCCATGACGCCAACTCACCGGGACTGATATAACTTCCTTGCATTTGACTATAAGGTGACAATCTAGTCCCATTCAGTCTTCCATCTATACACCATCGTCATTCAGTCAGTCATAACCTAGAACTTGGTACGTATGTATATCACTTCAATCTACCATACCCCATTAGCACAAAGATTAAATTGTTAAACCAAATCTCAGAATAGTAGAGGTAATACTGGTATGGGTAGCGATTGAAAGGATTAGGAATCGAAGATACAATTCAAGAAAATGTAAGTTAGTGCAATAAAAACAAAATAGTTGTAAGGGATTCAGAAGCTTAATACTTGGAGAAAGACGAAAAATAAATTAACATGCGTCCTGACAAACGATTTTGAGCCATAGCATCCAAAGTTTAACCATTGGTTACGATAATCACGTGAACTCCAGCAAGGTAGTTTACACTTGTTAACATAGCTCAGTCCAGTTACCAATGTCTTCATGAACTGATGTCATGTCTTGGTTTGGTCGCCCCCCCTAGCTTTCTCTCTGACTACTTCTACATCAGCCCCCAAATGCCCTGATATGGCCGAGAGTGGGGTGGGCCCACCCTCCCTCGAATGCTCTCACACGTCCACGCGTATACAGCCTCTGCCAGGGAAGTCCTACTCACTGTGTTCTCGTGCAGAGGGTGTAGTTTACGAAATTGAGAGGACGAAAAGCGAATGTCCGGCGCTTTAACCGGATCCCAAACCAATGGTGCACACGGGTTCCAGTATCCTGAAGGAACAAATGGCGTATAAACCTGCTGTTGATCACTAGTTACCATGAGACTGCATCTCCTTACGTTGATTCACTGTCCTACGGGTTGAACCTTTAGGTCAAAGGCTCGGGGTGTGGCCCCCTAATAAAACCACCTGCTTTGATCTGGGCACCCGGACAGTATCACAGCCCATACACAAATAAAGTGTGGCAAATATATATTTGGTGCCCTCTTGTACCAATATTTATGTGTTCAAATAAATAAATAATAAAAACTCGTCAAGGTGGGCTGTGAGAGGGCATACGTAACACATCCCAACCACCTCAGTTGATGAGAATTTACCACCCTGTAAATCTATTTACCATCGTTACTTGGTAGTCCAATAATACACAAACAATGTTTCGAAGACACCCATGATCGAATACCAGTAACCTTCGAATATCCTCTATTCTTAATAGCCATGTTTCACATCTATAAAGTAGAATAGAGTGAACTGCTGCGCAGTAAACTTCCTTTGATTGGCATACAAATATCTCACCTACACCACAAATGACTCAAATTGGTAAAAGCCAATCCATCTTTCTAAATCCGTGCAGAAATTTCGTCAGACACCAGACCACTAGGACTGATGAGACTTAAGGTGGTTGAAGTAGTCGACACGCTCAACTACTTCACCTATCAATAATTTAGGCACTGACCCAGACCAATCCTAAAGGAACATTTCGCAGTTGAGGGGAGAAAACTGCATCTCAAACATGCCTGCATTATTGCTTAAGTTGGTCAGAAGACTGCATTTTGTCAGCGTCTTCAAACGGAATTATACTACCGTAAAGTGTAGCGACCTGGATCTTTATATCCTTTGTGCTGTCGTACGATGTTATGTTTTTATTGCATTAGTACAGACACCTAACAATAATTACTGAGACCTGATTCCCGTTTAAAGTTCTAAAATGCAACCTGCTTAAGGAAGTCATACTTTGAAACAAAAAGTGGCCCACTCTTCTATGATTTTCTATTAAATGCTTTCCTTGATGGAAATCGTCATTAAAATTTTAGGTTACTTAAATTTTATGGCGATATACTCTAACTTGGTTTTTGTTCATAGGTCCGTTATCCTAGATGATTTTTACACACGAGGTAGCTGTGACTCTAATTTTATCAAAGATATCAATTCAAAAATGAGAGTTCCTGATAGAATATCATTAGATCCAAGTAGTTTACCGCAGGTGAATTTATCGCTCGATTCTTCTGAGAATGACAATATGAAAGTGCCAGAAAGGATAGTCATGTCTGGTGCACAGAATCAATCATCTCCACTTATGGCATTCAACCGACGTGGAGGTAGGTATCAAATATGCTTGCTACATTTTCTTTTCTACCGTATATATATATATAATCCATTCAAAAGCACAATGTATTATTCTTTGCTGTTAATAAAGGGATCGAAAGGTTAGTTAGTAAGAATTTTCATCTCTCCACTGTTCCATTCAAGCAGTGAGGTTAGACAGGGTTGCCCGATTTCACCATTCCTCTTCAACTTTGCCATCGATGACATTCTGGAAACAGCTCTGATGAATGTAAGTAATGGTGGTGTGGATCTGTTGCCTGGAGAAAGACTCATCGACCTTGAGTATGCGGACGATATTGTCTTACTGTGCGATAATCCCCAAGCCATGCAATCCTCACTTAATCAGTTGGCAATCAATGTCCGTAGGTACGGTATGTGCTTTGCACCTTCGAAGTGCAAAGTACTTCTACAAGACTGGCAGGATTCTAATCCTGTACTGACCCTGGATGGTGAGCAGATAGACGTAGTTGAGAAGTTCGTGTATCTAGGTAGCTGCATAAGTGCTGGTGGGGGTGTGAGTGATGAGATCAATGCACGTGTAGTGAAAGCCAGAGTGGCTTATGCCAACCTGCGCCATCTTTGGCACCATCATGATGTCAGTCTGTCTATAAAAGGTAGGATCTACAACGCGTCGGTGAGAGCAGTTCTGCTCTATGCTTGTGAAACCTGGCCTCTCCGAGTTGAGGACGTTAGACGACTCTCTGTGTTTGATCATCGTTGTTTCCGAAGGATTGCTGACATCCAGTGGCAACACCATGTTAGTAATGCAGAGGTTCGGCATCGTGTGTTCGGGCACTGAGATGATAATTCAATTCGTGTCACCATCTTGAAACACCGACTTCGGTGGCTTAGACATGTTCTACGAATGTCGTCCCGGAGAATTCTGCCAGCTCTCGACCATACCAGGGCATTTGGGGGCCAAAACATACATAAATTTTCTGAAAGTTATTTTCTCGAAGAGTCAGGTAAACTATCATCTAAACTATTCTGTTTGACGAATTCTTAAACTATTGATATGAGATATGAGATAAAAAGTCAAAATTAGATTTATTTACTCATTATGATTCTTGCTCAACATTATTTCCATTTTCTAATTCAATGTAATGATTACTCAATCTAGTTATCGTTTCTGTTTAACATACAATATTTTTGTATTAACAATTAACATGAACTATACTCAGCAAATGATTTTTTATATCCCCCCACTAAGTATTTTTCATATATTTGTGATTTTATTCTGATTATTAATCAAAAATGAATGTATGAATCAATATATAAATGAGTCTATTTTCGATTAGACTTGTTGTCGTGGTGATTGTTCGTGCTTCTCGACGTGCAATTGCTAACCGGTGTAGTGGATGGTTGGAAGAAAGTTAGGGGCAACCTAATCAAAACGTGGCATCAGTGCTTGAAGAGATTAACATCTAGTTTGAGCCATGTTGGTAGATGCAGACTACTTGGTTGGGGTCCGTGTGACTATCGTAACCAATGGTTAGAGACTTTGGGTGATATGGCGTCGGTGTATACACTCTATGTTTTCCCTTAAACTAAGAGATTAAAATCACTTTATATCTTTCTTTCTTCCTGTACTATATCCTTATATGTAATCTTTCTTTTACATATTACCACCTCTGAATTAACTACTTTTATGAATCCGGTGTTCATCTTGTTGTGCTAATGCGATATGGCAACTTAGACCGATGCATATATGTGCCTGGTCCTATGTTGTAGCTGATTGACTGTTCGTGCTTCTGGCTGTTAGTGGAATGAATATATTTCCCTCTTCCGAAGTTGAACTTCTCTCTCTCTAGTTAACTGAGCTGGGAGGCATCGAAATAACTAGCTTATCTGTCATTGTGTTATAAAGTCTTCGTTTGTTCTCATAATACTCTTCTAAACGTCTTGAATAATAATTCAAGAGTGTCTGTGTTGTGTCCCTCTCTCCAAATTGTGTTTTAAAATTTCCCTAAGGGGATTTCTAGTTTCATTATAGAAATCGAATTAGTCGAAAATGTAGACCACTTTACTAATTTTGAAAATCACATAAGACTGGACGTCCTAACAGCTGACATAAATACAAAAAAAGCGTTTGGTTTTCTACATTGCGTTGTGTAACTAGAATGTCCACTTTCTAATCACGGAGTGAGTATACTACGTCTCAGTCCTCTTCGTATTACTGTACGGCTATGAAACAGCCTATTAAACTATAAAATACATTAGTTTTGAATGTTTGATCATAGGTGATACCATAGACAATGTATGGGGGTCAAGCCTAGGGTTTTTAGTAGAAACAGTGAGTTGACTAACTAGGCCATAGATATCCATTGACTTAGATGGTTTGAATGTGTGTTATGATAGCCTAGCAGTCACCTACCTTGGTATGCGATACTACCTAGTTTAGAATCAGTTTAGAATAAGACTTTAAGGATCTAAATCAAGACATCACGGCATCTATACATGAAGTTACCGACTGCTGAGGAGCCGTAGGTTTTGTAACTGAATCATACCCAGTAGTCATCTGGGATTGGGGGACATCGTTGAATGCCTATTTGTTTATTTAAATAATAATAATCTGAACCTATAACAATATCTACTCTATGGCAACTTGTGTGAATCATTTTTTTGTTTTGGTGTAACCAAGATTGCCACCATCGATAAATCCATATGCTTCACTATATGACTTATTATTTTTGACTTTTTAAATTTGCTTTTTTTTTCTTACAGATGATCTTATCGATAATTTAGATCCTGTTCCACTTCAACATGCTTTAGATCCATTGCCTACTTCTTTAGTGTTAAATGAAGTTCATTATCCAGATCTAGAACGATTAACTATTGAGAAGAGGGAAATAGAAACAGCCATCTCAACTCCACTATTATTAACAAACGAATCTCAGTAAGAATAATTGGTTATTTTTGTATGTTTTTTTGTTTGTTGATAATTCGTTTCAAAAAGAAACAATAATTATTCAGATACTCTTGTCTTCAGTCAGTCAGTAACAATGTAGAACTTCGTACGTACGTACATCAGTTCAAATTGCTATACCACATTAGCACAGAGATGCAGTTATCGATTCAAATCCCGTAGTGGTAGAGGTGGTAAGAGTATAAGCAGTAGTCGGAAGGACTTGGGTTTGGAGATGTTATTTAAAGAGTATAATTCAGTGAAATAAATTTGCAAAGAGGAAAGAAGGGACATGAAAGATTCAGAAGATTAGAATTTCGGAGAACACAAAGAGTGTATGCACCTGAGCCATTGCAAACGATTTTGAGCCATGTCATTCAAGGTCTCTAACCATCGGTTGCTATCGTCTCGCTGATCTCAATCAGGTAGTCTACACCTACCAATATGACTCAGTCCACTTGTCAATGACTTCATGAATTTGTGCCATGTTTTGATATGGTCGCCCCTAGCTTTCTTCCAACCTACTCCTATACCATTGAGCATCGCACGTCAAGTCAGTCGGTCGTTGGGCATACGTAACACGTGTACCAGCCATCTCAATTGATGAAGCTTCATTACTCTTGTCTTAGTTCTTGAAATAATTTCCTTCCCCATAGTTTACATATTTAGAGTTGTAACTTGGTGATTAAAATATTTGACTTCTCCGTAACAGGTGTGAAATATACTACACCTTGTGTTTATTCAGTTTTACAATAGTGGAATTATCCTTTCATATACGAGAAATTGAGACTCAAATTCAACTACATAACAAATATGTAGTTTGTCAATGATTTACGTCAATTTACGGCTAATTTGTAACATTGAGTGATAGCTCTTCAATGTTGAGGCTGCATACGTTTTATTTATTTATTTATTTAAACACATAAACGTTGGTACAAGGAGTCACCAAACAGATATGCGCCACATAAATCATCCGATTTATGTAAGGGTTGAGATACTGCCCGCGTGTCCAAAACCGAAGCAGATGGTTTTACTAGGGGGTCACACCCCGAGCCTTGGACCTAAAAGTCTGATCTACAAGACAATGGAGATGCAGTCCCATGGTAGCCGGTGACCAATGATTGGTTCATACGCCATTTGTTTCCTTAGGATTCTGGAGCCCTTGTTCACCATTGATTTGGAATCAGGGTTTTCGAACTCTCATATGTGGATCTTTCATATCCACCAACTCGTTTAAAGCATCAGACCTTCTTTTCTTGTTCCCAATTTCGTAAACAACACTCGTGCCATGAGAAGGCAATGAGTAGGACTTCTATGTCAGTGGTTGTATGCACATGGCCACTTGAGAACATTTCGAAAGGGAGAGGTGACTCTCTTCACTCTCAGCCATACCAGGGCATTTGGGGGGCATACGTTTTAATGCGATATATATATTTTATTTGTTGCTTTGTATATGGTAATGTGATAAGTATTATTTGTATTTTATTTCATTTTCAAAACAAAAAAAATAAAGGAATCATATCTCAACAGAACAACAGCCTTCTCCACTTCCTTTATCGAATATCTCTAATGTTATAAATCATTCATCTACAACGATATCATCATCACCATCATTATCATCACCAATGAATCAAACAAATAATACTCAATCTATTCTTGTAGATACACGACGTCTTAGATTATTAGAGATTCGTATGAATGAAATAGAACTTGAATTATCTAGACGTCAATTTATGGATAAATTACTTTATATCACATTTGGAGGTTATTTTGTTTTAAAATGTTTACGTTTATTATTCTCTTAGACTGTTCTTCTTCTTCTTCTTCTTCTTCTTCTTCTTCTTCTTGTTTGTCATTAGATGTAGTCAAGGCCTATTCTGTTGTGGGTTTTGTTTTTTCTCTCTTTGTTTTTCTTCTACTGTTATTACTACTTTCATCAATGACTCAATTCAGTAGTATTAGTAGGTTTTGATAAATAATGAATGGGAAATTGTACAGTTCATTTAATGACAATGATCTATCATTATGTAACAAGCATTCAGATGATTGATATTCATGATTAATTTTTTTTTGTGGTTTCTAAAACAACATTTTGTATGGCTACTAAAAATGTAACTGAATTAAATCATCCTCATTTCAATTGTATACTACTTAATCCTATGAAAATATGATCATAATTCTTTGTATTGAGATGTATCTTCAGTTTATCATAGCTATGAATTGTATTTGATTTCGCTTAGTGTTTCTATGGTCCCGCCCCCCCCCAAAAAAAAACGGATGAAGGAGGAGGAGGAGGAGAGTTGAACATAGATCTGTTAACCTAACCTTGTAATAAAGAACCTCACTAAAAAAGAACACTAATAAGTTGTATTTATATTTGAGTTAATAGGGTTGTTCAAGATATTCTGTAATACAACTAACTGATTTCATTGTTTTATCTTATCTGAAGAGAATCAAAGCAGCAGTAGCAGTGAGTGACTTAGTAAAGTGTAATGTGTCCTCCTATAACAGTTGAACGGAAGAAGGTGTCTTTCTTTTTTAAATTATATAGTTTAGATTGAATGTCAGTTTTTTGTCGACAGTAAATTCTTCATAGTGAAATTTACGGGAATGCGACTTCATATCATACTCCAATACAGTAGTCATTTGGAATGAAGAAAATTCGAAACAGATGGGATATTTATTCATTGATTTCCAGATGCTTTGAAAAAGGTTAGACGTAACGTATGTACATTCAAACCTCCACCACACAATTTCGTGGATTTATTGTGGACCGCGGGGTGGCTACTCTAATTTCTACCGACTGACCAACTTCAGATATTCCAGTACGACCCCAATACTGTTCCCCAATCTCCAATATATCAGAACATGAACCGTAGATGAAATTGTTTATGGGATCAGAAGAAGATTAGGAATAAGAATAATACTTTACAGACAAATGCATATTTATACAGTTAGGACTACCGTGAATATTGACCAACAGGAAAATGACACGAAATAAATATTGACCAATAGGGAAATGACACCGTTTCACGTTCAAGGATAGTATTAGACTTAAAAGGATAATTTTTGGGATATTCTTCTGAATATCCCAACAGGATTGTTTGAGGTTAGACATCAACACCATCGGATGCCGTCTTAGTGGCCCAGTAGGTTAAGCGTCCGCGCACGAGAATAGAGGCTTTAGGTTCGAATCCCGCGAGCGGGATCGTGGATGCACACTGCTGAAAGGTCCCACAATAGGACGAAATGGCCATCCAGTGCTTCATGTTTTCAATAGTGGTCTAACGTTAATCGGTTCATGATCTCAATTAAAAAAAATAAAAATATTAACAATAATATATCACGAGAATAGGTTTTTATTGGATCTTCACTTGAACTACTTATGAGTAGGAATAAGACATCTCAGAAAATATCTACTTAGTAAATGTTGTTGTTTGAAGATTAGATTGTAGATATGTGTAGGGTTTTCATCTTTGAATAAGTTAAGAACGAGAAATCAAAGGTTTGATAACAAGGAGATTATTATTTCAGAAGTAATTTCTACTATTTGGAAGGAAATTTCAAGAATGATTTGATTTGAAAAATAATTCCTGAAGTGAGAAGCTATAACCAAAGACGTTGAACTGTTCCACGAATAAGTTAGTTACACATTAATGGCATATAAAGATGGTTGTGAAATATCGCGAATTGGTTGAAACTAGAAATGTAAACCATCGGATATTGACTCAATGAGTTGAATGTTAAGAATTCTTTGTGAGACCTGATGGTTCTTGAGTTTGGTTCCAGATGGAGTCATGTATGCACACTTCCGAATCCATATACTAGGATAAGATATCTGTCCATTAGTTCCTGGTTTTCATTAGTTGTCTAATTGGAGTTAGTTCGTGATGGGATTTACGTTATTTCAGCATATGGATCGTACATTTTCATTGATTGAAATTAGAATAAATATGGTCTATTGGAATTTCTATTCAGTGGTTTTAGAGGTATTATACTGTTTGTGAAATGTAAACTTCATTGCTTCAAAGTGATATGGTGTCGTGGTTGCACACACTATTAGAAATATATAAACAAGTGAATCAGCTGTCAATCGCTTCGTGCTTTTCAAGCCGATATCAGTCCATAGTATAAAATCCTTATAATAATTCACAATAATAAAAACTTGTCATTTCTATACTTAGCTTAATACATGTTCATATAAAAACTGCTGATTTCGTTGGGTCACAAACGGATATCCTCATTTCAATGGAAATATCTTTTCCCAGTTTATCTAAGCCTCAATAATTAACAAATGAATGTATACTGTCACAGTCAGTTAGTTACAACATAGGACTAGGCAATTATATGCATCGATCCAAGTTGTCATACCTCATTAGCACAACAAGATGAATACCGGATTCATAGAACCAGTTACTTCAATGGTGGTAGTACATATAAAAGAAGGATTGCATATAAGGAAGAAAGAATTAGTTCATAGAAAGAAAGATATGAAGTGATTTTTATCTCATAGTTTATTATTTATTTAAACACAAAAAGATTGGTACAAGGAGGCATCAAATACATATGGGCCATATAAATCATTCGATTTGTGTGAGGGCTAGGATACTGTCCGGGTGCCCAGACAGAAGCGGGTGGTTTTCTTACGGGGCCACACCCCGAGCCTTGGACCTAAAGGTCTGATCTACAAGGCAATGGAGCATCGTGAGGAGATGCATTTTCATGGAAGCCGGTGACCAACGATTGGTTCATACGTCATTTGTTTCCTTAGGATCCTGGAGCCCATGTTCACCATTGATTTGGAATCAGGGTTTTCGAACTCTCATATGTGGAACTTTCATATCCACCAACTCGTTTAAAGCATCAGACCTTCTTTTTTGTTCCCAATTTCGTAAACAACACTCGTGCCACCAGAAGGCAATGAGTAGGACTTCTATGTCAGTGGTTGTATGCACATGGCCACTTGAGAACATTTCGAGAGGGAGGGCGAGCCCACCCTACTCTCAGCCATACCAGGTCTTTTTGGGTCAGTGAGTGTATACACCAACACGATTGTGATCAATTCTGATCCATGTCACCCAGTCTCCAACTATTGATTACAATGGTCAAATGGACCCCAACCAAATGTATACTGTAAATTCCATCTAAATAACTGTTGTGAAACCAGTAGGTATCATAAATAGCACAATAGTTAAACTACATAGTTACAATGACTCATTACAAATTCCAACATAGTTTTGTAACCTATTTCTTATTCATTTTCATTGTAAGACAAACATTACTCTAGTTTAAACTAATTAAACAACACAATATCGATGATAATGTTTAGTTTAAGTATTATATATTACGATGCTCATCTGGTTGACGTTTTTTTTAGCGAGTTAGTTTTCTGCAGGATGTGGTCGCTAACTTCCATGCCCAACCGTTTCTCTTTATCCAGGCTTGGGACCAGCAGCAGCCCCAGAGGGACTTCAGGTATAGTTAAGTACCTTTACACTACCTACATGAAAATATTGATTTGGTATATTTCTAAGAAATTTGGATACATACAGTAATCGATATTTTATACATCGATTTCATTTTCTTAAAAAAGAAACCTTTTTTTATTTCTCTATTATAATTTATACAAAAAAACAACAAATTAGGATAGTTATAGTAGTGAAAGACTACTGTTTAAGTAGTATTAGTATACCGCCGAATGCCCTGGTATGGCTGAGAGTGGGGTGGGCCCGCCCTCCCTCTCGAAATGCTCTCACATGGCCACGCGTATATAGCCTATGCCAGGGAAGTCCTACTCACTGCCTTCTCGTGGCGGGGGTGCTGTCTACGAAAGTGAGAGGACGAAAAGCGAATGTCCGGCGCTTTAACCGGATTTCAAATCAATGGTGCACATGGGCTCCAGTATCCTGCGGGAACAAATGGCATATGAACCAATCGTTGGTCACCAGCTACCATGAGACTGCATCTCCTCACGATGCTCCACTACCTTGTGGGTCAGACCTTTAGATCAAAGGCTCGATGTGTGGTCCCCTAAGAAAACCACCTGCTTCAGTTTGGGCACCCGGGCAGTATCACAGATCACACACACAAATATGGTGTGGCGCATATGTTATTTGGTGCCCTCTTGTACCAATATTTATGTGTTCAAATACATAAATCAATAAGTAGTATATGACATATGAGATAAATTCACATTTTTTTCTGAACTTTTCTTTCCATTCCAAGAATTCTTAGTAGATATTGGATACATTTGATGATCTATATTGATTCCTCGTTGAAAATGTCTTGATTTTGTTACAGATACAGAAACTTTTCTCTTTACTCCTGTATCTTTTTTTTCTCTCTCCCATCAAGTATCTACCTTGGATTTAATGAAATACATGTACAGTTACATGGATACATACACATATATATACATAAACACCGATAAATTAGAGATATTGTTCTCTCTCATATAGACTTATGTTCTTATTGAATGAATGATGAACTGATATGTTGTTTGATCATGAGAAAGATACATCATTTGGACAATAGTGTTGGAGTGATCCAGAAGATTTCTTGCAAAAGACAAGCAAAGATCAGGAAAATACTAAGAAGCGTTTCATCCAATCAGCGTTCATTTGAAGTTTTAGCCAAAAATATCAAGGAAGTGGAACGTCACATGAAGAGGTTCTGATTGGCAGATTGCTACACTGCTACTATATTTAGTAGCATTCCAGATTTTTCTAGCAACCCAAGGACATTTAAAACTATTATAAAAACCCTATATTTTCTGTATTAAAATGAACCTTGGAGTAAACTACTTCTCGCGTACTTTGAATCATCTCTCTCGTTGTTCAGGTCGCTGTATAGTTCGAGCTTGGGGGTTACAGAATAGCTTAAGAGACGAATAGAGCGTTCAATCCGCAAGACATATCGAATAGTAAGAATTAGGGTAAAAAACTATAGTTCAATACATCATCTGATAAATGTTCATGAACTGTCTTAGACTCCATCGTTCTTGCATATCTATACCAATTGCTTTCTGCTCTCATTTCTTCTTCTTCTTCTTCTTCTTCTGCTTCTTCTTCTTCTTCTTCTTCTGCTTCTTCTTCTTCTTCTTCTTCTGCTGCTGCTTCTTCTTCTTCTTCTTCTTCTGCTTCTTCTTCTTCTGCTTCTTCTTCTTCTTCTTCTTCTTCTTCTTCTTCTTCTTCTTCTTCTTCTTCTTCTATCTTATCAACATTTTTGCCACCGGACATTTTAATTCCTGACTAATGTTATATACTACTTATATTGATATAAGTAACAAATAATGTTAATCATTAAGAAACTGTATTGGTTAACTATTTAACATTGAAATTGATATATGTATTGAGTTTGATTCATCAAAGAGTAGTATAAACTTGTTCGTTAACAGTTCCTTTCTTTTGAAGAAATATAGTCAACCAAGTTAGATCCTTCAAAGAAAAAAGGATTTCGATTATTTTATCTATCTCAATGGTTAAGATCATGAGTCAGTTGAAGCTAGACTACCATGGAAAACCTAGAAGCACTAGAAGGCCATTTCATCTTATTGTGGATTAGTTGAAGTTAGACATTAACACAGTTGGATGCCAGCCGGCTCAGTGGTCTAGTGGTTAAGTGTTCACGAGCGGAACCAGTAGGTCCTGGGTTCGAATCTCACAGGGGGCGAGGTTGTGGATGCGCACTGCTGAGGAGTCCCACAATAGTACGAGACGGCCGTCCAGTGCTTCCAGGTTTTCCATGGTGGTCTAGCTTCAACTGACTCATGATCTTAACCGTTGAAATTACTATAATATCCACAAAACCCATCCGATATTATTTTTTCTATCAACATATGAAAGTACTGGATTTCAGTATAGAACAGTTGTTGGATTGTGGTTAGTAATGAAGTCATGGATCGGTGTTTTTACTTTAATATATACACAGTAAAATAAAACTGTAAATATTGAATCATCATAATAAATGTTGCTACAGTGACTAGAAAAATATGTATAGACTAAAGTGGAATATTATTTAAACGACTATGTGGTCCCTCAAAAGCCCTGATACGGCCGATAGTGGGGAGAATCCGCTCTCCCTCGAAATGCTCTCACATGGTCACGCCTATACTGCCACTACCAGGGAAGTCCTATTCACTGTCTTCTCTCATTGATGGTTTTGTCTACTAAATTTAGAGGACAAAAAGTAAATGTACGGTGCTCTAACCGGGTTGGCGGATATGGAGAATTTATCTAGGGGAGTTGGAAAACACTTATTCCAAACCAGTGGTGCAAATGGGATTTAGGATTCTAAGGAAATAAATGACGTATAAACCTGTTGTTGACCACTGGCTGCCATGGAGCTGCATCTTTTTACGTCGCTCCGCTGCCTTGTGGATTAGACGTTTAGGTCAAAGACTCAGGGAGTGGACCCCTAAGAAAACCATATGCTTCGGTTTGGGCGCTCGGACTCTAGTTTTGATGAAACAACTAGAACCCTGTCATAAACATTTGGAGAAAAGTCATCTCTATTTACTATCCGTTACCAGTGCTTGAAGATAACGAAAGAAGCAGATCACTGATTGAAACATGCAGGAATTGTGAACCGAGAATGCGAGAGGTTTAGACATCATCTTTGTACTATGTGTTCCACAAAAGCACACAAAGAAAATCATTGCAAAACCCGAAAACACCGTCAACTGAAAGTGTATTCTATAAATTTAAGCCGCTAGCAGGCAAAGTAACGGTAGCTCTTAACAAAACCGGTTCCCATAACCATAGAAAGTATGTTTCTTTCAAGATCAATGGGTAAGATGCCCGCTTACAGTTAAATACAGCTTTCGATATAACACTTATGAGCAGCCATACATGATTCGCCAAGTGGTCCAGTATTTTAGAGACATTCTCCGTAGTGGGTTCAATTCTCATTATCTCCGAAACACAATATATAAGCAGTGACTTGCCCAGTTCATAGAAAGACGGTGTCGTGTTAAATGCTCATGAAATTGTTGCAGTACCAGCGCACAAAGTAACAGAAAATAAATAGAACAGTATAACGAACACAGTTGCACCAAACGAAGCTTATCATTCAGCGAAAAAAATTTCTGATAAATCTGGTTGTTTTACCAGATATGGGTTATCTTAATGACCTACAAATATATCAGATGAATCAAATGATGAGAATGGGTTTTGTGGAGATTTTCAGAAATTTCACAGGTTGAAATCATGAGTCAATTGAAGCTAGATCACTATAGAAACCCTGGAAGCACTGGTCCTGGGTTCGAATCCCTCAGGGTGCAGGATCATGGATGCGCATTGCTGAGGAGTCCCATACTACGACGAAACGGCTGTCCAGTGCTTCCAGGTTTTCCATGGTGGTCTAGCTTCAACTGACTCTTGATTTCAACCTGTGAAATTTCTAAAATCTCCACAAAACTCATTCTGATAATAATCATCTGCTTACTAATGACTGACTTAAAGAGGCATTTCCTGGAGTTCTAGTGAGAAGCCGTTACCAGTGGAGTTCAACTAGGTCTGTTGTGAAATATCAACTCACTGAAGACAATGGTGTACGGTGGCGCAACTTTGTGGATTGGTTGAAGTTAGAGATTAACACCGTTGGATGCCGGCTCAGTTGTCTTGTGGTTAAGTGCTGGCGCGCGAAACCAGTAGGTCCTAGGTTTGAATCCCGCAGGGTGCGGAATCGTGAATGCGCATTTATGAGGAGTCCCATACTAGGACGAAACGGCCGTCCAGTATTTCCAGGTTTTCCATGATGGTCTAGCTTCGATTAACTCATGATTTCAACCTGTGGAATCAAATGATGGTCAAAAACCTAATGCAGTTTTGATAGATGCTGATTATTCTAGTGATCCACAATCTACTACTAATGAGATATTCAAAAAATGTGATGTCGTTCATCTTTACTATCTAGTCACTTTTAGTAGATTCTCTATTCAATGCAAGAAATATACTTTAAATAAAGTCATCACATTAATTGTAACTTGGGCATATGAGGATGTAATATTATTTCGTGAGGGCGGGGGGGGGAATAATTTAAAGTCAGCAACTAAACTTTGAGTCTTCAAAAGATTAAAGAAGGGGGGGGAATGATATAATGGGATGTATAGTTCAAATTACATTCTTTTATTCAATATTACTTCCGTTTTTTAATTCAATTTATGGTGATTATTCAATGTAGTGTTTGTTTCTGTTTTCCTGTCTGTAATGTTATTCTGTATAATAGACGATATTCTTATATTTAATGGATATGAACTATGCTTAGAATGATATATAGCATGTGATTTGTTATAACTATTGGCTGCTTTATGTGTATGTGATTCTGATGTGAACAGGGAAACAAGAAGCCCTGACAACCTACGAAAGTTATTTTTCGGGGACGTTATTTCATTTTATGCAAAGCTTGTAAAACACTAACATTGATTTTTGTCCCTAATTTATTCCACAGAACATAAGCTTTCGTTCGATGTATGATTCGTTGCCATAACCATTATCTGTTCCGAAGCTATTGTCATTTAAACATAATATTTTGCACCCTATTTTCTACGTTAATTCCCAGCTTTGGACATAATTGTATTTTCCTAATTATGGTACGTTGTGGTCGGGTTAGTCACCTATATTTATTCATGTACCTTTTGACACTAATCTGAAATCAGAAGAAATCAGGATATCAAGAATAGATTGAGTAGTGTTCCAGTTGTCTTGCCTTCTTTCATTCGCGTGCTTGTCAGCCAATCAGGTGATAAAATAGTTTTCTTCTCTATAACCCACTTCGAACTCACGCGTACTAGCCTCAAGGTTAGGTCGGTCAGCCTATTGCGCCAAGGTCTTAATCTGGATTAGATAGGTATCCTCAGCACCAAAAGTGGGTAGGCAAACCCAAAGGACATAACAGTTTCTATTCTAATTATTAATCAGAATGTGTGTACTAGAGTCATCGTCGTCGTTGTCGTGGTGTTTTGGGGCTAATAAACCTTCATTTGTACCAGTTTTTGTGTTCTTACTTCAGCGTCATTGGAAGTGGTTTCTCGTTTTACAAGTATAAGTAATCAGTGATTCCGACATAACAATTAATGACGATCAGATATAACAATGAGTGTTCAATTATAGAACTTATCACCATCTCTCATACAAATCGAATATTTTGTATGGTGCATCGTTGTACAAATGTCATTGACTTAGTTGGCGAGATTATAATTTATAGACGAACCAATCAAGTATAAGAAAACAGGTCTACGATTTGGGCGCGGAGTTCAGTTATTCATTTGACTAAATAGAGTTTTGGCATTATAGTTGTTGTCAATTTGTGATGAAAATCCCTGAAATCTAGTTGCCAACCTTATTCATCAACTGTTAATCATAATTCTAATCCCCACACCCTAGTCTTAGTTCTTAGATGGACACTCTTAAGGTCAGTTACGGGTCGCTCAAAAGTCGTCCACAGTTTCACTGACTTAATGACAATTTCTGTAAATATGAATTAACAATACTTGTGAAATCATCTTTTGTGTATAAAAAGTTGGAGTATAAAATTTCAATAATCCCGCAAAACCTATGGTCAATAATTGATTAGATTTAAGTTACCATACCAATGAAATAAATATATGATCTTAACAATTGAATTCATGAGTCGATCTAAACTAAACTACCTGTTATGACGTGTGACTGCAGATTATGAATACAGTGGTCTTGAGTGCTGTTAGAGGTATGAGGGCGGTTTTCACTTCCCGGTTGCCCACACCGTGGAAGGGTTCTTCTGGAGGTACCTGAAAAGGAATTTGGATTAAAGGTGGTCTTAGTGACCTGAGAGCGTGACCGCAGTGCCCAAGGGACAACTGCTTGAGGTCGGTCACACACGACCTTGTTATGGGTAATTTTTGTGTTAGCTCCGTACTTATTGGGACCTTACCGCCGGAGACGGATATCCATGGGATAAGGCGAGGTGTGCATTTTTAGGGTCGACCTTTTCTAACCCCACCCCTCCTTGTGGGAAGGCAGCATCGCTGTCATGCTGGTTGTCTGAAGGAAACACCTTACTGCCGTCACACCTCTGTACAGTCAGCAGTACGACTTCGCCTTCGGATCTTGGGTTTGTTGCTTTTAGTCTTACCGCTCTTCAACCGACCTGTCTGACATGGTAGGACCTTGAGGAACGGTTGTTCCAGCCAGTATAGCTCGGTTGCTTCATCACGATAAGCAAGCCCGACCACCACGTCAAGGTAGCAACAACGGTCGGGAGGTAGCAACGACGTGCAATGCTAACCGGGGTAGGGGATGGTTAGAAGAAAGTTAGGGGCGGCCAAACCAAAACGTGGCATCAGTGCCTGAAGTCACTAACTTCTAGTCTGAGCCACGTTGGTAGATGCAGACTACTTGGTTGGGGTCCGCGTGACTTTCGTAACCAATGGTTGGAGACTCTTGGTGACATGGCTCAGAATCGATCACAGTGGCGTCGGTGTATACACTCCCTGTCTTCCCTTAAACTAAGAGACTAAAATCACTTCATTCTTTCTGTCTACGAACTAATTCTTTCTTCCTATACTATATCCTTATTGCAACCTTTGACCTAACCACTCCTATGAATCCGCTGTTCATCTTGCTGTGCTAATGAGGTATGGCAACCTGGACCGATGCACATATGTGCCTGGTCCTACGTTGTAGCTGACTGACTGACTGACGTGTGACTGCAGATTAAAGTCAAGCGTTTTATCAATCGCTTCAGTGACACGGGAAACACGTACAGACGTCCTACAGTCTCGATTGGTCCCGTTTCCCTGTCTAGCCCAGCCAGTTGAGTCCAGAACACAAGTCACAGCCTCTGCAATATGAATCGTTATATTTCAAATATACTCTGTTTATATACTAACCGAACAGACCACATCGTACCATAAAATAGAAAACAACATTTTGTACAATATTTAACAAGTGGAATAAATACTGACCAATAGGGAGTGTACATTTAAAGTCCAAGGCCACTATTAGACTTAACATGATAATGATTGGTATATTTTTCTGCACATCCTAACACTACCATTGAAAACTTGAAAGCATTAGATGGCCGTTTCGTCTCAGTATCGGACTCTTCAGTGATGCTCTAGTTTGGAATGATTCATGACTTTAACTGTTAAAATACTAAAATATATGATCGTCTACAAGATCAAAATACATGTTCATTATACATTATACAATGTGTCAACGTTCAAGTAACAGATACGATACATCAGTTTATATCAATGACTGATCTTAACTGGAAATCCATTATATACAGGAGAGGACTATACATATCTCATTCTAATATGACATATCTCAATGTTAAATGTTCACAATCTGATTAATGATTGAATCTAAGGTATTTAGAACAAGATTGGGGAGGTATCTTTATAACATAATCATTCAATACTTCTCATTTACAACTTTTATCGATTTATTATCAAGTCATTGTTACCATGGCATTAATTTCTTTGATAAACTGTTATTTTACTGCTTTTTACTCCATGAATTAATCGTTAATAGTTCGAAAAAGAAAAGAACTTTGTTTTTATCTCTCATCAAATACAGAGAAAAAAAAAGGGGTCACGTCAATTTGACCATGTCAGTAAAATAGCAGAAGAACAAGAAGAAGAAGAAGAAGAAGAAGAAGAAGAAGAAGAAGAAGAAGGGAGAAGAGAGGTGAATAAAGACAGTTAGTTTATTGATAAAATGAAATGGAATTCAAAGCTGACAGGATGAGTGATCTGATAACGAAGCATAAACTATAGAATAAGATCATGTAGATTGAGATTATTAGAGTAATATATATATATATATGTATCTTCTCATTGTTATTTAGAACTGTAGGTAGATCCAACTGAAGAATCTCTAATAGGACGAAACGCATGGATTCTTAAATTCCACTGCTAATCACTATCTATCTTTGTTAATAAAAACTAGATATAACATTTATATATTTATAATTTAGTAGAATATCAATTTAGTTTATCAATTGAGATCATTTTAGTAAGTTAGTAGGTTAAGTTCAATGAGGTTGATGATAACAACTTAAAAGTTATAGTGTATTACATATCTAAGATGATGATGATGATGATGCTTTGGATGATGATGATGATGATGATGATGATGATAATGATGATTTGGATGATGATGATGAGGAGGCTTTGGATGATGATGATGATGCTTTGGATAATGATGATGATGATTTGGATAATGATGATGATGAGTGTGAAATAGATTAACGATACAAAATAAAATATTCTATCAATTTAATGTGTAATTATGAAAGACAAAAGTTTTCAGAAAGTTTAGGCTTGTATGACTGTATGTAGCAAAAATAAGTGAGGGACACTAAAGTGATCTTGTGAATGTGAACCTACTAATTAGGACTAAATGAACGTTTAGTATCAGAAGGGGTATTGTGGAGATTGTAGCAATTTCAATGGTTGAGATCATGAGTCAATTGAAATTAGACCAACAACGGAAAACTTGGAAACACTGAACGGTCGTTTCATCCTGAGTTCGAATTTCACGAGGCGAGATTGTGAATGGGCACCACTGAAGAGTACCACAATAGGATGAAATGGCCGTCCAGTGCTTCCAAGTTTTCCATGGTGGTCTAATTTCATTTGACTCATGATCTTAACCCCCTTCTGATAACAATCTGAAAACATTTATTAATAATATTTAAAAAAATTATACATTCTGTAATTTACGTTTTAAGGAACTGAAAGATGAAGAACACCAACAACCATCATAATCGAAGTACAAGTATTTATAAAGAGTTTTCTACACAAGCTACTTAATATCCGTTGATAGGATATCATCAGCAACAGCCTACTGTGATAGAGAACAAACCAACTTTCAGATGAAGAGGAAATCAGGAGAAGACATTGGAAATGGATAGGATACACATTGAGGAAATCATCAAACTATATCACTAGAGAAGCGCTAGATTAGAATCCTGAAAGGAAACGGAAAAGAAGAAGGCCAAACCATACACTACGTTGAGAATCGGAAGCAGATATGAAAAGGATCAATAGCAACTGCAAAGGACTGGAAAGAATTGTCCAGGACAGGGTTGGATGGAGAATGCTGATGTTCGGCCTATGCTCCTCGACGAGGTGTTACAAGCGTAAGTAAGTAAATAAGTAAGTAATTTACACTGCTTGTATAATAACTTACTCAATCATATCACATATTTTTTGATTGGTTAAATGGAATGGACAATTTTCTTAAGGTCATTCACCAATCACTCAAATTTGTCCTAATTGCCAAACTTTATCAGCAACTGCTTTGAAGCTTATATGACCCTGTGTAATAGTCCAATTCATTAAAATACAGATTTATATGGTTAAGACAGCTATAGTATGTTTGTTCAGCTCTAAAATCAAATTATTTTTCAAGCAGTTTCTGACTAACATATAACAAGTTTCAGTTATTTAGATTAATATCATGAATGAATCAATGTTGGACCACCATTGACAACCTGAAAGCACTGGACGGCTGTTTCGTTCTATTGTGGGACTCCTCAGCAGTGCGCATCCACAATTCCGCTTGCTGGATTCGAACTCAGGGCTTTCGGTCTTGCGTGCAAATGCTTAACTTCTAAACTTCAACCAATCCAAGAAATTGTGCGACCATCTCTTATTGTACTGAGGTAGATATCTGTCTCTACTCGACATGGTTAATGGGTAAATCTATGGAATGTTTATTTTTTCTTACAAAGATTTTAGTCAACCAGTCACTTAAACAGTGATCTCGAGTGCTGTTAGAGATATGAGGGCGGAACCAGTAGGTCCTAGGTTCGAATCTCGCAGGTGGCGATGTCATGGGTGCGCACTGCTGAGAAGTCCCACAGTACGAAGAAATGGCCGTTTAGTGCTTCCAGGTTTTCCATGGTGATCTAGCTTCAACTGACTCATGATCTTAACCATTGAAATTAATAAAGATTAGTAAACAATAAACTTGTCAGTCAATTTAGCCGCATAGATGATACTGTAGTGAACGAGAATACAATTGAGGACAATAAAATATGAAATTACAAAATCTCTTAGTAAAATCTGAGAACCATACAGTAAATAATTCATTTGCAAAATGTCAATCATTCATCTCAGACTTCATTGTTCCTTTATTTCTACACGGATCATTCACTGTTCTCGTTCTTTTTTCTTTGATCTTCTAAATCTTTTGGTACCAGACACTTCACTGTCGATTCATGATACATACTACTTATATCCGTTGACATCAGTAGCACACACCACATTACAAATTATGGTGTCAAATGAGATTTTTTCGGGTTTAATTTTTTAATTATATAAGCACGTGATTTATGGATTAGTGTTATGGCTTTATGTTGCTGTCGATTTTTACCCTGTGCTAATTGTTGTGTCCTTGACTGGAAAATTAGAGAGCAGAGTACTTATTGATCGATTACAGTGACACGTAAACACGTACGGACGGCCTAGAGTCTCGGTTGGTCCCACTTCTCTGTCTAGCCCAGCCTGTTGAGTCCAGAACACAAGTCACAGCCTCGGAGATGTGAATCATTATATTTCAAACATACTCTATTTATATACTAACCAAGCATACCACATCGTACCATAAAAATAGAAAACAACATTTTGTACAATACTCAACAAGTGAACAGATATCGACCAATAGGAAATGTACATTTAAAGTCCAAGGACTCCATTGGACTTAACATGATAAATATTGGTCTATTCCTCCGCATCCACAACAATTAGATTAGTGAGAGTGTAGTCCTACTCACTGACTTCTCGCAGCATTACTATTGTTTACGAAATTGAAAGGATGAAAACGAATGTCTGGCGTTTAAAATGGGTTGATCATGGATATGGATGATTCACTTAGGGGAGTTGGAATACCCTGATTCGAAACCAATAGTGCGAATGGGCTCCAGGATCCTGAAACAAAAAAATGGCATATGAATCAATTGTTGACCACCGGCTGCCATGAGACTGCATCTACTTACGTTGCTTCACTTCCTTGTGGATTAGACCTTTTGGTCGAAGGCTCCGGGTATGACCCCCTAGTAAAACTACCTGCATTGGTTTGGGCACCTGGTCAGTATCACAGCCCTCACATAAATCAAGTAACCTTTGCATGGCACATATGTATTCGATGCCACTTTATATCAATATTTATATGTTCAAATACATAAATAACATTCATCAAAATCAAATACTATAGAAGATATTCAGCATATATTACCATTAGTCAGCATCATGCATGCATGAAAGACCTTCACTTTTTTTGAATGATCAAACATATGACTACTATCGATGATAACCGTTTTCTTTTCAACGACTATCCTTGTCATCCAATTACAACATTGGAAGTTATCCTTATCCTATTGATCATAATTGTCCCATTTATGATTATTATTATAGAATAGTGAGTCTCTATAGATTAACTAAGCAAAATCTATATTTATGATGTTAGAAACAAAAGAGTCGAATCAAAACAAGTGAAAACATTAAAGAAAATAAACAATAAATAACTATATAGCAACATATTACTTACAATGACCTTGAGGAAACAAATCAATATTACTAGGGTATGTTTATGAGTAAAAGTACTATTATTATTATTATTATCAGAATGGGTTTTGTGGAGATTTTTAAAAATTTCACTGATTGAAATCATAAGTCATTTGAAGCTAGACTGACTTCAGGAGACACTTCTGGAGTTCTAGTGAGAAGTCGTTACCAGTGGAGTTCAACTAGGTCTGTTGTGAGATAGGAACTCATTGAACACAATGGTGTACGGCGGTGCAACTTTGTGGATTGGTTGAAGTTAGATATTAACACCGTTGGATGCCAGCCGGCTCAGTGGTCTGATGGTTAAGTGCTGGCGCGCGAAACCAGTAGGTCACGGGTTCGAATCCCGCAGGGTGTGGGATCGTGGATGTGCACTGCTAAGGAGTCCCGTACCAGGACAAAATGACCGTCCAGTGATTCCAGGTTTTCCATGGTGGTCTAGCTTCAATTGACTCATGATTTCAACCAGTGAAAAGTACTATTTATGTTTTGAATACACAAGAACAACTTAAATGTTAACCATTCGCCTTAAAAAACGAATTACTTATACTAATACTAGTACTACTGTGATGTGTGCTACTTATATTGACGTAATTAGTAGTGAAGGTCTGACTGGAGAGAGACAAGAGGATCGAACAGTAAAGAATGGAAACAGAATGCAATTTGTACGAAAATGGAAGAACAATGAAGTCTGGGTCATTTTGAGACAACTGATGGATATTTTGCGAATTACATATTTAGATTTTATTAACAAGTCCTGTAATGTTGTGTCAAATACATTCGATTGTTCCCCACTGATATTCTTGTTCACTACACTACTACTGTGATGTGTTCTACTGATATCGACAGAGATATAAGTAGTATGTATCAATTATCGAAAATGAAATATTTTGCGGCAGAAAGTTAAGAAGCTCGAAGAGATGAGGATGAGAAGAGAGAATGATTAGTGTAGAAACAAAGTAATAATAAAGTATGAGACAAATGATGGAAATTTTCGCAAATGAAGTATTTATTGTATGATTCTCAGATTTTACTGAGATTCTGTAATTTTATGTTGAAACATATCCGATTGTCCCCATTGGTTTCCTCGTTCATTATACTTCCAAGACTATACACACAGCCAATATCGCAACTACTCAAATTACTACTAACAATACTACGATCACTCACACTGCTGCTATAGTGTATACTACTTATGCTGACGGATATAAGTAGTACGTAGCTGCAGTCGGAAGTGGAATACCTGTCAGCAGAATATTGAATAGAAGAGAACAGGAAGAGGAACAGAGAGCAATTGTAATAACAACACGACTATAAGAATCATAAAGCATAAACAGGACAATTGAAGGAAGATGTTCAATTATTGTATTTCATGTATGATTTTCATAGTTTACTAAAGTACTCTGTGATTTTGATGTAACAACAAACTGATTTGTCATACTACAACGAATACAAAGATTGTTTTCTTGCTTAATCTCACTCGTAATGACCATGTTCATGAAATGTGAACAGTATAAAAAATGACAGTGAGACTATTATGTATAGACGACTTTTGAGCGATACCAAAGTGAATTTGAGAGGGTCTACCTACTTCTTAGGGTTAAATAAGGTTTGTAAAGCAGTTTGAAGAATAAGAATTATGATTCATGTTTGATAGTTAGAGTTAAGAATTAGATTTAGGAGGTTTCCATCACGAACTGACATCAGCTGAAACGCTGTTTGGTCAAATGGATGAGTGAATTTCGCGCTAAAATCCAACATCCATTATCTTTAATCTGATTAGTTCGTTCATAAATTATAGTCTCGCTTATTAACCTACACTGAGTTGTATTTTGATCATTGTTTCATTGTATCTCTTTATATATAGTTGTGTCTTTTAGCTACAACATTTACATGTAAATTGATAAACACAGTGGAATATGATGTTACTGTTTATATGATAAGTGGAATTGTTTTACTAAAGCATGAATTTTGTTGTTATTTGTGTTTTTTATGACGTTCTACCAAGAAGCCGTAATCAGTAGGGTTCAATCTGTGTCAGACAGAGACAGGTATCTATCTCAGACAATGGATAAATGGTTGTGCAAGATCATAGGTCAATTAAAGTTAGACGTTAAACTATCAAATATCGGCTCAGTGGTCTACAGGTTGAAGGTTTGCACATGAGACCGAAGATGTTGTTTTTGAGTCCCTTTATACAGGATATCAGATGGGCGTTTCTGATATGTCTCATACAAGGACAAAACAGCCGTTCAGTAGTTTCAGGTTCTCAATAGTGATCTAGCTTAAAACGCCAGACATTCACTATTCATCCTCTCAATATCGTAAACAACAGCTATGCCACTAGAAGGCAGTAATTAGAACTTCCCTGGTAGTAGTTGTATGCACATGGTCATATGAGAGTATTTGAAGAGAGAGAGAGAGAGAGGTGACTCTTCTCAATCTCGGCCGTACCAGGTCATTTAAGGGCATGTTAATAAGTAGTTTATTAAAATGTTATTGTCATTTGAACATTACCATATGTGACAATAATAACAACAACTATTTATTGACCTTATTAATGGATACATAAAATAAACAAACAAGCAATTAATCAACAGATGTTCTACTAATTCAATAAGTAATATGAGAAGAATGAAAAGTAAATAAGAATGAAAATAAATAGAATAAGGTTTTTATATGTTTAAGTATTCATCAAAGTTTATTATTATGATTTGAATCATGATTAGAACTTCGGATCAACGAAAGGCGATCTCAGAAACTGGGATAACTACAGGGGTATCACTCTTCTCTCAATACCGGGAAAAGTCTTCAACAGGGTATTGTTAAACAAGATGAAGAACTGCGTAGATGCCCAACTTCGAGACCAACAAGCAGGATTCCGTAAGGATAGATCGTGTACAGATCAAATCGTAACTCTATGGATCATTGTGGAATAATCAATTGAATGGAATTCATCATTCTACATCAACTTCATTGATTACGAAAAGGTATTTGATAGCGTGGACAGAACAACACTATGGAAACTTCTTTGACACTACGGCTTGCCTCAGAATATGGTCAATATCATACAAAATTCATATGATGGATTAAACTGCAAAATCGTGCATGGGGGACCGCTGACAAGGTCGTTCGAAGTGAAGACCGGTGTTAGGCAAGGTTGCTTACTCTCAACCTTCCTCTTTCTCCTGTTGATCGACTGGATCATGAAGACGTCAACATCTGGAGGGAAACACGGGATACAATGGACATCTAAGATGCGGTTGGACGATCCACACTTCGCAGATGATCTGGCCCTTCTATCCCAAACGCAACAACAAATGCAGGAGAAGACAAACTGTGTGGCAGTAGCCTCAGCAGCAGTAGGTCTCAACATACACAAAGGGAAAAGCAGGATTCTCCGATACAACACAGCATGCACCAATCCAATCACAATTGACGGAGAAGATTTGGAAGATTTAAAAGCCTTTACGTATTTGGGCAGCATCATTGATGAACATGGTGGATCTGATGCAGATATGAAAGCGCGGATCGGCAAAGCAAGAGCAGCATATTTTCAATTGAAGAACATCTGGAACTCAAAACAACTGTCCGCCAACCAACACCACGGTCAGGATTTTCAATACAAATGTCAAGACAGTTCTACTGTATGGGGTGGAAACTCGGACAACAACGAAAGCCATCATCCAGAATATACAGGTTTTTGTCAACAGTTGTCTTCGGATCCGTTGGCCGGACACTATTAGCAACAACCTATTAGAGGATAGAACAAACCAGATTCCAGAGGCGAAAGAAATTAGGGAGAAGCACTGAAAGTGGATAGAACACACACTGAGGAAATCACCCAACTGCATCACAAGACAAGCCCTCACATGGAATCCTGAAGGCCAAAGGAGAAGAGGAAGATCAGAAAACACATTACACCGAGAAATGGAGATAGACATGAGTGAAATGAACAAAAATTGGATGGAATTAGAAATGAAGGCCGAGGACAGAGTGGATTGAAGAATGCTGGTCGGCCGCCTATGCTCCATTAGGAGTAACAGGCGTTAGTAGGTAAGTAATTATTAGAAATGCAACACTTTTAGCAATCATGAATTATGCCTGTAGTTCTTCGAAAGTTATTACCGATTACAAGTTCCGGTAAAGGAGGAGGCTTGGTCATGGGGTGGTCAGCAATCCTATCTTGTAGAAAAAAAATTGAACGATTTAAACTCTGTCATAAGAGTTAAAGGAAGAATTATGACGTCTTAGGATGTGTGTCGAGATTCTTCGGAAGTCACGAGGCTGTGCTCCTTCTAATAATCAGAGCAACAATTTTTATAGGTATATGGAACATCCGAACCTTGTGCGAGACCGGAAGGATCAATCAAATAGAAACGGAAATGAGGGGATACAACTTAGTGGTTCACAGAATCAGCGAAACTCATTTTATCCAAACTGGATAGTAAAGGCTAGGTACGAGAGAGATATTACTGTACTCCGGTCACGAAGAGGAGAATGCTTCACACACTAAGGGAGTTGCTCTGATACCATCCAAAGAAGCACAAATTGTACTTATAGGATGGGAATCTCAGGAATCTAGGATTATCAAAGCATCCTTCAAAAACAATCAATTCTATCTAGTGCCATGCACCCACCAATGATAGCAACGACGACAATAAAGATCAGTTCTATGAGAGGCAAAGTGCCAAAGAAAGGACCTCACCATCCTGATGGGAGATCTAAACGCTAAAGTCGGAATAGACAACACCGGGTATAAAGATATCATGGGACGACAAAGACTGAGAGAAAGAACGATAATGACGAGAGATTCGCAAATATACATTCAATAAAATGGTTATAGATGGCACAATATTAACACACAAACGCATACATGGGTCTCACCGGGTCACACCACGGAGAACCAGATGAATCATATTTATATCAATAAAAATTCAGAAGGACAACGGAAGATGTGAGAGCCAGGAGAGTAACTGACATAGCTTTAGATCACCAAGATGAAATTGAATCTAAAGAAACACTGGACAGCTGGGGAAACAGCATTACAAAGGTTCATAGAAATTCAAGATAGCTCTCAATAACAGGTTGCAAGCCTTACAGGATCTTTTGAAAGAAGAAGAAACTACCATGAAGGACAATTGGAAAGGGATCAAAGAAGCATTAACTTCAACGTGTCAGGAGGTGCTGGGCCGCAACATCTGTATGTAAACCCTGGACAAGCTTAAAGAAAGGAAGATCAAGAAGACAACAATTAATAACATCCGAATAAAAACAGAGAAAGTCAAGGCATAGACCGAATACATAGAAGCAAACAAACAAGTGACGAGAAACATTAAAGCCCACAAGCAGAAATACGTGGAAGAGCTAGCAAGGACACCGGTAAAAGCTTCAAGAGAAGGAAATATGAGACAACTGTATAACAGAACAAAGAGACTACCAGGGCACTATAGCAAACGAAAGTGACCAGTCACGGACAAAGAAAGCAAGACAATCACCGAGATTCAAGAACAGAGGACCAGATGAGTAGAATATTTGGGGAATTTTCGAATAAACTAGCTCCATTGAATCCGCCGAACATCGAAGAAGTACCCACGGAACTACCTATAGATGTCGCTCTACAAACGATCGAAGAAATCAGGATGACCAACAGACAAATCAGGAGTGAGAAAGCAGTAGTACCTGACAATGTACCAGTCAAAGCACTGAAGTAAGACATAAAAGCAACTGCAAAGATGCTCCACATTAAATTCAGAAAGATTTGGGAGGAAGAAAAAGTGCCGACAAACTAAAAAGAAGAACAACTGATCAAAATACCAATGGAAGATCTCAACGAGTGCAAGAAATCAGCTGCAGAGGCATCAAGCCAATATCGGTACCAGGAAAAGTTCTGAACAGTGTTGCTGATCTGGATGAAAGATTCAGTAGATGTCCAGCTTCGAGATCAACATGTCAAACTTCGTCGTGCACAGGCCAAATTGTGTCACTACGGATCATCGTTGAACAATCAATGGAATGGAACTTGTCATCATACATCTAACTCATTGACTATGCAAAAATATTTGACAATGTGGATAGGAGAACACTATGGACACTATGGTGTACCTGAGAAAATCGTCAACATCATTCGGAATTCATACGACGGACTGTACTGCAAAGTCGTGAGTGTTGGACAGCAACGTCCTCAAATACAACACGAATAACACCAACCCAGTGACACTTGATGGAGAAGCTCTGGAAGATCTGAAAAGCTTCATGTATTTGGATAGCATCATCGATGAACAGAGAGGATTCGATACAGACTTTAATAATGTCTCTTTTTATTAATTTCTAATAGATGAAGATCAGATCTGTTCAGTAAATAAACGATCTAAGGTAGCTACATATATTCAACTTTATTCACTCTTTCATGTATAAGTATGTCAATATCTGTAATTACTTTGATTTTAAAATATTAAGTAGGTTATAAGTAGCTGATGAGAACCTAATGAAATAAAATAAATTCATATTAGTATCAGAATGGGGGTTTATAGAGATAGAAGTAGTAATTTTAACATATGAATTCATGATTTGATTTAAGCTAGACCATTATGGAAAACCTGAAATTACAGGACGGCCATTTCGTCCTAGTATAGGACTCTTCAGCACTATGTATCCACGATCTGTCATGCGGGACTCAAACCCAGACACTTCAGTCTCTCAAGTGAAAGCTTAAACTCTAGACTACTGAGCCAATGTCCAACAGTAAAAAATGTCTAACTTCGATCAATCGGTGATATTGAAAAACCCTTTAATTAACTCATACATTCAATTATTAAAACTTATATTACTCTACATCAATCTTTGTGTTTACTCTCTTTGAGATAATAAATAAAACGATACTTTTAAATCTCAATTTTAAAAGAAACAATTAACCAATATGGTCACAATTGATTGATCACTGGGTGGTGATCAATGTCATGCGTGTCTAGTCCTTATTTAGTGCAGATCGAATGCTATCGATCATGTTGCAATGTGGCCGCCAGTCTAGGTGACTGGATAGTTCAGTGGTAATGTCTTTGACTGTGAAGCTGGGTGACACGAGATCGAGTCCGCCAGGAAGCACCAGTTCCCTCAAGATTACTGGTACACCTTGATGATGACGAGTGCCAAGTAGCACGAAACCCGGGTCCAGGGTTTCCTGTCGACTACCTGCAACCATCATCTAACTAATATGGTTTATATTTCATCTAATAATATACACCATTGAGGAACATCTGGAACTCAAAACAACTGTCTGTCAATCAACACCAAGGTCAGAATTTCCAATACAAATGTCAAGACAGCTCTCCTGTATGGAGCGGGAACTTGGTGAACTACCAAAGCCATCATCCAGATGATACAAGTGTTTATTAACAGTTGTCTACGCAAAATACTTTGGATCCGCTGGCCAGACACTGTTAACAACAACCTACTATGAGAGAGAACAAACCAGATCCCAGTGGAAGAAGAAATCAGGAATAATCACTGGAAGTGAATAGGACACAGATTGAGGAAATCACCCGACTGCATCAAAAGGCAAGCCCTCATATAGAATCCTCAAGACCAAAAGGAAGAGAGGAAGACTAAAGGACACATCACGCCATGTAATGGAGATAGACATGAGAGAAATGAACAACAAACTAGAAAGGAAGGTTTAGGACAGAGTGGATTGGAGAATACTGGTCGTCTGCCTATGCTTCATTGAGGGTCACAGACGTAAGTAAGTTTGTCTATGCATATCATATCCGCATTGAAAAATCTAATCGTTTATATTTGATAAAATGCATAATTGGTTTACATCAATTGATCCATTGATATAAGAAATTAAAGTGACGTATACTATCTGTTCATCTGTTATACATATATATATATATCTGTTTATCACTGGTAGAATTCAGTTACGTAATAAAATAATAAATTACCGAATAACAGAATAAATCAAGCATAACTACTTAGATTACTTCCTTACGTCTGTTACACTTCATCGAGTAGAATAGGCTACCCACCAACATTCTCCATCCAACCTTGATAACTACATACATATATATATATACTTACTTATCTACTTGCTTACTTACTTACTTACCTACATAATTACTTACTTAACTACTAACTTAATTACGTCTGCTACACGTGATCGAGTAGAATAGGCCACCTACCAACATTCTCCATCCAACTTTGATAACTACATACATATATATATTTACTTACTTATCTACTTGCTTACTGACTTACTGACTGACTGACTGACTGACTTACCTGCTTACATAATTACGCCTGCTACACCTGATCGAGTAGAATAGGCCACCCACCAACATTCACCATCCAACCTTCATAACTACACATATTTATGTATCCATGACTTTATTTATTGATTAGTTCATTTAGGAAATCATAAATGTTTCATCTATTTATTCTTATTAACACAATTATTGATTTTGATAATAGTAGTTCCACATCAATAATCAATTTAATAATGTAACGGAACATTGAAATCATTGAAATAGTTTAATTATAATTACAGTATAATAATCATCACATGAAGGTGATGTGACATAGGAACAAAGTGAATTGAATGATTCAATAGTTCACTAAGTATTTCATATAGAAACCAATTTATCAACGTGATATCTTATCAAATCCTTCTTGATTTTTTTAAGAAGAAAAAAGAAAAAAAGAAAATCATCAAAGAGAAAAAAAGATGAAAAGAAAAACAATATTCCCCCCCCCTCTATATACGTTGTCATGCATGATTAAGCATAAAAATTTCAATCGAAACTTGTTTCCATCTCCCTTCCTCTCCCCCTCTCTCTCTGTGTGTGTGTGTTAATAGCATACCTGATTAAAATGCAATCAGAAAATAAAGAAGAAAATAAAGAAAAAGAAGAAAAAGAAGAAGAAGAAAAATGTAGGTCAATGAAAGGTCAATTGAGTTGATTATCGAAATAAGACATAGTTCTAGAAAGAAAAAAAACAACTAAACAAACTTTGATTGACCTTGTTCATCTATTCACCTTCATGTTTTTTCTCTTTTCTCCTTTTTTTCTTTTCTTTTCTTCCTTTTTTTTGAAACTTTTCTTTCCTGGTTCTTCCTGTTTCCTTTTTTCTTCTTCTTCTTCTTCTTTTTATTATTTTAACACGTTTTATTTCATGATCACGCAATTTATTATTAATTAGAAAAATGAATTGAAGATAGACCTATTATTGAAATGCCTGATTGTTTCGTTCTAATAAAGAGGTCTTTAACAATAAGTATTCAATGATCTCGTCAATGGAATTTGAACATACAACCTTTAGATTTCATGTTTATCATGATGATCTAATTTTTTGTAGACTTGTGAATTCAGGGAGTATCAATTCCCTTAAGATTACAGATACATCTTGGTGATGATGAGTGTCAAGTAGCATGAAACCCGGGTTCAGGGTTTCCTATCGACTACCTTCAACCAATATTTAATTCATGAATTCAATGATTAAATGATGAAAATCTTCACAAAATCCTATTTCTGATAAAATTTAATGTTTTTTTATTTTAAAATGAGGCTAAGGATAATTACGAATCTTGTTACTTTTAATCGTTGACATTTTGAATACATGTATTGATATTATTCATTGATTTGAACACATAGATATTGGGACAAGAACGCACCAAATACATATGCGCCACACAGATCTCATTTGATATGTGTGAGGGCTGTGATACTGTCCATGTGCCCAAACCGAAGTCGGGTGGTTTTCTTAGAGGGACACACTCGGAGCCTTCAACCTGAAGGTCTGATCCACAAGGCAGTGGAGCATCGTAAGGAGATGCAGTCCCATGGTAGCCGCTGACTAATAATTGTTTCATACGCCATTTATTCCTTCAGAATACTGGAGCCAATGTGTACCACTGGTTTGGAAGCAGGGTCCACCAACCCGGTTACAGCACCGGACATTCGCTATTCATCCTCTCAATTTTGTAAATAACAGTAATACCACGAGAAGGCAATGAGTAGGACTTCCCTGGCAGAGGCTATATACGCGTGGCCATGTGAGAGCATTTAGAGAGGTAGAGCGGACTAATATAACATAAGAAAATATTGGAGGAATGTTTGAGATGATCTGACCAACGTGTAATCTCAGTTTATATATGTTATATCCTAGCGAAGATTAAATTACGGGTAACTTCTCACAACTATTCATGGACTAATATGGTACACATATTCTATACCTGTTCAGTAACTCGATTATGTATATCTATATTTGTTTTATAATGAGCTTCATTTTGACTTAGACTATTACTATAAGATTTACTATTCTTAAGGATACGCAGTGTATATTGATTAAAGTCTTCCAAAATCACAGCCACTTTTGGCTAGATCTTGTACAAATATTATTTACTACTTTATGGTGTGATACAGTCTGTTTGGCTGGTAATATAAATCCAGTATGTTTGAAATAAATGATTCTTATAATGGAAGCTGGCAGTAGTGTTCTGAACTCAAATGGAAGAGCTACGTAGGAAGAAAGACTAATAAGGAGGCTAGGCTGTTCATACCGGTCGAATGACATTGATTTTGCACAGTGCTACGATCATATATGTACTTGAATACAACATTACAGAATCTTTTGGTAAAATCTGAGAACTATACAGTAGATATTTCATTTGAAAAATGTCAATCAATCATCTCAGACTTTACTGTTCCTTCATTTTCACACCAATCATTCTCTGTTCTCATCTTTATCTATTCGATCTTCTTAAACTTCTACCGCCAGATATTTCACTTTCGAATAAAGTTACATACCACTTATATTTCTATCAACATCAGTAGCATAAACCACAGTATAATTTCACTTCAAAGATTCTCAGTCAGATCACAAATTTGGATGAAAATTAATAATAATTTTTAAATGAATGAATGTTTAATGAAATGAGAAAGGTTGTTCTTCTGTAAATGAATTATGTATTAACATAAAATTTAAAAAAAAAAGAGAAACTATAGATTTTTAATTGAGATCATGGACCGATTAATGTTAGACCACCATTGAAAACCTAGAAGTACTGAACGACTGTGTTCGTCTTATTTTGGGACTCCTCAGCAGTGCGAATACATGATTTCGCACGCGGGACTCGAACCTAAGGACTTCGGTCTTGCGAGCAAGTGCTTAACTTCTAAACTTCAACTAGTCAAAGAAATTGTGCAACCATCTCCTATTGTACTGAGGCAGATATCTGTCTCTACTCGACACGGGATTCGAACCTAGGGGCTTCAGTCTCGCGCGCGAACGTTTAACCTATTGGACTACTGAGCCGGCCAGGATCCAGTGGTGCTAATGTCTAACCTCAACCAATCCACGAAATTGCGCAACCATCTTTCATTGTGCTGAAGTAGATACCTGTCTCTACCCGACACGGATTAGCTCCACTGGTCACAGCTTCTATACGGCTGCTATATTAAACATATAACGGTATAAACTAGGGTATATAATTTCCTTTGGCTTTATTCATTATTATATCATTTGGTACAATATAAAATTCTCAGTACAAAGTATTTCAACACGTTTCCCATTACGTACTTCTTGGTCGATCCTGACGATAACATATTAAGTGGTCACCAGTTAGATGTTAACAGTTCAGGACTCAATATATGAATCATATTCATTCTTTTTACTGATATTGCTGCCAGTAACCACGATATCTTTGATTGAGCTCTTTTGTAACTAGTATAGCGAGAGGCCGTGAACATTTAATAAACGCTCCTCAATAGGCTATGCGATTAACAGACGTAATGATGTGTTAAATCAAACAAAAAAAACAGATAACTAGTTGAACTATCTAGATAGATAGCAGAGACAGGTAGTCCAGAGATTCAGCAGGTCACCTTAGATTTTCTTCCCACTACTGATATAGAAGAATAAATTTCGATCTATAGCCGAATTATAATTGGATACAGCCGAATACAGAAAATATGTTACATTCCATTTAGAACCCATCAAATTGTTAAACCAGTTTAGTAACTTATTAGAGAATAATATGTTGTTGTTGTATGCAATAGATATTAGGTTCAAGTGAAAATCAGTACTCAGATAGAACCACATTCAGCTGACAAATCCCCTCAAATAAAATGTAACGCTTATTCTGAATCTGATTACTGGCCGAAATTCAAGGTACCAATCTTTTCTTCTTTCATGAAATATGAAAATCATACATTAAATACTTCATTTGTATATCTTCCATCAATTATACTATATACTCATGACTTCAATCTGTGAAATTTCTAAAAATCTCCACAAACTCCTTCTGATAACAATCATCTGCTCACTGATGACTGACTTCAAGAGGCATTTCCTGGAGTTCTAGTGAGAAGCCGTGACAAGTGAAGTTCAATCAGGTCTTTTGTGAGATATCAACTCACTGAGGACAATGGTGTACGGTGGCGCAACTTCGTGGATTGGTTAAAGTTAGACATTAACACCGTTGGATGCCGGCTGGCTCAGTGGTCTTGTGGTTAAGCGCCTGGCGCGAAGCTGATAGGTCCTCGGTTCGAATGTCTCGGGATGGGGGTTCGTGGATGCCCACTACTGAAGAGTCCAATACTAGGATGAAACGGCCATTCAGTGCTTCCAGTTTTTCCATGGTGGTCTAGCTTCAATTGACTCATGATTTCAATTTGTCAAATTATATTTTACACATCTCATTGTTTATCCATTCCTGTTCTTATTACAATTACTCTCTGTTTACATTTTTATTCTTTTTAATTCAGTCTTCTACCATCAGACATTTCATTTCTGATTCATGTTACTTACTACTTATATGTATCAATATAAGTAGCATACAAAACAATACAAAAATTAATCCAAACATCATTCACAACAATAAACTGTATATCAGAAGGGGTTTTGTGGAGATTTTAGAAATTTCATTGATTGAAATCATGATTCAATTGAAGCCAGACCATTATGGAAAATCTGGAAGCACTGAATGGCCATTTCGTCCTAGTATGGGACTTCTCAGTGGCAGTGCGCATCCACAATCCCGCACCCTCGTGAGATTCCAACCCATGACCTATCAGTTTCGCGCAAGGCGCTTAACCAATTAGACCACTGAGCCAGCCGACATTCAACGGTGTTAATGTCTAGGACTACACGATCGTACAGTACTTCCAAATTTTCCATAGTGGTCTATAGCTTCAATGAACTCATGGTTTCAATCAGTAAACTAAACTGTATACTTAATTTGTATTAAATTTCCATGGGAATATAATGATAAAACTGATATCATCATAGATAATCAATAAAAAAACAAACAAACAAAAATTAATTTTATTTAAATAGTTGAATAAACAAATCCATAAATATTGGTATTTTCTTTACTCTCACTCCCCCCTCTCTCTCTCTCGTACTATTTTTCTTTATGTTTTCTTTTTCGTTAATTTTCTTCTTTTTCTTCTTTAATAATTCCATTTATTTCACATTGAATAAATTTTAGAAAGAAAAAAACAAAAAAGAAAGAAGAAAGAAAATAAAAAAGAAAGAAGAAAGAAAACAAAAAAGAAAGAAGAAAGAAAACAAAAAAGAAAGAAAAACGAAAGAAAAAGAGAATAATGACATCAAAGAATGAGATAAATAAAGAATAGAAAGAAAAAAAAGTAGAGAATAGAAAACAATAACAAAAATAACAAGATTTATAGTATACAATAAATTTTATTATTCTATTTTGTTAAACTTTCTATTCTCTTTTATAAATAGCCTGAAGTAATAAATAAGGAATTAAAATGTTAGAAGCCAATTGTTAGTTGCTAACACCCCCCCCACACACACAGAGACACTATATATATATATAATAGGGGAAATAATGAAATATAGTTGAATCTGATATTGAGATTATGAATGGATCAATGTTAGATTACTATTAAAAAAATCCTGGAAGTACTAGATGACCGTTTCATTCTAGTATTGAGAATGATCATTTAATATCAGATGGGTTTTGTGGAGATTGTAGTAATTTCAATGGTTAAGATCATGAGTCCGTTGAAGCTAGACCACCATAGAAAACCTAGAAGTACTGGATGGCCGTTTCGTCCCATTGTGGGACTCTTCAGGAGTACGCATCCATGACCTCACCCCCCTGCGAGATTCGAATTCAGGACCTACTGGTTTCGCACGTGAGCACTTAACCATTAGACCACTGAGCCGGCATTAGTGACTAGCTAAGAGAGGTAGTTCTTGCAGTTCTAATGAGAAAGTTGTTAGGACCCGAGGAATATAATAAATGGTAACTTGGGATCTATTGATGGACTAATACTAAACGTATATTTCCATTGTATAATTATTAAGTAACTAGACTATGCATATTCATATTCCACTTACTATAAGCTTTATGTTGACCCATAAACTATTATTATACGATTTACCATTCTTGAGTTATACCCGGTATATTGATTACTACCTCCCTCATTAACAGCCATATCTGGCTAATTCTTCTACAAATGTTGTTTTATATTTTATTGGTACTATGTGGTCTGTTTGATTGATATATAAACTTAGTATGTTTGAAATATAATGATTCATATTGCAGCGGGTGAGATCGGCGTTCTGGACTTAACTGGCTGGGCTAGGTAGGAAGCAGGACCAATGAGAACTCTAGGCTGCTCATACGTGTTTTACGCGTCCTCGGTCCGATCGATAAGTCACTGCTCTCTAATCGGCGGTCCCAAGTCATAACAAAGGTGTGACTTGTGAAGATAATCCGTGTCGGTTAGAGACAGGTATCTATTTCAAACAATGAAAGATGGTCTGGCGATTTCGTGGATTGGTTAAAGTTAAACATTAACATCCTTGGATGTCAGTTCAATGGTCTAGTATGATGTGTGCTACTAACGTCGACAGATATAAATAGTTTGTATCATCAATTGAATGTGAACACGCTGATAAAATGCAGAGTTTTTTGGTGGTACTGAGTAACAATACCAGAATGTTTGTGAAGTACTTATCTCCCCTCTCTAAATGGAAGTTGTTGCTTCAGCACTGGCATGCGTCAACACTTGAACTAAGGATAGAGAGTGAAGTAGTCGAACGCGTCGACAATTTCACTTATCTTGGAATTCTGAACAACTCAAATAGGTTGGTGTCTGACGAATTCATAGATATAGAAAGAAGTAACTAGTTATATTGATAAACAAGAAAAAAACACATAAATCTTTTAAGAAAACGGATATCTCACTTAAGTAGATACATATAAACAATCGGACACTTCATTATGGGATATTCATAAAGATACAAATGAGTCCCAACTGATAATTTTCTTTATTTATGTTTTATATTATAACAATATGAGATGATGATGATGGAGATGACGATGATGATGATGATGATGATTAGGATGAATGATAGAATAGTTAATTATCACCAAAAACTAAGGCGTGGTTAACTTGTAAACATCATAGATATGTATCATTAGTATTAGTGATAATAAATTATTGATAATAAGAGTATAATATATCTATTTAAGAGAATTTTCATGATATATGTAAGTTGATTTCATCAAACATCTATGAAATTATGTTCCTGTATGAACCTGTACTTTAATTTGAAGAACTACAATAGCCATCATTCAGAAGATACAAGTGTTTATTAACAACTGTCTACACAAAATACATCGGATCCGTTGGACAGATACTATCAGTAACAACCTACTGTTGTAGAGAACAATCCAGATTCCAATGGAGGAAGTAATCAAGAAGAAATGCTAGAAGTGGATAGGATACATATTGAGGAAAGCACTAAACTATGTCGCAAAACAAGCCCTTACTTAGAATCCTCAAGGTCAAAGGAGAAATGGAAGACCAAATAACACATTGCTCCAAGAAATGGAGAGAGATATGAAAAGAATAAATAACAATTGGATAGAAATAGAAAGGAAGGCCTAGGACGGTATGGATTTAGGAATATTAGTTGGCAGCTTATGTTTCACTGGGAGTACAACGCGTAAGTAAGTTGAATACACTCGTTTTTCTAAGCTAGTTCACTATTGAAAACATAGAAACAGTGGACAGCTGTTTTGTCCTAATATAGATCGACATTAACACCGTTCAATACCAACTCATTGGTCTACAGATTAAGCGTTCATGTGAGTTGTCAAAGGTTCTAGACTTGAGTCCCGCGTACGAGATTGTGAGTGGGCACTACTGAGGAGTCCTGAACTTGGATAAAACGGGAATGAAGTGATTCCAGGTTTTTGTTGGTGGTTCAACTTGCATCAACTCACATTAGGAAAAAATGTGAACTTCATTAATTGTTACCAGTTATAATCAGTAATGATATACTTAAATCCAACTTAACGTAATTGTGGTAGATTTTATTCGTATATAGTACCAAGTTGTACATTCACGATGGATGAACTCAGGAATATCAAGTTATACTGGTTGTATATTACCTAAAAACAATGAAGTTGACATCAATTACATTATATTTTCAACTAGGATGAATTTAATCATTTAGTGCTTTCAGTAGATATCGACCACATAGATGAAATGAATGCACTTTTTCAGATAAAACTTCAAATCCAACCAGTAGTTCTTTTGAAAACAAGTTGATAACTTAAGTTCACCAGAAGAAATGGGGAACTCATCTTTAGATTTTGTGTCATATTGTCGTTTTTCATTAATTAAAACGTTATGGCTATCAATACTGTGTGAAATGTCTTTAATTTTACTACCAGTTTAGATACCATTGACAACCAAGGAGCAACTGACGGCTATTTCGTCTTTGTATGGGACTCCTCAATAACTCTATCAATGACTGGGTCAAAGACTATAAGAACAACTGGGTAAAAAATAACTACTACTACTACTACTACTACTACTACTACGACGACGACTATGACTACTACGGCTACTACTACTACTACTACGACCACTACTACTACTACCACAATCATATCATCCAGGTGAGAGAAGAAAACTCCCTCAAAAACTTCTCTGTATCCCTAATATTTTATCCATTTAATGAGTTCATAGATCACGAAAAGTAGATCTAATTCACCTCTTATTATGAATAGTTGAAACATTACTTATTAATCAATTCGGTGATTATCATAATATTATAACCTAATTTAGTCATATGTACTAAATTGAAATCTTATTATAAACATCATGTCTAACAAAATAAACCTATGAATTATGCACAATATGAGATACGAGTCCTTTAATCTATCATTTTAAAACAATCCAAAGTATATAAGTTCTATCTTCAGAAACTTTGAATGTCAAGCTTCTTAGACAGTCTTTCCATAGAGTTTTATATAAAATCAGTTAGTCAGACAGCTACAACGTAGAACCAAGCACATATATGAATCGGTCTAAGTCACCTCACCTCATAAACACAAACAAGATGAACACCATATTCATAGAAGTCACAGTCACTTCAAGGTTATTAATATATAAGGATATAATACAGGAAAAAGGAATTAGTTCGTAGAAAGAAAGATATAAGGCAATTTGTATGTCATCGTTTAAAAGAAGGCAATGAGTGTATACACCTACGCCATTATAATCGATTCCTGTTAACATATTTGTATTATAGAAGTTCTTTCCTAGTCACTTGACGGAGAAGATTTGGAAGATGTAAAAACATTTACATATTTGGGCAGCATCATTGATGAACATGGTGGATCTGATGCAGATATGAAAGCGCGGATCGGTAAAGCAATTGAAGAACATCTGGAACTCAAAACAACTGTCTGTTAACCAACACCAAAGTCAGCATTTTCAATAGAAATGTGAAGACAATTCTACTTTTTTTGGCGGAAACCTGGAGAACTACGAAAACCATTATCTAGAAGATACAGGTGTTTATTAACAGTTGTCTATGCAAAATACTTCGGATTCGTTGGCCAGATACTATTAGCAACAACCTATTGTGAGAGAGGACAAACCCGATCCCAGTGGAGGAGTAAATCATGAAGAAGTTCTGGAAGTGGATAGGACACGCATTGATGAAAGCACCCAATTGTGTCACAAATCAAGCCCCCGCTTGAAATCCTCAAATCCAAAGAAAGAGAGGAAGACCAAAGAACACATTACACCGAGAAATGGAGATAGACATGAGAAAAATGAACAAGAATTGGATGGAATTGGAAATGAAGGCCGAGGACAGAGTGGGTTGGAGAATGCTGGTCGGTGGCCTATGCTCCATTAGAAGTAACAGGTGTAATTAAGTAATTTCCTTGTCACGAAAGAAACAAGAATAAACTAATTGACAAGACAGAATGAATTTCATTTCATCTCAAAGTTGATTATCTGCTTTATATTCACTAAACTTGCAGTGAACGTATAGTACAATAAAACAATGAGTATATACTTTGGCTAAATTGTACATACATTGTTCTGTAAGAAAATAAGTTCCATCAAATAATTGAGAGAATCTTGTCAAATAGAGCAAAACTGTGATTAGGGTATTCGGATTCCAACCACTAATTCTTCGGTTCGAACAATGTATTATCTACTTTGGTTATAGCAACTGGGTTATATCATTGGACTTCACACTTAAAGCATCGCTTAATGCCAAACATGCTAATCTATATCAGGGAAATGAGTTAAGTAAACTGAAGGAATGAGAAATTTTCCTTCTGATTAGTGCTTCTTTATAGCAAAGTTTTTTTCTAGAAGATGGGGTTGCTGACTGGTTTCATGCCCAACCCTCCTTCCTTTTTTTCGGGCTTGGGACCAGTAGTAAGCCTAGAAGGGCTACAAGAGGAGTTAAAAATTATCATACTAATCACATAAATATATGATTGTGTTTCTTCACTGATTCCCGAAGTTTTGAGTGATGACTCCAGTGCTGCGAAGAATTCCAGCTTTGAGGCGTCGCTTGTATTGTAGTTTAATCCTTTTTGGAGTAGGTGCTCTTCCGTATTTGTTAATGGTTGTTTTGACAAATTAATCAGGCAGTTGTTTGTGAATACATAACTTTAAAACTTATCTAAGATGGACGGATAGAATTGAATTAAATCTGTCGTAACGAACAAAATTTTTATTAGACCAAAATCAAATCAGTTCACAAAATCGACTGCGTACACACTTTGTTCAAGAGGGCGGGGGGACACTGCAGCACACTGGCAGTACGAAAAAAATGAAGAGAAATACCTGAAGGATGTACTTCAAAAGAATGGCTACCCAATCAACTTAATCAAATAATACCATCCGCACGCATCATCATAACCCAAGTCAGGCATAGAAATCAACAAAAGGATCACCCTACCATACATACAAAGAATATGAGAAACCGCAACGAGACTGCTGAAAACCTTCGGGATAGGTGTGGCACACAAACCGACAAAATCACTCCAATCAATCCTATGCAAACCAAAGCACGAAATAACAAAGGAAAACAAATCAAACATCATCTGCAAAATAAATTGTGCCAACTGCGAAAAACACTACATCGGACAAAGCGGACGCCCTCTTCACCTTCGCCTACACGAACATCAATTAGCAGTCAAACGCCATGATACTTCCTCACTTATATCAATACATTTGGACAACTGCGGACACTCATTCGATTGGAAAAATGTGAAAATCTTAGACAGAGGAAACTCTGAAAATACCAGAGAATTTTTAGAAGCCTGACACTCAGGTCAATCAGCAATCAACAAGCATATTGAAATCAATCCAATTTACCAACCAATCAGGAAAATCATGCACAAATATAGGAACAAAAATCAAACCAATGGGAGACACAATCAAAAAGAAGAAGTAAGCAATGACAAATGTAAGGTCAATAAGAACCAATCAACATCAAGGTGCAGCGAACAAGCTGTGAAACACATATGGAGAAATTCGAACACTTCACTTGTATCTGGAGTTTGTGCTGATGATGTCGTTCAGAAGAACGATGAAAGTTCCACGACCAAACCATCCAGCTCAAAGAACAAAACTCCACCAAAATCAACTATACATTTGGTTTGTAGACATAGATCATCTTACAACTTTTTGATGAAGTTTTGTTCTCTGAGCTGAATGATTTAGTCATGGATCTTTCATTGTTCTTCTGAAAAACATCATCAATACAACCTTCAGATAGAAATCATCTATCTACCTAAACTAAAAATCTCCTCCATCATCTCACCTGACAACTATTTGTCTTGAATAACATCTACAATAAAAACTGTAAATTTTTTAAGTGGTTTACTAGTTATTTTCAAAACTTTAAAAGTACATACTACAAGTTTATCATTCAACAAATACTTGATTTAACAATTTTTTACAGATTGAAATCATGAGTCAATTTAAACTAGACCACCATGGAAAACCTGGAAGTACTGGATGGCCGTTTCGTCTTAGTATGTGTCTCCTCAGCAGTGCACATCCACGATCCCGCGAGATTCGAACCCAGGACATGACAGTCCACTGAGCCGGCCGTAATCCAACGGCGTTAATGTCTGGCTTCAAGCAATCCACCAAATTGCACCACCGTACACCGTTGTCCTCAGTGAGCTGATATCTCACAACAGACCTGGTTGAACTCCACTGGTCACGGTTTTTCATTACCACCCCCATTTTTCGTTAAAAAGTGTGAGGAGGGGGATAAACAAATAGTCTTTTTTTTCATCATAATATATAAGGTTTAATGTCTCCAAAAAGATTTTTGTATTGTTGATTTAGCCCCTGTTCCATAATATTTACGAGAATAATCATCTGAAATTAATTGTTTTACACTTAAATGTTAAACAATTCATTCATTATTATAATTGATCAATGACAAAAGAGTTTATATTTGATAAATTTGGTTACTATGGTTACTATTTTCTGGTCTTATTGTCTTTCTTTTATATTATGATATTCACTTGGTATTGTTTAGCTTGTATCTTCACATTGAGAACTCAGTAGCTGAGTGGATAACGCGATGTCGTTTGAAGTGAATCATACTACTGGGTTCGAGTCCCACAGTGAACATCAACTCTGAGATGCAGGTACATCCAACTGACGAGTCTCAAATAGGACGAAACGCTCATCTTGGATTCTACTGCTTGCCAATATCCATCTTTGCTTAGAATGCTTGTGAATCAAGACAATTGGCACAGGATGCATATATACCAATAATGAAAGACTGACCAATTGATGTCCTAAACATCGACGGAAAGATTCAAGTAAACAATACCAAGTGAATTTAAACTTCACTCCACTACATAAGCAAGTGGCTGACAGGACTCACTAGCTAAATACTGTTATAGCCTAGTGAAGATTGAATTACGAGTAATGTCTGAGACTTATTAATGGACTATTATTATTTATATATTCTCATGGTATAAATATTCGGTAACTAGATTATGTATATTTATATTCCTCTTATTATAAGCTTTATTTTGACCCATAGTTCATAATTGTACGATTTACGGTTGTTAAGCTATGTTCAGTTGATTAACTACTGCCTCCCACGTTCACAGCCAGTTTTGGGCTTTATTGTGTACATATGTTATTTCCTATTTTATGTTGCGATGTGGTCTGTTTGATTGATATATAAACACAGTATGTTTGAAATATATGATTCGCATAGTGAAAGCTAGTATTGGTGTTCTGGACTCAATTGGACGGGCTAGGCGAACATAGGACCAATAAGGACGCTAGACTGCTCATACCGGTTGAACGTCATTGATTTGGTACAGGGCTAAGATTGTATAAGTCTTATTTTGATTGGTGGATAAATCCCGTGATAGAAATTCGGACATAAAGTCATAACAAATGAATAACACGATGGTGATCGTAGCGAACAGTACTCAGTTCGAGTCCCAGAATGAACATCAATTATGGGATGTATCTCATCAAACATCACAAAGGTATTCTAAATTGTACCTTTTTTTCAGCTAATGTTCATTCTTGATTGAAAGCATTCATCGATAAGCTAAACTTCTGTCTAATATGCGATTGTTTGCTCCGAAATTTTCTAGTTAATCATAAGTGACTGGTGATGTTCAATATTGTCAGGAATGTGACAGTAATAACTGACGTGATTCGACAATTCTAGTTAATTGTTTTAAGAAGAAGATATAGAATAGTTAGATTCTAACCAGGTAGTTTTATGATTAAGCACTCATTATAATGTTTGAGTGTTCTAGGCTTGGTCTCAGGCTGAGTGTTGAATATTTTGGCTTACAGTAATAATAAAACAAATGTTGATTAATAACTAAACCCGTTAATGAATAAATTTAAACAATATCAGTATGGGGATTTGTGAAAATTGTATTAGTAGTTTAACAGTTGAATTCAATCAAGTCAATCTAAGCTAGATCACTATTGACCCTCGGGAAGCAAAGAACGGCTGTTTCGTGGATACTCACTTCTGAGGAGACGAATAAATCATGAGTACAATGCAAAGTCGTGCATGGAGGGCAGCTGAAAGATGCATTACAAGTGAGGACCAGAGATAGATAAGGCTACTTAATTTTCCCCTTCCTCTTTCTTCTAGTGGTCGACTGGATTATGAAGACTTTGACAGCAGAGAGAAAGCAGGAAATACAATGGACAGCTCGGAATCAGTTAGAAGATTCGGACTTCGCAGATGACCTGGCCCCTCTATCCCATACACACACATGAACAAATGCAGATAAAGCCAACTAGTGTAGCAGAAGCCTCTATATCAGTAAGCATCAACATACATAAAGGAGAAAGCAAGGTCCTCAAATACAGCACGGAGAACACCAACCCAATCACTTATAAAATAAATCGATCTAATTGAAAAGTATCGACAAAACAAAATCTGATCATCAGTGTGTTACTCATAGCATCATTTGTTATTCATCAGTTATTTGATTTATTAATAACTTATGTTAATGATCAGAAAAATGGTTTTGTGAAGATTATAGTAATTTTAATAGTTGATTTCATGAATTAATTCAAGCTAGACCATTGTGAAAGACCTGAAAGTAAATGGTGGTTGGAGGTAGTCAACATGAAACCCTGGACACGGGTTTCGTGCTACTAGGCACTCGTCATCAGCAAGGTGTACCTGTAATCTTGAGGGAACTGGTGCTCCCTGGCACATTCGATCCCATGTCACCCAGCTTCACAGTCAAAGATGTTCAGGGTTTCCTGTCGACTACCTCCAACCACCATTTAATCTCAATATATAATGCACATAGTGTCGAGTCATCAAGACTGATGGCCACATTGCAACATGGTCGATAACATTCGTTCTGTACTAAATAAGGACTTGACACACATGACGTTGATCACCACCACTCAGTAATCAATCAATTTTGGATAACCTGAAAGTATTAAACAGCTCTTTCGTCCTAATATTAAACTCCTCAATAATATGTATCCACGATCCTACCCTATGGAGATTATGATACAATCTTTCTGGATGAGAAACACTAAAATAAAAATTCACTTTGTATTGTTTGACTTGTATCTTCCCATTGAGGTTTAACACTGCGTATGCCTCGATATTACCTTAATTCAAAAGCTATTTGTAAGCAATGATGGATAATGGCTAGCAATAGAATCCATTTTGACGCACGTTTCGTCCTATTTGGAACTCATCAGCTAGATGTACCTGGATCTCAGAGAGTTGATATTCACTCTGAAACTCGAATTCAGTACCATTCAATTCAAACTAAACTAAAAGTTGATAAACTTTGTAAAGTACAATATGATTGTATATTCGTAGTTACATTTATGTAAAATATACATTAAGCACACAGCTATGTATTTCTATGAATTATACATATACAAATAAGAAAGTGTATTATAAGTTACTTTTCCTAAAAAAAAAGAAAAGAAAAGAAAAAAAACATAAAAAATAATTATATCATCTCTTTAGTTTAAGTAATAATCAACTCTAATTTCATTCAATGAATGTATTTCCTTATGGAATGCAAAGAGATATATCTATCTATATATATATAAATATAGCTTGTTTGTGTATGTGTCTCTCGCCCCTCCCCCCCTGTGTGGGTGTGTGTGTCTCTTCCCCTATGTGTGTGCGATAGTAACGTAATAATGAATATTAAATTACAATAAACATTGAATAATAACAGCAACAGTAGCAACAGCAACAACAACAACAACAATAAGAATAAAACATTGAATACATTGAATACAAACTTCCGGTAATTTTGAATCAATCCTCCACGTACAATTTCTGTTCGTTTGTTTGTTTGTTTATTCTTTTCTTTTCTTTTTTTCTTTTCTTTTCTTTTCTTTATTGTTTTTTTGTTGTTGTATAAACCGTGAAGAAAAAATAGGAGTCTCTTATTGAATGAAACATCCTGAATTATACTTAATTTATTGTAATAAGAGTCATAATAATAATAATGATAATAATGATAATAATCATTTACATTTACATTCAGTATAGATGAAACTAAGCAAATTCAATTCAATCTACATTGTTGTTCTTGTTGTCGTTGTTGTTGTTGTTGTTGTTGTTCTTCTTCTTCTTCTAGTTAACTAGAACAACAATTACGTAATGGTTTGGTTGAATGGTTTAATTTAAATGATTGTGATTTCAATGATTGATTTGATGATATTGAATTATGAATTTCATTGATAGTTGTTGAATAATCATTTGATTGTTGAATTGAATTCGTTGGTGAAATGGTACACATTGGTGTTTGAATGTCAAGTAAACGTCTATAAAGAAGAAAAAAATAAAGTGATTAGTAGGTTCAGTTAGTCAATCAGTTACAATGTATGATCAGGCACATATATATGTAGTGTGGCGTCGAGTCGCGGTTGACTATGATCACCACTACAGGAAGATTACGTACTAAATATCAGAAGGCAATTGAAGGTTGTAGCGAAGTATATTTGTTGGTGATCTCGTGGTATCGAAAGATTACCGAGATCGTATCAAGGGAGTACAAGCGGATTTACTGAGCAAACTTTAGTTCGTACAAGGTCACAATCAACGGAAGGAAGAATAGAAGAATAATGGATGTCTTTAGTACAGTTAAACAAAACAAGTCCAGTAACACAATCACTGGTACTGTGGTGCGTGTTACTTATATTGATATAAATAGTATATTATGCGTGTCAGGAATGTAATGTCTGGCAGCAGAAGATGAGGGAAGATCAAGAAAGCAAGAGTGGGAATAGAATGCAATTTGTATGAAAGTGTAAGAACAATGAAGTCTGAGGCATTTTGAGACAATTGATGGACATTTTGCAAATCAACGATTTAATATATAGTTCTCAGATTTTATTGAGATGCTTTGTAATTTTGTGCCATCCGATTGTCCCCACCCGTGTTCTGTTCACTGCAGTGCAGTTGGTTATAATAATAGTTGTTCCCATTAAACCGATCGCGTTCTCTTCATAAAAATAGGTCACTACATATACACCAATCCAAGTTGTCATATCTCATTAGCACAATAAGATGAACACCGAATTCATAGAAGTAGTTAATTCAATGGTGGTAGTAATATATAAAAATAAGTTATATTATATACCCTTGTGGGCCAGGGTAATTATACACTGGTTTTCAAGAGAACCAGACACCGTCTGGACTTTCACATAAAAACCCGAACAGTACAGCTCAACCCCGTTTAGCAGGGGAACCAGACACCGTACAGGCTTTAACGCTACAATCTGAATAGTACAGCTCAATCCTGTGGCGCAACCACACAGGTACCAAGCACCTTGATGGACCATTCACACCATTCATATACACATTCACATCACATGTATAGTTATTCCGATCAATGATCGCGTGAATCAAGTATGCACAGCACGAACAGGCCAAAGTTGACCTATTCCGCTTACACGACAGTCAAACTCGTTAATGTTAGCAATGGCGACATGCCTTACAATGTCCCAATGACAATGGCCCTCGGGAACACTGAAAAGCAACCACCAGTATGAATGAAATCAGTTAACCAGCAAACCAATTTTTTGCATGAACAGTCAGCAAAACTTGCCAAAGCAATTCCGAACCATCCACAATAACAATGGCAAACCTCCAGCCTCATATGAGACCTTCAGCTCTATATAGCCATATAGCTTATACTGCATACAACACATGTATAGGGTAGTAAGCGAAATAGCCCAGCCTGAAGCGTTAGGGCTTAAATAACGCTTAAAACCCACTGTCTGATATCGGATAAAAATAAGATTGTGTATAAGGATATAGTACAGGAAGAAAGATTAAGTACGTAGAAAGAAAGATATGAAGCAATTTAAATCTCATAGTTTAAGAAAGGACAGTGAATGTATACACCGACGCCATTGTGATCAACTTTGAGTCATGTCATCAAGAGTCTCTACAGTGTGGGCAACCGGAAAGTGATAACCGCCCTTATGCCTTTAACAGCAATCAAGACCACTGATTAATAGGTTAAAAATAATACCATATGATTGAAGTAATTCACAAGTGGATCTAAGCTAGATAATCATTGAAAACTTGGAAGCAATGTATGATTGTTTCATCCTAGTATGAGACTCGTCAGAAATGCTGATTCACGACCATATACTCAGGATCCGATCTCTAGACTTTTGATTTCGCACATGAATGCTTAACTTGAAGATTACTGAGCCAGTAATTGAAATATGAGTTATATTAGTTCCCCGATGAATCGTTTTATATCTTTTTAACAAGTATTCGATCAACAATTAGTAGCTAAGAATTAGTCAATTAGCGCGCTAGTCAATACTTGGAGAACATTCTAGAATCCTCTCATGTAAAAATTATAAATATACTAACGTTTCTCTTATTGTGCTTCTTACTTCCACCTAACTTTGTTATTTGGAATATAATTTCGTTCCTGTTCAACCATGTTCTGATTTGGGGAGTTTGTCGAGTGAATTTGTATTCAAGAATACTAAGCCATAGGAATAGCTGGATTGTAATATGAGAGGATTATAATAGTGGCGACGGGGATTATAAGAACTACAGTCTAATAACTATAAATGTACTATCCAGTTTGTATCAATCATTTCCTAGTTGAACTTAGTAAATTCTAGTGTTTATAGTCATGTATTCTATTGACATAGTGATGAATGTGATGAGTCTAAAAATGATAGAGTATACAAGTGATTACTGTCTAAACTGCATTGACATTTCGCTAATAAAGTATTTCAATAGTTGAAATCATGAGTCAATTAAAGCTAGACCACCATGGAAAAACTGGAAGCATGAGACGGCAATTTCGGCCTACTATGGGACTAGGACTCCTCAGCAGTGCTCATCCATGATCCCACATCAAAGTGACTCGAACCCAAGACCTTTAATCTCGTGGGTGAACGCTTGAACTCTAGACCACTGAGCCGGCATCCAACGATGTTAATGTCTAACTTCAACCAATCCACCAAATTGCGCCACCGTACACTATTTGTCCTCAGTGAGTTGATATCTCATAAAAGACCTGGTTGAACTCCACTGGTCATGGCTTCTAACCAGAACTCCAGGAAATGCATCATGGAGACAGTCATTAGTGAGCAGATGATTACTGTATGATTCTCAAATTTTACTAAGATTTTCTGTAATCTTGTGTTCAAATTATTTCCACTTGTGTTCTCATTCGGTACAATAACGTTAAACGTTTTAAGGAAGTTTTTCCAGTGAAAACTACACTCTAATATTAAGTAAGGCTCAGGATAGATTGAGTTGGAGAATGCCGGTAAAGTGATCTATGCTCCATTGGGGGGGGGGGGTAACAGACGTAATTAAAATATTACAACAAAATTTTTTTTTGAATTATCTTACTCAGCTATGCAATGAAACATTGAATCGACATTAGCCCCAGTTTTAGCACTTGTCTCCCAGAATAATGCATCCGTTTGCTGAAAAGCAATTTAATAAGGAAACAGATTTGATTAAAAGTTTTTTGTATCTAATTAAATCAATAAATCAAAGTTAGAAATAGATTAACCATGTGAACAACCTTGTCATAACCTGGTTACATAAGAAGGAGAGGTGAACGCTTACATTATATCAATTGTGAGGCTTCATAACCATATTTGATGTCATGTATACCATAAATGCTTAGAACGAAGACAATTTGTTTGTAATATAGCGTTCACTAGTTAATTCAACAAATGAAATCATCTAGTGCGATTTCTGGATATCATTAACAACAGCCTACCGTGGGAGAGAACAAACCAGATTCTAGTTGAAAATACTCTGAAATCGGATAAGACATACATTATTACTTACTTACTTACGCCTGTTACTCCCAATGGAGCATAGGCCGCTGACCAGCATTCTCCAACCCACTTTGTCCTGGGCCTTCTTTTCTAGTTCCATCCAATTCTTGTTCATTTTTCTCATGTCTATCTCCATTTCTCGGCGTAATGTGTTCTTTGGTCTTCCTCTTTTCCTTTGGCCTTGAGGATCCCATGTGAGGGCTTGTCTTGTGACGCAGTTGGGTGCTTTCCTCAATGTGTGTCCTATCCACTTCCATCGCTTCTTCCTGATTTCTTCCTCCACTGGGATCTGGTTTGTTCTCTCCCACAGTACGTTGTTGCTAATAGTGTCCGGCCAATGGATCCGAAGTATTTTGCGTAGACAATTGTTAATAAACACCTGCATTTCCTGGATGATGAATTTCGTAGGTCTCCAGGTTTCTGCCCCATACAGTAGAACTGTCTTGACATCTGTATTGGAAATCCTGACCCTGGTGTTGGTTGACAGACAGTTGTTTTGAGTTCCAGATGTTCCTCAGTTGTAAATATGCTGCTCTTGCTTTGCCGATCCGTGCCTTCACATCTGCATCAGATCCATCATGTTCATCAATGATGCCGCCCAGATATGTAAAGGTTTTCACATCTTCCAAATCTTCTCCGTCAATTGTGATTGGATTGGTGCATGCTGTGTTGTATTGGAGAATCTTGCTTTTCCCTTTGTGTATATTGAGACCTACTGCTGCTGAGGCTGTTGCCACACTGTTCGTCTTCTCCTGCATTTGTTGTTGCGTTTGGAATAGAAAGGCCAGATCGTCTGCGAAGTCTAGATCATCCAACTGCATCTTAGATGTCCATTGTATCCCGTGCTTCCCTCCAGACGTTGACATCTTCATGATCCAGTTGATCACCAGCAGAAAGAGAAAGGTTGAGAGTAAGCAACCTTGCCTGATACCTGTCTTCACTTCGAACGACTTTGTCAACTGTCCTCCATGCACAATTTTGCAGTGTAATCCATCATACGAGTTCTGTATGATATTGACCATATTCTGAGGCACGCCGTAGTGTCGAAGAAGTTTCCATAGTGTTGTTCCGTTCACGCTATCAAATGCCTTTTCGTAGTCAATGAAGTTGATGTAGAGTGATGAATTCCATTCAATTGATTGTTCCACAATGATCCGTAGAGTTGCGATTTGGTCTGTACACGACCTATCCTTACGGAATCCTGCCTGTTGGTCTAGAAGTTCGGCGTCTACGCAGTCCTTCATCCTGTTTAACAATACTCTGTTGAAGACTTTTCCCGGTATTGAGAGAAGAGTGATACCCCTGTAGTTATCACACTTGATGAGATCGCCTTTCTTCGGTATTTTGATCAGAAGTCCTTCTTTCCAGTCTTTTGGTACTTGTTCCTCATCCCAAATCTTATTGAAGAGAACGTGGAGTATCCTTGCAGTTGCCGCTACGTCTGCCTTTAGTGCCTCTGCTGGGATGTTGTCCGGTCCTGCTGCTTTGCCACTCTTGATTTGTCTGATGGCCATGCTGATTTCTTCAATTGTTGGTGGGCCAACATTGATTGGGAGGTCCGTGGGTGCTGCTTCGATGTTGGGTGGGTTCAGTGGCGCTGGTCGATTCAAGAGTTCTTTGAAGTGTTCTACCCACCTGTTTTGTTGCTCTTCAATGTTGGTGATTACCTTGCCTTCCTTGCTTTTCACTGGTCGTTCTGGTTTGCGGCGATTTCCAGAGAGTTTCTTTGTCGTGTCATACAATTGTCTCATGTTTCCTTCTCTTGCAGCCTTTTCCGCCGTCGTTGCTAAATCTTCCACATATTTACGTGTCAGTTCTGATGCTCCTCTTCACCTGTTTGTTTACTTCTGTGTATTCAGCTTGTGCCTTGGCTTTTTCTGCTCTTGTTCGACTGGTATTGATTGCTGCCTTCTTGTTTCTTCTTTCTTGAATCTTATCCAGTGTATCAACAGTGATCCATTCCTTGTGATGGTGCTTCTTGTGACCCAGGACCTCATGACATGTTGAAGTGATTGCCTCTTTGATCCCCTTCCAGTTGCTCTCCACAGTAGTTCCTTCTCCATTGAGTAGATCATGAAAGGCCTGGAACTTGTTGCTGAGGACTATCTTGAATTTGTTGAGTTTGTTAGTATCCTGAAGAAAGGCCGTATTGAACTCTTGTGATATTGTCCGCCCCATAGTCCAGTGTTTCTTGAGTTTCAACTTCATCTTGGTGACCAGCAAGTGATGACCTGATGCTATATCAGCTCCTCTCTTGGTTCTCACGTCCTCTATAGTCCTCCTGAACGTTTTGTTGATGCAAATATGGTCGATTTGGTTTTGTGTAGAGTGATCCGGTGAAGTCCATGTGGTTTTGTGTATGCGTTTATGTGGGAATATGGTGCCGCCTATGACCAGCTTATTGAAGGCACATAGATTTGCAAATCTCTCACCATTTTCGTTTCTTTCTCCCAGTCCGTGTCGTCCCATGATGTCATACATTATGGAAATCATCAATCTGTATCACGAGGCAAGAACTAGCTTAGAGTCCTGAGACGAATCGGAAAGACCAAAGAATACACTGCACAGGAAATTAGAAGCAGACATGAAAGGAATAATAAGCAATTGGAAACTACTGGAAAGGATTGGCCAGGACAGATTTGAATGGACTATGCTATTGAGAGACCTACGCTCCTACATGAGGGGTAAGAGGCGTAAGTAAGTAGGTGCAATTTGTTTGTATACAGAGCCCGTTCATAATATAGAAAAGCATAGTAAATTAGCATATTTTAAAGATCGGTGATAACCAGTTAGGATGAAGTAAAGCTCATTATAAAGAACTCATTATGTGCAAAAGTAAGAAATTGTTATCGGGAGGGGTTTTGTGGAGATTGTAGTAATTTCAATAGTTGAGATCATGAGTCAATCGAAACTAGTGGTTAAGCGCTTGTGCTCGAAACCGATAGGTCCTGGGTTCAAATCTCCATAATTTGGTTAGAGTATCTTTAAACTTTCTCTGAGATGTTATCAAGATAAAATCTTATTGAACAGTTTATTCTTTGATTGCACTAATCATTGCAAACCATTCAATCTTTTTCTTTCAGGCTGGTTAAAAATTTATGTAAAGAAATGCAATTTAGGGGAATTCACATGTCAAGTTTTTCATATATTAAGGGACGTATTTGTTGTGGATTGATAATGTTCATTGTGATTATTTCCGATGTATGTAGGTGAAAGAATAATTTTTCAGGTTAGCGTTTTTTTAGCGAGTTAATTTTCTACAGGATGAGGTCGCTAACCCCATGATCAACCCTCCGCCTTCATCCGGGCTTGAGACGATCAGTAGCCCAAGAGGCCTATGCTCCATTGGGATTAACAGGCGTAAGTAAGGTGAAAGAATTTATATGTAGAATTAAGAATATTCTGACTATAATCATAGTAAAACACATAATTACGTAATTACATCATTAATCATGAAAATAAAGAATTTCTATCGATCAGTTTAAAATTTAGTCATCAATCAATGTTTAATCTCTTGACATCAGGGCTGCCTTCGATTCGTCGGATAGGACTGTTCTCTGGGATTGTCTATTGAAGAACGGTGTGCCTGAGAAGTTCATTAACATCTTAGAAACCCTATATACAAACACCCCAGGTAGAGTGAGGGCATACAACCACCTTTCTCCATTGTTCCATTCGAGCAGTGGGGTTAGACAGGGTTGCCCAATCTCACCATTCCTCTTCAACTTTGTCATCGATGACATTCTGGAAACAGCTCTGATGGATGTAAGTAATGACGGTGTGGATCTGTTGTCTGGAGAAAGACTCATCGACCTTGAGTATGCGGACGATATTGTCTTACTGTGCGATAATGCCCAAGGCATGCAATCCGCACTTAATCAGTTGGCAATCAGTGTCCGTAGGTATGGTATGTGCTTTGCACCTTCGAAGTGCAAAGTACTTCTACAAGACTGGCAGGATTCTAATCCTGTACTCGCCCTGGATGGTGAGGAGATAGAAGTAGTCGAGAAGTTCGTGTATCTAGGTAGCTCGATAAGTGCTGGTGGTGGCGTGAGCGATGAGATCGATTCACGTATAATGAAAGCCAGAATGGCTTATGCCAATCTGGGCCACCTTTGGCGCCTTCGTGATGTTAGTCTGACTGTAAGAGGTCAGATCTACAACGCGTCGGTGAGAGCAGTTTTGCTCTATGATTGTGAAACCTTGCCTCTCCGAGTTGAGGATGTAAGACGACTCCTACTAGCTACCTTCAATTACATAATTTCTGTCTTATATTCGATATATTCTAAACCTTAAATAACTCTCAGCTCCGCACTAATATTTCTAAGATTTCATTTCATCTAAACCATAAGAGTGATGATTGAACAAGAGTTGGAAATCAACTAACATAAAGCCATAGATGGTCATGAAGAAGAACAATTAGGTCTGGATATGTATTCATAAATAAAAATGAATCAATAAATGATTGCATTTAGTGTACTCTGTGTTTGATCATCGTTGTCTCCGAAGGATTGCTTGCATCCAGTGGCAACACCATATTAGTAATGCAGAGGTTCGGCATCGTGTGTTCGGGCACAGAGACGATAATCCAATTGGTGTCACCATCTTGAAACATCGACTTCGGTGGATTAGACATGTTCTACGAATGTCGTCCCAGAGAATTCCACGTCGTGCATTATTTGCCGACTCTGGGACTGGTTGGTAAAAGTGGAGAGGTCCTTCACGACTCCCTGTCTGGGGTCCGAGAGATGGTGCAACACAGTGGCTAGATATGTTATCAGATATCGCTCAGAATAGAAGCCAGTGGTGATCCTGCTGTAACCTTCTTTTACTTTCTTCATAAAAAGTGGTTGTGTCTCCTTTACCTGAAAGATTTCTTCTGATTGTACCTTTTCGTTCCGTCGTTCCATAATGGGACGAAACGGTCGTCCAGTGTTTCCAGAATTTCAATGGTGGCCTAACATCAAGCGCTTCATGATCTCAATCAAAAACGTAAATAATCTCTACAACCCTATACTTTAATAATTGAATTCATGAGACAATCTAAGCTAGTCCGCCATTGAGAAACTGGAAGCATTGGATGAAAATATCGTCGTAGTCTGGGATTTCTTGAAAGTTTTCGCCCACGACCTCGTATGCGGGATTGAAATCCAGGACCTTCAGTCTCGCGCAGAAGCTTAGCCCTTAGACAACTGAAGTGACATCCAATAGTGTTAATATCTAACTTCAACTAATCTACAATATTAAGTGACCGTCCTCCATTGCTTTCAGTGAGTAATTGCCTCACAATAAACACGGTTAAACTTTAATTGTTAGGGCTTCATTGTTAATTCGAACAGTAATTCTAATTTACCACTGTGATGAATCTCTAAGCTAGTTGCCTCAGTTTAATCATTTGATTGATGACAATAACTGTCGCATCGAAATCTGCTACTCAAATTTTAACGAGCAAAACGTACTAATGGCATGTCATACTATGTAGACATAGTATTGTGTGTACAAGTTCTCATTTCATTAAACACCATTACGTATTATTGCACTGTTTAGTCATTGAAATTATTCAGAGTCCAACCATATAAGGAATGAACCAGTCTTTAGAAAATTGATTGGATCATAGTCGTATCAATTAGGAAGGTGATTGAAGTTAGACATTTGTACTGTTGGATGTGTTTGTCATGAAATACAAAGGTCCCATACTTATACTCTAAGGAATTATTCGGTGCACGCTGATGAGGAATCCCTATATTAAAATCAAAGAGCTACTCAGTCCTCCATAATGTGATGAATACTATTTACCTATAAAGAATACACTTGATTATCATGACAGTTTTATGATCAGTGCTAAATGAAGTAGACGTTACATCAAGTGTTCTTATGATAGGTAATTTTAATATCAGACTATTTTAATTTAACTAAAGAATCAGTTATAACTATGGAAACAAAATAGTTGTTTCATTCTAGTTTGAAGATATTCACTTACTTTTTCGTGGTTATAAATTACTGACTTACAAATTTGTAACTTATTGCGAGACCTGACTATATTCTGCATTCAATCTACTCATAGAATTATAGAGCCATCACATTAGAGAATCTCTAACTTGGAAGAAGAATGTTATAGCTCATATTGCGAATTAAACTTGGTTAGACAACCGTTGAATACCAGGAAGTATTGGACAGTTGTTTTGTCTTAGTTTACGACTTCACAGAGATACGCATCAATGACCTTATCAGATAACGGATCTGGAACCTTTTGATATCGTTTATAGCATTTCAATTTTAAAATACTGAGTCCAATTTCACTGGTTTATATGCCTAACTGGACTCAATTTGTGATAGTGTTCAACTATCCACCTAACTCCCCTCATGAGTAACTGTCATGCTCACGACATGGTTGAACCCAACTATCGTTTACTTATTAATTTACATACGCCAGTTACTCCTAATGGAGCATAGGCCGCCGATCACCATTCTCCAATCCACTCTGTTCTGGGCCTTCCTTTCTAATTCCATCCAATTCTTGTTCATTTTACTCATGTCCATCTCCGTTTCCCGGCGTAATGTGATCTTTGGTCTTCCTCTTCTCCTTTGGCCTTGAGGATTCCATGTGAGGGCTTGTCTTGTGATGCAGTTGGGTGATTTCCTCAGTGTGTGTTCTATCCACTTCCATCGCTTCTTCCTGATTTCTTCCTCCACTGGGATCTGGTTTGTTCTCTCTCATAGTAGGTTATTGTTGATAATGTCTGGCCAACGGATCCGAAGTATTTTTGCATAGACAACTGTTAATAAACACTTGTATCCTCCGGATGATGGCTTTTGTAGTTCTCCAGGTTTCCGCCCCATACAGTATAACTGTCTTGACATTTGTATTGAAAATCCTGACCTTGGTGTTAGTTACCAATTGTTTTGAGTTTCAGATGTTCTTCAATTGTAAATATGCTGCTCTTGCTTTACCGATCCGCGCCTTCATATCTGCATCAGGTCCATCATGTTCATCAATGATGCTGCCCAGATATGTAAAGGTTTTCACATCTTCCAAATCTTCTCCGTCAATTGTGATTGGATTGGTGCATGCTGTGTTGTATCGGAGAAACTTGCTCTTCCCTTTGTGTATATTGAGACTTACTGCTGCTGAGGCTGATGCTACACTGGTCGTCTTCTCTTGCATTTGTTGCTGCGTGTACGATAGAAGAGTCAGATCATCTGCGAAGTGTAGATCGTCCAACTGCATCCTATCTGTCCATTGTATCTCGTGTTTCCCTTCAGATGTTGACGTCTTCATGATCCAGTTGATCACCAGCAGAAAGAGAACAGGTGAAAATAAGCAACCTTGCCTAACACCGGTCTTTACTTCAAACGAGTTTGTCAACTGTTCTCCATGCACAATTTTGCATAACTTCATAACACCCCCCAAAGTTTTCAAAATTTCTTATTAAACCTATCTTAATGATATGTAAGCCATCAAAGTTAATCGAAACATGAACAAACAAACAAAACGGAGGTAATTTATTGTCATTTGTCATATGGAATTACAAAAATCGAACCGATTTCTCTCTGTCTAATCGATTGTTCAACAAATTTTTTTTTCTAATAATCAATAGGGAAACAAATTTAAAACGAAAATATTTGATAAATTTCAACAAAAAAAGAAAAAAAAAGGGGGAAGTGTATATTCTCCTTTAGGATATATCATTGTTGTCATAGTGTTTGTCGTTATTATAATCGGTTATTATCATACTACTTAATAAAACAGCCATTTATTATAATCTATAGAAACCGAATTCATTTCAGTTAATTTGTTATGAATATCAGAAGGGGTTTCTTGTGGATATCATGAGTTGATTGAAGCTAGGCCATTATGGAAAACCTAGAAGCACTGGACGGCCGTTACGTCGTAGTATGGGACTTCTCAGCAGTGCGCATCCACGATCCCGAATCCCGTGAGATTCGAACCCAGGACCTATCAGTCTCGCGCGCAAGCGCTTGACCATCAGACCATTTAGCCGGCATCCAACGGTGTTAATGTCTGACTTCAACCAATCCACGAAGTCGCGCCACCGTACACCATTGTCTTCAGTGAGTTGATATCTCACAAAAGACATGGTTGAACTCCACTAGTAACGGACTCTTACTAGAATTCCAGGAAATGCCTCTTGAAATCGGTCACCAGTGAGTATTTGATTATTATCAGGAGTTTGTGGAGATTTCAATAGTTGAAATCATGACTCAATTGAAGCTAGACCACTATGGAAAACCTAGAAGCACTGGACGGCCGTTTCGTCCTAGTATAGGACTCCTCAGTAGTTCACATCTTGGATACCGCCTCGTGAGATTAGAACCCATGAACTATCAGTCTGCCGCGCAAGTGCTTGACCTCTATACCATTAAAAACGGCCGGTATCCATTGGTTTTAATGTCTAACTTTAACCAATCCACGTTTTCCATAGTGGTCTAACTCCAATCGACCCAAATCTTCAGTAATTAAATTACTATAATATCTCCAAAACGCCTCTCTGATTATAGTTTATTATTGTTGGTGATAAATTTCTGTATAGCCTAAAGAAAAACAACCGACCAACCAACCAACCAACCAACCAAACAAACCAATTCACTAAAATATCCACCTATAGCAATAATTATTATCCCTGGTAGACAATAGAAAGATTAATTGATTGATTTATGAAAAAAGGAAACAGTGTAGAAGGAGAGAAAAAAAACAGTCAACACGTGAAACCTTTCTCATTTATTTTATAAACTGGTAGTTATGAATAAATCAACAACAAATGAGAGAAATTGAGTTTAATGAAATGAATGATTATGATCAGTTGTTAACCATGTATAAATGTGTGTATACTTGGCTTTGAATCACATTCTAAGTATTCGGACGAGTGATACTACATGGTTACTCAAATTGAAGTAGATGAAGCCGGTCTCGAACCCATAATCTAGTGGATGAAATTCGAATGTACTAACCATAGATAAGGACAGGTTGATAGTTAATACCTTCAAGTGATATGTCTTTGAAATCTTGGTAAAATGTATGCTAACCATAGAAAATAGATCAATGACATTTTTATAAAGCTATTCAATTTACAACAGTTATATAGTGATATTGAGTTCTTTACTTTATAATAGGTTAATATATGAACACCGTTGAATACCGGCTCAGTGGTCTAGTGGTTAATCGCTCACTCGCAAGACTGATAGGTCCTGGGTTCGAATCTCGTGAGGCAGGATCATGGGTGCGCACTGCTGAGGAGTCCCGCAATGGGACGAAACGGCCATCCAGTGCTTCCAGATTTCCTATGGTGATCTAGCTCCAATTAATTCATAATCTCAACTATTGAAATTAATATACTATCAACAAAAACAATGTCTGATATTAATATATACCAATCTTGGACGGTGTTTAGACCACAATGTTAATTAAATTCTTTCAGTCTAGTCAAAATGTAATCATCCTACTGAGTAACTTGGGACAGCAATACATTTTATGAAGTATTTCATGAATAAAGAGATTGAGTAATAAATTTGAAATGACTTGAGCTTTGATAAATGTCAACAAAGAAAATAACGGTTCTCATAGGATTCAAACCCAATTCACTCACAATATGTTGAAGTTAAACATATGAACAATTAAGCGTTGGCTCGATGGTCTAAAGAATAAATTCTCACAATGAGACATGATGGTGCTAGGTTCCATCTGTGATGAGTTCGTTGATAAACACTGTTATAGAGGTTCATAATAGAATGAAAAACAAGTCCAATGCTTTCCGATTTTTAATGGTCATATAACTAAAGGTAATCCATTGAACAACTATGTAAGTTTTCTATTATTCATGTTTTAAATTTGATTTGCATTCAAAAGTTGACTTTAGCTAGAGAATCAAAGAGTAAGGAATAATTATTATGTCACATTATGGAACTCTTCAGTAGTACTTCTTCCATAATCAAAGATGAATAGTGGCTAGTAGTGAAATCCAGGATTTATGTTCCGTCTTGTTTAGGACATGTCAGCTCGATGTACCTACGTCCCAGATTTAAAGTGCTCACTGGGAGTTGAACTCAGTACCGTTCTCTCCAAATGCTATCAAGTTATCCACGTAACTACTGAGTCCAGACAGCCACTAGCTTGTGTAATAGCGTCAGGTTTATGTCATATTGGTATTGTACTTTTTTCAACCTCCCCATTGATGTTTATCCTTTGAATTACTTTTTCTGGTTAGCGTTTTTTTTTAGCAAGTTAGTCTTCTATGGGATGGGGTCGTTAAACCCATGCCCAACTCCTCTCCTTTATCCAAGATTGGGACAGGCAGTGGCCCCAGAGGGGCTCCAGCTGTCTACGCGAAATAATCCGGATTCGTTGGCCAGATACTATTAGCAGCAATCTACTATGTGAGAGGACAAACCAGATTCCAACAGAGGAAGAAATCAGGAAGAAGCACTGTAAGTGGATAGAACACACATTGATGAAAGCACCCAATTGTGTCACAACACAAGCCCTCACTTAAAATCCTCAAATCCGAAGGAGAATAGGAAGACCAAAAAACAAATTACGCCGTAAAATGGAGATAGACATGAGAAGAATGAACGACAATTGAATAGAACTAGAAAGGAAGACCGAGGACAGAGTGGGTTGGAGAATGTTGATCGGCAACCTCTACTCGATTAGGGGGTAACATGCGTAAGTACATCAATTGTAAAAATTTACAGTTATATTCTATAAATAATCAAATTTGATTAAAGAAAACAATATATAATTATCAATAAAATAATATTCATTTACTTGAGCTAAACGTTCACCTTCCTTTTTAGTGACCATACGATTTCTTTCTTCATCTAATTTATTCCCAACTAATATAATAAGTATATTATTATTATTTGATTGTATATTTGCATTGATTTCACTCATCCATGACTACAAAACAAAAGAGAAATACATACAGAGAGAGAGAGAGGGAGGTATGGTAGGTAGGGAGGGAGGTAGATAAGGAGATGATAACGGAAAGAAGAAATGACATCAAAGTAAAAAGAAAAAAAAGAAAGATTGAAATTGAATAGAAAATATTTGTAGGCTATAAATTGTTGAATCGTTATTTCTTTTTTAAATTTCAACGAAACAATACGAAATTCTTTTTAATATTTTAAGATGTCTCCACCTGGAGCCCCATTGGAGCTAATGCCTGTCTCAAGCCCAGATAAAAGGAGGAGGGTTAAGCATGGGGTTAGCAACCCCCTCCAGTAGAAAACTAACTCGCTAAAAAACGCTAACCAGAAAAAAATAATTCAAACCATTTAAACTCTGCCCTGGCAGTTAGAAGATCTTCATTTAGAAGAGCTATGATACCTTATGATGAAAGCAGAGTTTCTTCGGAAGTCACGAGGCTGATGCCCCTTCTGACAACCAGAGTAATCATTAATTAAGGTATGTGAAATGCTTGTACAATGTGGGAGACCTGGAAAGTTTTTCAAATTGCTGCATGACAGAACAGGAAAAATTCATTGTGTTTTATTTGCTAAGATTATACAATAATCAGTACATTTAGTGTAAATATAAACGGCTTAGCAACTCTATTCATGAAAGTCTTATCAGAAAACAACTTTAAACAACATGTCTATTTATTTTAATTCAATAATAATAGTCATTGAATGTGAGAGAGTACTGAACAACTGGCTCATTTTAATGTGAAACTTCATCGATGATAAGCATCAGTAATGTCAGCATGGATCAAATCTGAAATTTTCCAAGTCTTTGGTAAGTATTCAAGCTATTGAATACAGAGTTGGTAAAATATTTGTCCACCACTCGTTGATTCAAAACTAGGACCTATCGGTCTCGCAGATGGTGGCACAATTTCGTGGACTGATTGAAGTTAGACATTAACATCGTTGGATTCTGGCTCAGTGGTCTATAAGTTAAGCGTTCCAGTGCGAGACTGAAGGTGCTAGGTTTCAGTCCCTTTAGTGCGGGATCGTGGATGCACACTGATGAGGAGTACCACAATAGGACGAAACAGCCGTCCAGACTTTGGTATTGTCCACAATAACATCCTGGTTATAGTTGGGATAGATAACAGCCAGCGATGAAATGACCATCAATAAAGTCATTTGTAATAGCCAGTAACGCAAACTCTATAGTGTTATCTATAATAATGAGTGAAATATTAGTTTATATAATTAGAATATTAACATTACTATACAGGTAGATCCAAATGATAAGTCTCAAATAAGATAGAATGAAGCTTTTTGACTGTAATTGTTAGTCACACAAACAAATTAGTCAATTATTCAACATAAACATGCCATTAGTATGGGATTATGAAGATTGTTGAATTTTATTGATATCATGAACCGAACTGAGTTAACTAACCTTTAAAAATTTGGAAACACTGGACACGCGTTTCGTTTTAGTATAGAACTGAATATCTACGACCCTTCAACCGATAATCAAACCTAAAACCTTCTGTCACGCTCAATCCCTACACCACTGAATTAACGTTCAATCTTATATAAATCCAAATTTAATCAAACCATGATATTGAGTGACTATCTTCGATTGTCTTCAATGGGTACCATTTACACATCTAACATGATTGAGCTTTACTTGTCATAGCTTCGTATTAAAATTCCAGATATTTCCTCTTGAAACTCTTCAATATAATGTAATGATCATCTAGTGTTTCCAGATATTCTATGATTGTCTAATTTAGATCAGAAGGGGTTTGTGGAGATTTTTAGAAATTTTCACAGATTGAAATCATGAGTCAGTTGAAGCTAGATTGGTTGAAGCTAGACATTAACACCGTTGGATGCCGGCTCAGTGATCTAATGGTTAAGTGCTCGCGCGCGAAGCCAGTAGGTCTTGGGTTCGAGCCCCGCGTGGTGCAGGATCGTGGATGCGCACTGCTGAGGAGTCCCATACTAGGACGAAACGGCCGTCCAGTGCTTTCAGGTTTTCAATGGTGGTCTAGCTTCAACTGACTCATGATTTCAATCTGTGATAATTTAGATCAATCCATAATTTCAATGATTAACACATCAATTTACTGTCGAATATTAAATCTAATAAAGAGATTTACCAATCTATTTGTTTATTTTAATAAATAAAGTATATTTGACGAGACTATAATTTATGAACAAACCAATCAGAATTAGGATAATAGGTCTTAGATTTTGACGCGGAATTCATTCAACCATTTGGTTAAAAATAGAGTCTTGGCATTATAGCTGATGTCAGTTCATTCCTAACTCGAATTATCAATTATGAATCATAATTCTTATTCTTCAAACTGCTTTATAATCCTCATTTAGCCCTAGTATAAGTAGGTAGACACTCACAAGATCACTTTGGCATCGCTCAACAGTCATCCATAAATGATCGTCTCACTGTATATTTAAATTTGGAATAAACACGGAATAAAAAGATTATTAAATGAATTTTTTTCTGTCATAAATTGATTTATAATATAATAAGTCAATTGAAGCTAGATCATCATGGAAAATCTGAAAGTACTGGACGGCCGTTTTCGTCCAAGTTTTCCATGATGGTCTGTCTAGCTTCAATTGACTCATAATTTCAACCAGTGAAATTTATAAAATCTCCACAAATTCCCCCTTTTGATTATAATATATTAGTTGAATTTCATGAATCGATTAAAGCTAGACTATCATAAAAAGTTTAGAAGTACTAAATGAATGTTTCGTCCTAGTATCGGACTTTTCAGAAGTGAACATCTATGATCTCACCTCGCATGATTTGGACTCAGAACCTTCAGTATCGCTGGCGAACACTTAACCTCTGAATTGCCATCCAATGGTGTTCATGTCTAAGTTTTGTTAAAATACTCATTTGATGAAAGTACTACCTTTCTTATATAACCACTTATAGTAACCATAGGAATTTGAATACAAAATTTTTATTGACATATTCTTTTCATCATTGAAATTACTATAATACTGATAAATGTAATAAAAGTATTAGGGAGAGAGAGAAAGAGGGGGGGGGTATTGGTACCTATGTATGTATGACAGTGAGAAATCATTTCAATGCGTTTTAATACAGAAAATTAATGAAAATGACAATATAAAGGCACCAAAAAATTGGTCTTACACATCCATAAAGTACTTGTATTTTCCAAGTGAATGGATGGACAAGTAAGTGTACACATATTATTATTATTATTATTAATAGAAGTAGTAGTGTGGTGTGTGCTACTTATATTGACATAAGTAGTAGATGATGTTAGTCGTGAACAGAATGTCTAGCAGCAGAGAGACAAGAGAAGTGAACAGTAAAGAATGGGAACGGAATGCAATTTTTATGAAAATGCAAGAACAATGAAGTCTGAGTCATTATGAGACAATTGATGGACATTTTGCAAATTACGTATTTACTATTTGATTGTTAGATTTTATTAAAAGGTTCTGTAATTTTGTGTCATATGCATTCGAATGTTCCCCTCTGGTGTTCGTGTTCAGTACAGTAGGAGATTAGTTACTGTCTTAATAACTTAATAATAATGTCTCTGACTGTGATACAGTATGATTCAATTTTGAAATGCAAAGGGAACATTGGTTGTTTAGGTGTTGCTTAATAAAATAATTGATGATTTGTAAGTAGTATTATTTTTATTTGTTTACTTGAATACATAACTATTGGTATAAACAGGTTGCCGAATACATATACAAGTTACTTGATTTGTGTGTGGACTGTGATACTGCCCAGGTGCCCAGACTGAAGTAGGTGCTTTTCTTAGGGGGCCAAACCCGGAGCATTCGACCTAAAGGTCTGATCCAAAAGCCAGTTTAGCAACGTCAAGAGATACAGTTCCATGGTAGCCGGTGACCAAAGAATGATTCATAAACTATTTATTGTTTCAGGTTCCTGGAGCCCATGTACACCATTAGTTTGGAACCAGGGTTTAACAACTCCCCTAGGTGGATCCTCCGTATCAAACAACCCACTTAAAGCGACGAACATTCGCTTTCCATCTTCTCAATTTCGTAAACAACAGTAATGTCACGAGAAGGCAGTTAGTAGGACTTCCCTGTCAGTGTTTGTATTGACGTGGCCATGTGAGAGCATTTCAAAAGAGAGAGGTGACTCTTTTCACTCTCGGCTGTAATAGGGCATTCAGTGGTAGGATCATCTTTAATAGAAAAGTCACTATTGAATATTGTAGTATTTAATTCAGTAATTTGCAGAGATTAATCATAATTGAAAATACTTTTTAACATAAACTGATTGACCTGTAAAGAGGTAGTCAATATATACTGATCATAAACCGATCCATATTAGACTACCATTGAAGACTTGGAAGCACTGAACGGCCATTTCGTCCTATACGTGCACAGACTAGAAACTAATAAGCACAAAGAATTCCAACTTATAATACACAAAATATACTTGAATTATGTAATATGTATTTTAACGTGATTGAAAGTAGTCGGTTTGAAGATTATTGATTAGTGTTACCTGTTTTTTTCCATAGTTCATACCATGACATTGTTCCAAGAAACTTGAGTAAATTGATCCTCTCTATGGTCTTTATCACTGAATTGTTGAGATCTCACGTGAACTATTACAGGACTGCTGTATCTAATGAATCTATCTTTTAGATTGTGTTATTCAGAATGACAATTTTATTATTAGACTAGTAGATTGTCAATGACTAGGATAGGACAGATTTGAAACTTATTCAACTTATTTCAACCTCTAAACAGGTATTACAATCAGATCTCATATCAAAATATGACACATTGAATTTGATCTGTTAATCTTAATACTCGTATTGTCCTCTTGATTGGATCAAGAGACTTGTTTTTTTCTTTTCTCAATAAATGTTACTATGAGTACCTAACAACACTTTTAAACTCAATTGCGAACTCTGTTATAAGTAATATTTCTGTGTATGATATTACATTATATGTTTTTTGGTATCAGAAGGGGTTTTGTGGAGATTGTAGTAATTTCAATAGTTGAGATCATGAGTCAATTGAAGCTAGATCACCATAAAAAAAACTTGGAAGCACTGGACTGCCGATTCGTGCTATTGTTGGACTTTTCAGCAGTGTGCATCCACGATCTTGTAAGCAAGACTCGAACCCACGACTTCCAGTCTCGCGCGCGAACGCTTCATCTCTAGGCGACTGAGCCGGTCGAGATCCAACGGTGTTAATGTCTAACTCCAACTAATCCATCAAATTGCACAACCATCTTCCATTGTATTTAAGTAGATACCTATCTCTACCCGACACCGATTATTTCTACTGGTCACGGCTTCTCACAAGAACTTCAAGAATTCCCTCATGACATTAGTCACTAGTTAGTACATAGTTCATGATCTCAATCATAAATTAACTAAAATATCTACAACCCAATTCTGATAAAAACTGTATTTCTGGACAATGTTTCGTGACTTAATATAAGCCATTTCTTCAGAGTAAATAACTAATCGAATTAAATCAAAATTGTTTCCTTTATACTATTTACAATTGTGTTAATTGAATTTGATCACGAAACAACAGACGTACAATTTCTCTATTCATAAGGATATAAGAAAAGAAAAGAAAATGTAATCAGATTTAATTAATTCATTGTGAATTCAAAATAAAGAGACCCGGAAGTAACTAATTGATATTCCTAGAAGGTTTATGTTGATATTCAAGAAAGAATTTGATCAGTCTTTATGTGCATATGTGGTAACTCGATAAATACTAATTTACTACCTACATATACAATGTTTTTTTATTGGATGGTGGTTGGAGGTAGTCAACAAGAAACCCTAGACCCGAGTTTCGTACTACTTGGCACTCGTCCGCATGGTGTACCTGTAATCTTAAGGGAACTGGCCACATCGTAACTTGATCGATTGCATTCGATCTACACTAAGAAGGACTTGACATACATGACGTTGATCACCATCCAGTGATCAATCTATTGTGAGTATTTTGTATACCATATTGGCTTGAAACTAAATTTGGAATGTGGATTTTGTCCTGCATATATGACTTTGTGATTATGAATCAAAAGTGGGAATTACAGGCTTCTTATCAAGAACATTATCTTCAGATCTATAGTTCGGCATCCAATAGACCGCATTTCTTACTTCGGTCAATTCGTGATACACAAATAGAAAATATTCCTCTATTGAATCATGATTCACGTAGCGCTATACATTAATCTCTACGTTTATCGCAACTTCAAATAATTATCAGACTGGGGAATTGCGGAGATTATTAATAATTTTAACAGTTGAATTCATTAGTCGATTTAAAACTTGGAAGCACTGGACGGCCATTTCGTCATAGTGTGGGACTTCTGAAAAGTGCACATCCACGATCCCGCGTGTGGGACTCCGACCTAGGACCTTCAGTCCCGCGAGTGAACGCTTAAACTGTTGACCACTGAGTTGGCATTCACCGATTTTAATGTCAAACTTCAATCGATCCACGACCTTGAGCAACCCTTTATTCATTATGTGCGTGAATAACTGTTTAACATCAAGCATGGATTTTTATTTATTTATTTATTTTAACTCAGATATTGGTACAAGGAGGCACCAAATACATATGCGCCACACAAAACTCATTTGATATGTATGAGGGCTGTGATACTGACTGGGTGCCCAAACCGAAGCAAGTGGTTTTCTTAGGTTGCCACATCCCGAACCTTCGACCTGAATGTCTGATCCACAAGGCAGTGGAGCAACGTAAGGAGATGCAGTCCCACGGTAGCTGGTGACCAACGATTGGTCAATACGCCATTCGTTCCTTTAGGATACTGGAGCCCATGTGCACCATTGGTTTGTGATCCGGTTAAAGTGCCGAATATTCGCTTTTCATTCTCTCAATTTCGTAAACAACAGTAATGCTGCGAGAATGCAGTGAGTAGGACTTCCGTGGCAGTGGTCATATACGCGTGGCCATGTTAGAGCATTTGGAGAGGGAGGGTGGACTCTCCCCACTCTCGGCCGTACCAGGGCATTTGGGAGCACGGATAGAATTTCACTGGTCATGGCTTAGAAGTTGCGTACTAGGACGAAACGACTGTTCAGCGCTTCTAAGCTTTTAATGGTGGTCTAGTTTAAATCGACTTGTGAATTGAATTGTTGAAATAATTATCTGAGGATATCTATTAAAAAAGTGGTTCAATTACCAAGAATAAAAGATTCATGGCTGAAAATCTACTTATTTTAGTGAAATATGAAATGTTGGAATTTCCTTGCCGAAACACATGGGATCAGAACCTTTCAGTCCTCTCTATAGAATGATAAGTGATCACTTTTGAAGTTTTGTAAATAACACAAGGAACAGACATTCAATAGTCAGTAGGTTTTAGGTGATATCAATTCATAGTATCATGTATGTTCAAACGTATACATAGTAGTGACAAACTATGTAAATTATATTTGATAGTATAAGTTGATGAATTTGTAGAATGAACTATATTAGACAACCGGTGAAACTTAAGAAGTATCAGATACTAGTTTCGTTCTAATATAGGACTATTTAACAATGTTTTATCCCTACGATGAACATCTATGATATATCTCAGGAAATTTAAGCCTCATAGCAAGTGTTATTAATTACTATCTCTTTTGAGTTTTATTAGATAGACAGTTACCTGGGGAATAATGAAGAAGCTTTTGTTATCAGTACATGAAACAAGGCAAATATTAAGTTTGTTTTTTGGGTCCATAATGAATTCTAGTTACATATTAAATGATAAACAGAGAATGCGTTGACAAAGTTCCACAAGAAAGATAAAACCGTAAAAATAGATGATTTTGATGTTTACAAAGTAATGCTTCGATATATGTATGTGTGTTAGTCTATAAATGGAAGAGAGAAAGAATAGTTTCCCTAGAATATTTGTCTAAATGATTAACTCCCTGTATTATGCCAAAAAAAGGGGAGGGGGTACAACCGTAAGTCTGAACCAGTTTATTTGTATTCATTCATCATTTGCTTCTTATGTAAACAACGTTTGGATATTTATTATTTAACACTTTCTTAATTATCAGAATGGGTTTGGTGGAGATTTTTAGAAATTTCACAAGTTGAAATCATGAGCCAATTGAAGTTAGACATTAACACCGTTGGATGCCGGCTGGCTCAGTGGTCTAATGGTTAAGTGCTCGCGCGCGAAGCCAGTAGGTCCTGGTCTCGAATCCCGCGGGGGCAGGTTCGTGGATGCGCACTGCTGAGGAGTCGCATACTAGGACGAAACGGCCGTCCAGTGCTCTCAGGTTTTCCATGGTGGTCTAGCTTCAATTGGCTCATGATTTCAACTTGTGAGATAATAATAATAATAATAATAATAATAATAATAATAATAATAATAATAATAGTAATAGCAACAGTAATGGCGATAGTAGTCATGGTAATAATAACAGTACTACTACTAATAATAGTAATAATAGTGATAATAATAATAATAATGGTAATAGTAATAATTCTTTATTTATTTAAGATAAAGGTCTAAATGAAATTAATGAAATGAAATTATTATCAAATAAATAAATGAATAAATAAATTTGTTTACGTTATTCTTAGAGAAAAAAAAGAGATAAGTAAACAAATTTTTATAGAATGTAAATAAACATAAAGAAAGAGAAGACAAGAGAACAAATGGTAATAATAATAATAATCCACAGTATGTAGAGTGGATATTGGTTAGAATGATTGTTTTCTGGTTAGCGTTTTTGTATTAGCGTGTTAGATTTCTACAGGATGGGGTCACTATAATCCCCCACGTGGCTCAACTCTCTTTCTTTATCCAAACTTGGGACTGGTATTAACTCATGAAGGGCTTCAGGCAAGCCTTTATTTGGAATCCTCAAGATTAAAAAAAAAACTTATTACGCCAAGAAATAGAGAAAGAAATGAGAAGAATGAGCAACAGTTGGATAGAACTAGAGAGGAAGGCCCAGGACAGAGTGAATCGAGGGATGCTGGTTGGCGACAGACTGATCTTGAGAGTGTCCACCTAATAATCGGTACCAAACGAGGGTTATAAACAAGTGTGTGAGAAATTAGAATTATGATTTACAATTGATAACTAAGGTTACAAATTAGATTTAGGGTTTTCATCACGAACTGATATCAGATATAATGCCAAAACTCTATTTATCCTAATGAATGAGTGAATTTCGCGCCAAAATCCGAGACCTTTTATCTTACACGTGATCGATTCTTCTATAAATTTTAGTCTCGTCAAAACACCTATTTTTATTCAAATTAAATTCAAAGGCGATGATGTCTCAGGGTCAATCAATATTCATTATCATTATATTTTGTGTGTAGGCTGTGATACTGACTGGGTACCCGAGCCTTTGACCTAAATGTCTGACCTACAAGGCAGTGGAGCATCGTGAGAAGATGCAGTCCCATGGTAGCCGGTGACCAACGATTGGTTCATATGCCATTTGTTCCTTGAGGATCCTGGAGCCCATGTGCACCATTGGTCAGGGTCAATCAATATGAGAATAAAAGCTTTATTGAAAAGAACTTTTCTTGCAGTTAAACTGATTGTCTTGTTCAAAACAATATGTTCATTAACACAATCAAAGCTCGATAGGTATCCGTTTCATGTTATCGCCAACTGTGCATAAAAAATTTATATGTATCTGCCAAAACAGTTACATTGGTAGAACAGAAAGGAGAGCCTACGTTCTATTCAAAGAATATATTCTAAAACGTTTAAGGCTTAACGGATTAAAATCATTCAGCAGTACCATCTCAAGACATCTCCTTGATACAGGATATAAAGTTGATAAACTAAAGTCTTTCAAGATGATTAATAAACAATGAAACTTCAATCTTTTGAAATTTGCCAAAGCGATAGCGAATAAATATCTAAAACCCGATTTATATGTCCATAAAGAGGCGGTAGCCCCCAAATGCCCTGGTACGGCCGAGAGTGTGGAGAATCCGCTCTCCCACTCGGAATGCTCTCACATGGCCACGCGTATATAGCCTCTGCCATGGAAGTTCTAGTCATTGCCTTCTCGTGCAGAGGGTGTTGTTTACGAAAATGAGAGGACGAAAAGCGAATGTCCGGCGCTTTAACCGGATCCCAAACCAATGGTGCACATGGGCTCCAGTATCCCTAAGGAACAAATGGCGTATGAACCAATTGTTGGTCACCGGCTACCATAGGACTGCATCTCCTTACGATGCTCCACTGCCTTGTGGGTCAGACCTTTAGGTCAAAGGCTCGGGGTGTGGCCCTCTAATAAAACCACCTGCTTCGGTTTGGGCACCCGGTCAGTATCACAGCCTTCACATATCGAATAAGATTTGTGTGGCGCATATGTAGTTGGTGCCTCCTTGTACCGATATCTATGTGTTAAAATAAATAAATAATAAAGAGGCGGTAATAAATCTTTCTTTGCTATGGTTACATTACATCCCCCTTTTTATTTATTACGTCATTGATTATTCTAACTTTTCCTGAAGTTCATATTACATCATTGTAACTTTTTTTTCAATTCATAGCTGACTGAATTCAATTCAATATCATTTATGTATATCCAATCACTTCATGACATATTCATCTAACTCTAGGAGTTCTAATCACTCATTCAATGGTCTGGAACTTTCTCGCCTAAACTTTGTTTATCCGAAACAAAAGCTATTTTTTTTTACCTCATTAACTCTATTGGAATATTCGGCTACATCATACAGTATACTTGAATTGTTATTCTAGTTTGAATATGATTCTATATTGATGAAAAATGTAACTTCGTTGTATAAGTAGATTCGAAGTAAACAAAGAGTATTGGTTTCCTCCAAGTTACAAATAAACTTTGTTGAGAAATACTAAGACAAAAAAACCAAGGTCAACTGGAATATCTTGTAAACTATCTTTGATAATGAAGCTGAGTAACACGAGATTGAATCCATCATGGAACATTAGTAACTTCAAAATTATATGTATACTTTGTTGATGGCTAACAAAGAGCATGAAGGCTAAGTCATGTAGAGTTTCCTGTTGACTATCATATCAAAATATAATGCACACGATGTTGAGTCAATTGAACTAGTGGTGACATCGCAGTTTGATCAATAGGATTCAATCAACAATAAGCATTAGCCAAACATAATATTGTTCAATATATATGGTCATTAATCAATATAGTTTTAACATTGTGAACTAACTGTTCATAGTAAAGTAATAAAGAGCTATTCAAATCCAATAAAGTAATTACTTTACAAATAATTACTATAATATCCTCAAAACTCCTTCTGTTATTAATCAACAGAAGTTCAATAGTGACGGCTTCCAAAAGGCATTTCCTGGAGTTCTAGTGAGAAGCGGTGATCAGTGAAGTTCAACCGGATCTGTTGTGAGATAGTAACACTCACTGAAGGCAATGGTGGATGTGCCGTTCAATTTCGTGGATTAGTTGAAGTTAGACATTAACACCGTTGGATGCCGGCTCAGTAGTCTAGAGTGTAAGCGTTGACGCGCAAGACTAATAGGCCCTGGGTTCGAATCTCGCCGGGTGGGATCGTGGATTCGCACTGCTAAGAAGTCCCACAATAGGACGTAACGACCGTTCAGTGTTTACAGTTTTTCCATGGTGGTCTAGCTTCAATTGATTTATGATCTTAACTAATAAAATTACTATAATATCCATAAATCGCCTTCTAAAATTAGTACTATGACTAAATATAAAGTAGTTGAAAGAAGGACAGGAAACTACTGAAATGAAAGTTATTCTAGATAACAAAGCATTTGTAAAATCTTGATGAAGTCGATACTCTTTTTTGAACTCAACCAGATATCATATCGTTTTATCACTGACCTATTTGTTCAAAGACTAACCTTCGAGTTACTAATTTCATATTTATCGACTATCTGATGTTAATGGTACGTTCTTTGATCAAGTTGTAATGTGAAAATATTAAATTAGTTCAGTTAGTAACTACAGTATAATTCGATCAGCACAGTTTCTTTTTCTTCATTTATATCACTTCTTGTTGTTGCATTCAACAGAATGAGTTGATAATCAGTTGCTAGGCAGAGTATTCAAAGAGAAATTCTTTCTGGTGAACATTTATGGAAAGAATTCATCCATGAGACTATGAGATTAAGAGTAAGCAAGTATTTCATCCTAAATTTCTATGTCTTATTACGTGAATGTCAACGGATTTAAAGTCAGTCATTAAAAAAGTATCTAATATAATTGTAACACCAGTTCTCAAATTGAATTGTGACGTTTTTTTTATTGAAGTTGGATAGTAAGTAGTAGTGAAATTTAAACAGATATGTTTTATTCTATCTAGAAATTGTTAGATGAATAATAAATCTTCCAGCTGAAGAGAAAATTTAGGGAAAGACGTTGGAAATGGATAAGAAATACATTGTGGAAATCATGAAACTACATCATAAGGTAAGATTTAACTTGGAATTCTGAAAGGTAACGGAAATAAATGAACCCACTATGTCAGGAATCGAAAGTAGACATGAAAAGAATGTATAGTAACTGGAAAAGATTGTCTAAGAGAGAGTGGAATAGAGAACGTTAGTGATTGGCCTATGCTCCTCGATGAGGGGTTACAGACACGAGTAATTAAGTGATATGATGATTTACTCATTATGAGTTTTGTTCAACACTACTTCCGTTCTAATTCAATGTGGTGATCATTCAGTGTAATATTTGATTGTTTTCCCAGTATAATATTTTCTTCTGTATAATATACGATATTCTTGTATTCACTTGACATGAACTATGCTCAGTATGTGATTTAATCGAAATTATTGATCAAAATGGGTGTACAATCAATATATAAATGAGTGTATTTTAGACTATTTTGATTCGTCGTCGTCATAGTGTTTCGGGGCTAATAAATCTTCACTTATACCAGTCTTTGATCCCAGCAGAGGAAGAAATCAGGAAGAAGCGCCGGAAGTGGATAGGACACACATTGAGGAAAGCACACAGCTGCATCATAAGACAAGCCCTCACATGGAATCCTCAAGGCCATAGGAAAAGAGGAAGACCAAAGAACACATGACTCTGGGAAATGGAAATAGACATGAGAGAAATGAACAAGAATTGGATGGAACTAGAAAAGAAGGCCCAGGACAGAGTGGGTTGGAGAATGCTGGTTGGCGGCCTATGTTCCATTAGGAGTAACAGGTGTATGTAAATAAGTAAGTATACTAGTCTTTGTGTTCTTACTTTCGCATCGTGGAAATTGCAGAGGTCCCTCATTCCAAGTATAAGTGATCAGAGTTTTTCTGGCACAGCAATCAGCGACGACCGAATATAACATTAAGTAAGTAAATAAATATACATGCCGATTAGTGTTAATGTTCACATTCAAACTCATCGTCATCAGTAACTTTCTCTCTCTCTCTCTTTTAATTATTCGAATGAAACTAAAATCATTTATTTGAGTATATATTCTAAAGATGAATTTAATTGCTGAAGTGTTATTTCTGTGAGACTATAATGTATGAATGATTTTTTGAACAACGTTAGACTAACCTTGGGAGTGTCCAACTAATGACTACGATCAAATGAGGGTTAGAAATCAATGTAAGAAATTAGATTCAGAATTTTCATCATCAATTAACCTGAACTATAATGCCAAAACTGTATTTATCTAAATGAATGAATGAATTTCGCGCCAAAATAGAAAAAAAACCATTATCTTAAATCTGATTGGTTCATTCATTAATTCTAGTCTTGCCGCCATGTCTTCATAACTCATTTGACAATTCCACTGTATTATTTATGGAATAACCCATTTTATAGGGAAAAACAATGAAAAAAGAGAGAGAGAGAGTGGGAGGAGAGTAGGAGACACACACACACACAGAGACAAAGAATTAAAAAAAAAAATTTTTCTCCATAACGGTTTACACTTTTTGTTCTTTTGCAGAAAAAAACAACAACAAAAAAAAAAGAAACTAATTTCAAAGAATAAAACGTGACATTTAACAATTTTAAAAAGCAATAAATTATTTCTTTCGATGTATATGAATAAATTTATAGGCTTTGAAGTGAACTTATTCAAATTGGGACCTTCAGTTTCATAAGCTTGGTAACTATATAGATCGATGAGAATGTCTGTGAATTCAGTTCTACATGAGGTCGATTTAAATCTTATCGAAGACATCAAGGTGAGATGATAATTTATGGATGACCTTTGAGAAACGTTAGATTGATCTTGAGAGTGTCCAATTAATAACTACGACTAAATGAATGTTACAAATCAGTGTAAGGTATCTAAATTATGATTTATAGTTGATGGTTAAGGTTAGAAATCAGATTTTGGTATGAGACTTATCAGAAATGCGTATGGACAACCATGAAATCGGGAATCGGATGAAGAAATTTCGATTTTGTGCGACAAATTTTAATCTCTAGACCAGTAAGCTGGCATTCATTGGTGTTAATATCTAAATTCAATCAATCCATTATCTTACTCAACCCTTCAAAGATTCCTTGCAGTGAACAACTATTTCACATCAAACATGTATTGAACTTCACTAGTTACGGTTTCTCGCTAGTGAGCACATGGTTGTTATTAGTATAAGGAACTTGTGGAGATCATAGTATTTTCATAGTTGAAGTCAAAAAACGTTCTCGCTTGCGCAGTCATGTGCGCGCACTGCTGATAATTTCCACACTGAAACGAGGTTTTCAATGTTGGTTTGGCTATGATCAGTCCGTGATTCTGAAGTGCAGAATACTACAACCCCCACAAATTCCCTATACTAATAAATGCATATATATATATATATATGTTTGGCAGAAGTGAGATGCTTGGGAAACATGGACTCAGTCTCATTGGAGTTGTTAAAGAAGAAGAAGAACTTACAGTGTCAATCTAACGAATACGTAAACTGAACCATCAAAGTTCCGTTAATTTGACCGTAGTTGGATGCCTATATGCTGTTGATGATTAACTAAAGCTACATAGTTTTTAACTACAATCATTACACTAGGTTATCATTCGTACACATCAAACTTAGCCAATTGTAAATTCTTCTTGTTCCTAGGATGATCAATCAAGTGAGATTAACCCTTGAACGATGTATAGATGATAAAATGTAAAATGATATTTCATAGAAAAGCATGATATCTGAGAATTTTGGGGAAATTTTCAAAAAATAAGGTTAGACATTAACACCGTTGGATGCCGACTTATTGGTCTAATGTTTAAGCGCTCGCGCACAAGACTGATAGGTCCTGCGTTTGAAACTCGCAGGGGGCGGGATCGTGAATGCGCACTACTGAGGAGTCCCATACTGGGATAAAACGGCTGTCCAGTTCTTCGACGTTTTCCATGGTGACCTAGCTTCAACTGACTCATGATTTCAACTATTAAAATTACTAAAATCTCCACAAAACTCCTTCTGACAATAAATACATGTTAAAAGTAATCAGCACAAATACGGTATATTTTGAAGTATTTAAAACTGATTTACTCTACAGCTAAACCAAAAAGTATTTTAACCTCAGGTTGGTTATTTATTAAACAAACTTCACACCGTTGGGTGCCAACTCAGAGGTTTGGAGTTTAAGTGTTCGCGAGCAAAACCAAAGCTCCTAGGTTCGAATTCCGCCTATTGGATCGTGGATGAGAACTACTGAGGAGTCTTATACTAGGACGAAACATATGTCCAGTGATTCCGGATTTTTAATGGTGGTTTGACATCTATCAATTCATGATCTCAATAAAAAAACTTAACAATGTACACCAACCCATACTGATATCTCATAATACTCCAATCGATTATATAATCTTTAATTACCCAGTGAATTGGATTAAAACAAGAATTTTCAGATACATAGTAAATGAATTCTTTCAGTCTAATAGTGGTGGTTATAACTAAAATCATACAATGGTTATCACATTTTTTGTTGTTCCAACAAAATTATTGTTTCCAAAAAAATGGTACTATTCTCATTTCTGGTGCAACTCAAATGAGTGTTTAACATAGTGGAGAAGATTTTTGGCTCAAATGGATAATTTTAATGGAGTTTTGTTCTCTGAGCTGGATGGTTTAATCGTGGAGCACAAATTTAGGTGCTGATGATGTCATTCAAAAGAACAATGAAAGCGCCATGATCAAACTATTCAGTTCAAAGAATAAAACTCCACTTATATCATTCGTCTGAACTATCATTTTGTGTCATCGAAAATATAGTAATTCCCTATTGTCAAGTATAAGCAGTAGTACTGTAGATCTACCAGAGACAAAACGGATATAACAGGAACAAATAAATGCAGATACATTCAGCTGACGACTCCTAAACAGGACGAAACGAGTGTCCTGGATTCCACTACTAGTCATTATCCATCTTTGCTTAAATAAATTCACTGTTAAAATAAAAAACCAATTCAATCCCATGTTAGCTGACTGCAATATGTTTCGATGGGATCATATAAAACATTTTATTTGAGAAACTGATTGTGAATAAAACATTGAAATGAAGTAAAGAAACATAATAACATGCATTGAAGCTAGAATTAATATCAGAATAAGGATTTGTGTAGATTGTAATAAGTTTAATAGTTGAATACATGAATTGATCTAAACTAGGTCAAGCCCACACACGGGACCCGAACAAATGACCTTCGATCTCGCGCGCGAATACTTAAGCTCTAGACCATTGAGCTCACTACTGACGAATACCATACTAGGATGAAATGATCGTCCAATATTCGTCTAATTTAGATTGACTCATCAATTCAACTGCTACAATTCATACTTATTAAGATTAGTATGTTATTTCATATATTTTACGGGATTTGTTACATGTGAATGCATGTATTTTGTATATGAAGCAAATGGAATAGAGAGAAGAGAAACGACGCAGAGTGGAGATGGCTGATAAGCCAACTCTCATTTAACCAAACGTTAATCAATATTTATAGTTACACAAAAATAGGTTACAGACATGTGATGAGTAATGGGATAAAAAATGTACACACAACTACGCGCTCAACTTCCAATATTACTCAATCCAAAAGTCAAGAACTTCATGAACTAATGCTATGCTTTGGTTTGATAGCCTCTAGCTTTCTTCTTAAGTGCTTCAATGAACATCTCTTTTTGAAATTAGGTGAGGGTTGAGGATAAGTAATAAATATCTCAGCCATTTCAGTAAATGAAGATTTATTTCCTTAACCTGTTTGTCATATATTATAACTTATCTCACAAGTAATCACTCAGTGAACCCAACACATACAGGCAAACCTTCTAAGACACCTAAGGCCAAGTAATAGTAACTTACGAATATCCTCAATTGCTGAAGGCCATTTTTCAATCATAAAGTGAGACTGAACGAGCTCATTAGCAGTGTAATTCTTCTTCTAGTTAGAATAAGAACCTTTTATCTATTCCGTAAATGACATAATTTGGCAACATCCAACCAAATTCGTGCTGAGATTTTGTTGGACATCAAACAACCATGGTTGATAAGATTCTCAATGAAAGTGAATTGATCGATGAGCTTAACTACTTCACTTTTTATCAGTAGCTAAGACTGTCTTAAAGCAAACTTTTGTACCTTGAAGCAGAATAATATGTCCGAAACTGAAAGAAATTAAATGATACTAGATTTTATAAAAGGACTCAGTAGTTAAGAAGATAACGCGATGGCGTTTAAAGCGAACGTTAATGGATTCAAGTCCCTACCTGAGTGAAGATCAACTCTGAGATGCAGGTACATTTAGCTAACGAGTCCCAAATAAGATGAAACCGGAGTCCTGGATTCTACTGTTAGATTTTATCAAAGTTTTCACCAAATAAAGTTACTTAATTTAATAAACCTTTTGTTATCTACAACCATTAAACGATTCCTCTCATTAAAACTTGAATAAACTGATAACTATAAATAACAGTAGTGACTTACTTTTATATTACTGAATGAATCCATTTTGCATATATCATATACAAGTAGTACAGCTGAATAATATTGAAAAAATAATAATAAATTAATTTGTACTATGTGCATGATCATTACTGAGAAGAAAAAGGAGTAAAGATAATGTAATCCGACAAGAGTTTTGTGGAAATTATAGTAATTTAATGTAATTGAATTTATGAGTCAATTGAAGTTAGAACATCAAGAAAAACCTGGAAGCACTAGACGACCGTTTCATTGTACTATAGGACTCCTCAGCAGTACGCATCTTCGATTCCGTCTTGAGAGATTCGAACTCAGAATGAAACGGTTGTCAAGTGCTTCCAGGTTTTCCATGGTAGTAGTCTAGGTTCAATTGACTCATAAATTCAATTATTAACGTATAATGTACCTAATATTTTAGACTTACTTTTCCACTCTGTCAATATTCTATTACTGCGTATTAGAATGTAACCTACATTGAAGATGATATTTTAAACCCGAAATTTCACTAAATCACCAACACATGTATAGTACACAATTATTGATGAATGAAAATGTTGAAAATGGAATTTTTATTGTTCCATTCAGTAAATAAATGAACAACCAACTTATTCAGAAGTACTGTCGATGAGACTATACTTTATGGACGACTTTTCAGCGACGCTAGACTGACCTTGATAGTGCCCACTTAATAACCAAGACCGAATGAGGGTTATAAACCTGTTTGAGGAACTAGAATTATGATTTACAGTTGAAGGTTAAGGATTAGGAATTAGATTTAGGGGGTTCTCATTCCAAACTGACATCACCTATAATGCCAAAACTCTATTTATCCAAATGGATGAATGAATTTCATGCCAAAATTCGAGACCCATTGTCTTATCAGTAAATCAGTCAGCTACAACGTAGGACCAGGCACATATGTGCATCGGTCCAGGTTGCCATACCGCATCAGCACAACAAGATGAACACCGGATTCACAGCAGTGGTTAGGTCAAAGGTGGTAATATATAAGAGAAAGATTGCAATAAGGATATGGTACAGGAAGAAAGAATTGGTTCGTAGAAAGAAAGATATGAAGTGATTTTAATCTCATAGTTTAAGGGAAGACAGGGAGTGTATACACCGACGCCATTGTGATCGATTCTGAGCCATGTCACCAAGAGTCTCCAACCATTGGTTACGAAAGTCACGCGGACCCCAACCAAGTAGTCTGCATCTACCAACATGGCTCAGACTAGAAGTTAGTGTCTTCAAGCACTGATGCCACGTTTTGGTTTGTCTTAAACCTGATTTATATTCATTTATAAATTATAATCTTGCCATTAAGTTATTACTTACCATTAGTATCACGATAATATGATTTTGTTAAACTACGAAATTTCTCTTGTCCAGCTGTATCCCATATTTGTAAACGAACTAATTGATCATTAGCTTTTACTGTTTTTGTCTATAAAACATTGAAATAAAGTATTTTATATAAGTGATTAGCTTATATTGAGGTTCAATTTTCATATATGAAAAAAACTTGTAACTAAACGGTACTATACAAGTAATCTATTCAAAATGTATATATGTCCATGGAGATATTTATGATTTATTGAATTTAGCACATAGATATCGGTACAAAGAGGCACCAAATACATATGCGTCACACAAATCTCATTTGATATGTGTGAGGGCTATGATACTACTGACCGGGTGCCCGAACCGAAGCAGGTAGTTTTCTTAGGAAGCCACACCCGGAGCCTTCGACCTGAAGGTCTGATCCACAAGGCAGTCGAGCAACTTAAGGAGATGCAGTTCCATGGTAGTCAGTGACCAACAAATAGTTCATACGCCATTTGTTCCTTTAGGATACTGTAGCCCATGTGCACCATTGGTTTGGAATGAGGGTTTTCCAACTTCCGTCGGTTGACTCTCTGTATCCACCAACCTGGTTAAAGCGCCGGACATTCGCTTTTCGTCTTCTCAATTTCGTAAACAACAGTAATACTGCAGAAAGGTAGTGAGTACAACTTCATCGGCAGAGGCTATATACGCGTACCCATGTGAGAGCATTTGGAGAGGGAGAGATGACTCTCCTCACTCTCGGCCGTACCATGGCATTTGGGGGCTCGCCTGCCATGGAGATAGATTCAATTCAAACCATAACAAGCTAAAAATGTATCGAACAATGCGATTTTTGTCGCTTGAAACCACCCCTCTAATATATATGTATTACAAATGTTATTATTGTATAAAACATATGAATGGTACTTAGCACTTATTGCATATAGCAACTGAATACATTCAATTATAGATTTTATGTAAATGTGAAGAATGAAACTATTTTGAGTAACTGTGTTATCTCCTTCTTTGGTAGACATGTAGAAATCGTCTTCGAATCATTACTGAAGTAAATAGACTAATGTGAAACATGTAATTGCATTATAAAGAATGATCGGTTATGAGATGACGAGAAACAATGAAAGAGAATGGATGTACCAGACTATCTATCGCATTGGAGAGTTTCTGTTGTTCAGTGATACATTAAATAACACCTGTATGTTGAATTCCAAGGGTTCTGTTAATGAAGAGGTTGTGAATGACCGCGATGAAGGAGTCATATACCAGGATGAAGCATCTGCTTATCGATCTGTAATGTTGTTTTTTGAATTCACTGTTAGTAATTATTTTTTTAAAAAATAGTTACTTTATCAATATAGATATCCGCTCAGAGAGGACTAATCAAGGGGTGAACCATCAATGATAGTCTTTTAAAAGTTGAATTCACAAGTTAATCTAATCTAGACTATTATTAAAAAGTATGAAGCATTGAAGAAATGATTCGTCTTAGTATGGAACTTCTCAATGCTTCTAAGTTTTGTCTTAACTTAGATGAACTGGTGAATCTAACTTTGAAATTTAATGATTCAATGTCTGGCTGATTTCAATTGTCTGATGCTATAAAAGAAAATTGTAATAATTATGTCAGTCAGTCAGTAACAACGTAGAACTTCGTACGTACGTACATCAGTTCGAGTTGCCACACCACATTAGCACAGAGATGTAGTTGTCGATTCAAATCCCATAGTGGTAGAGACAGTAAAAGTATAAGCAGTAATCGGGAAGATTAGGGTTTGGAGATGTTATTTAAAGAGTATAATTCAGTGAAATAAATTTGGAAACAGGAAAAAAGGGGCATGAAGAATTCAGAAGATTAGAATTTGAGAGAACACAGAGAGTGGATGCACCTGCGCCATTGCAAACGATTTTCAGCCATGTCATTCAGGGTCTCTAACCATCGGTTGCTATCATCTCGCGGTCCCCAACCAGGTAGGTAGTCTACACCTACCAACATGACTCAGTTCACTTGTCAGTGACTTCATGGACTTGTGCCATGTTTTGGTTTGGCCGCCCCTAGCTTTCTTCCAACCTACTCCTATACCACTGAACATAGCACGTCGAGGCAGTCGGTCGTTGGGCATACGTAACACGTGTCCCAGCCATCTCAACTGATCAAGTTTCACTACTTCATCAATTGATTTGCCATCCTTACCTAGTACCCGTTTCCTAACAACTGTGTTACTTACTCGATGGTCCCATGATATACGAGCAATGTTTCGAAGACACCTATGATCAAATACTAGTAGCCTACGGATATCCTCTACTCTTACCGGCCATGTTTCACTGCCATAAAGTAGGACGGAACGAACTGCTGCGCAGTAAACACGTCCTTTGGTTGATAGACGGATATCTCGCCTACGCCATAAATGACGCAAGTTGGCAAAAGCTAGTCGAGCCTTCTGTATCCGTGCTGAGATTTCGTCACACACCAGACCACAAGGGCTGATCAGACTTCCAAGATAAGTGAAGCGGTCGACACACTCAACTACTTCACTCCCTATCACTAGTTCGGGTGTCGATGTAACCCAATCCTGAAGCAACATTTTGCATTTCGAGGGAGAGAATCTCATCCCGAACATGCTTGCATTGTTGCTTAGAGTGGTCAGAAGACTCTGCATTTTGTCAGCGTCTTCACCAAATAAAACTATGTCATCTGCATATTCTAAGTCAACAAGTGAACCTCCCGGTAGAAGTTCAACCCCTGGAAATCTATATGAGGAAAGTGTTATCTCTAGAAGTACGTCCACGACAAAGTTGAACAAGAATGGGGAGAGTGGACAGCCCTGACGAACACCACTTGAGGTAATCAATTCTGATGACAGTTCGCCATAAGCTCTCACTCTACCAGTTGTGTTCGAGTAGAGAGCCTTTATAAGGTTAATGTACTTCTTGGGTACTCCTTTCAGTGACAAACACTGCCATAGAACCTCACGATCAACAGAGTCGAATGCCGCCTTAAGGTCGAGAAATACTACCATTGTGGGGCGTCTGAATGTGTGTCTGTGTTCTAGAACCTGACGTAGTGTGAATATCTGATCTATACATCCACGTCCAGGTCGAAAACCAGCCTGATTTTCTCTAGTCTGCTCTTCACGAGCTTTGATTAGGCGTCGAAGTATTATTGAAGCTAATATTTTAGACACTATATTAGTCAAACTAATTCCTCTGTGATTGTCACAAGAGGACTTTTGTCCTTTCTTATAGACTGGCACAATCAGTGATTGAGACCAGTCAGATGGGATTACGTCCAGTTCCCAAATTTTACCTAGGACCTCGGTTAATCTCATTGCCAATACTGGACCACCATCCTTAAAAATCTCAGGAGTAAACCTGTCAGGGCCTGGTGCTCTCCCTCGTTTCAGATTTCCTATGGCTTTTTCAACTTCGTAAAGGGCCGGAGGACCTACATTAACTTGCCATTCAGGTTGACTAGAGATCGTGGGAAACCGAAGTGTGGCTGAAGGCCAGTTGAACTGATCCCTGAAGTGTTCTGCCCATCGATCCAATCTCCTGGATTGAGAATGTATAATATGCCCATCTTTTTTCTAGATAGTTTCGCTAACAGTCGGGCTCCTAATACCGGTTTCCTTAACCAGTCTGAACAATTGTCTGCTATTACCTATTGCGGCTGCCTTTTCCATCTCTCTTGCTTTCGCCACCCACCACTGTTCGCGATCATTGCGTAGGCTTCTGGTCAGCTTGCGCTTAAGCTGACTCCGCTCTTCATTATGTTCAGAGCCAGGTGGAATGAGTTTTCGAGCACCTATCAGTGAGATAGATGCTGCTGAGATCCAGTGTTGCTCCCTGACCTTCTGGTTTACCTTACTAGCAGATATCACTGCAGTTTCCACAGCTTTTCGGATATCATTCCATGCTGCATCGGGGTGGGCATCACATACATGGCTCCCTAACTGTTTTCCTAGTTGTTCCTGAAATATACTCTTAGCTTGACTATCATTAAGTAGGCCCCTAAGAGGTTTTCTTGCAGCGTCTTTCCTACGTCCAGTAAGACGCAAGCAAATACGCGCTCGCACTAGAGCATGATCTGAATCTAGGCAAGTGCTCCAGAATGAGCGACAGTCTTCTATCGAGCCCCTCCATCGGTGGCTGATAGCGATGTGATCTATTTGGGTCCAACGTTGGGACGAATTAGGGGGTCGCCATGTTAAAAGATGTTTTTCCTTATGTTTAAAGTTAGTATTTGCAAGGAACAGGCGGTTATCTGAGCATAGCTGCAACAGACGGTCGCCATTATCTGTTCTTTGAGCCACGACACCACAAGATCCACCTAGGTGTCTTTCCCTATCGCTTAGTTTACCTACTTGAGCATTAAAGTCACCGGCCATTATTACTACGTCAGAGCGCCTAGCTTTTCGGAGAAGGTCCGAAAGCTTTCTGTAAAACTCATCTTTTACATCATCTGAGCTGCAGTCAGTGGGAGAATAGGCAGAGACGACGAAGAGGCAACGACGAGTGTCTTTATCTTTCCGGATTCTTACTGTTCCGTTCAGTCGGACAGCGCACAAACGACTGTCTACTGGGATCCACTCTAAGAGAGCTAGTTCTGCCCTAGGACTCAATGCTATACCTACGCCGGCGAGGCCACGGGAAGCAGAATCAGGGCTCCCAGATGCACGAAGCGTAAATCGAGTCGGTTCCTTATTTTGGCATGGTGAGGTCAAATGAATGACGCTACTTGGATCCTGTATGCGCGTTTCGGAGACGCAGAACACATCGACGGCGCGAGATTCTAAAGTTTTAGCTAACGAAGCCTGCTGTCCTATTTGGCAAAGTGTTCGTACGTTAAAAGCTCCTACGTGTAGTTTAGAGTGTGGTTTCAGGAGACCAGGAATGGCGTTCCACGTACTAGGATCGTTTGCTCTAGCGGTGCGAGGTGATGAAGAGACGTGGGGAGGGTTAGTCGGGGAGGTAAGAGAGGTATTAGAAGGTGTAGGAAAGATTTGAATGTGACCACCTTGGTCTCTTGTGCTGTTACGGGTATGAGGGCTGATATCACTTCCCGGCTGCCCACACCGTGGAAGGGTATTTCTTGAGGAACCTGAAAAGGAAATTGGATTAGTGTTGGTCTTGACGACCTGGGAGTGTGACCGCAGAGCCCAAGGGACAACTGCTTGAGGCCGGTCGCGCACGGCCTTTTTGTGGAAGATTTTTGACGTGGTAGCTCCGTTCTTCAAAGGGCCTTACCGCCGGAGACGGAAATCCGTGAGGTAAGGTGAGGTGTGACATTTTTAGGGTCGACCTTTTCTAACCCCACCCCTCCTTGTGGGAAGGCAGCATCGCTGTCATGCTGGATGTCCGAGGGAAACACCTTACTGCTGACACACCCCTCTACAGTCAGCAGTACGACTTCGCCCTCAGACCTGTAATAATTATGATATCAAAGTATATTTCTAGTGTTGGTTACTATGTTAAGCCTACAGAACTTATTCTAGCTTTTGGATTGGCCAATTTATCGATTCTTCTTGAATCACGTTCTGACCTTGTTAATCTTGACTGAGTGTATATATACATATATGTGTACATCTTACCCTACGTTTACGTGCTTTCTCCATTACGCACTATATTGTTTCGTTCTCTTGTCTTCGCTTCCTTCGCTATGTCTCTTTGATTGTATTGTTCCGATCAACGATTGTAAAAAATATACATCTTCAAAAATCCATTCTCGTATTTTCACGACTAATTTAATTCTGTTATATACTCAGTCAGCAACAACGTATAACCTCGTACGTACGTACATCAGTCCGAGTTTCCATACCACATTACCATAGAGATACAATTGTCGATTGAAATCCCATAGTGGTAGAGGTAGTAAAAGTATAGGCAGTAATCAGAAAAATTAGGGTTTGAAGATTTTATTCAAGATGTATAATCCAGTGAAATAAATTTCGAAAGAGAAAAGAATGGACACAAAGAATTCAGAAGATTAGAATTTGGGAGAACACAAAAAGTGGATGCACCTGTGCCAATGAAAACAATTTTAAACCATGACATTCAATATCTCTAATCATCAGTTGCTATCCTCTCGCGGATCCTAACCAGGTAGTCTACACCTGCCAACATGGCTTAATCCACATGTCAGTGGCTAATGAGATTTAAGTCGATGATAATATACAAGCATTGGCAACATATATATTTTCATAGTAACCATTCATACAGTCAAACTGGAATTAGATACCGGGTCACAAAATTGTTTTGTGTCAACAATTTGAAGAAAAATATATATACAAATATGATTTCATATGTGTGTTGTATTGATAGGATAAACAATTATCAATTAACATGTAACAATCAATGTGACAGTTTAATGGACTATCATTTTCGACTGTTTACTGACTTCTTTTTATGATGATGATGATGATGGTGATGAGCTTTCTATGAATTTCGCCTAGGTTGCCTGTTCTTTTGTTTTTTTTGCAGAGGGAGGGGGATGGTGGTGGTGGTGAAGGGTTGTATTTACTCAATTGAGAGTTTATTATGATCAGATTAAATGATGATACATTGATCAACTGGTTATGTTTATTCTCATGAGATTATGTTGTTCAATACAAGTCTGTTATAAATTGAAATGGATTATTAGTTCAATGTAGTACGATGTATGTATGCAGCAATAAATGTGATTCCATCTAGATAATAATAATAATGTCAAGGCAGTTCTAATGTATGGGGTGGAGACAATTGTCTACGCGAAATATTTCGGATCCATTGGTCAGACATTATCAGCAACAACTTACTGTAGGAGAGAACAAACCAGAATTCAACAGAGGAAGAAATCAGGAAGAAGCACAGGAAGTGGATAGAACATACATTGAGGAAAATAGCCAAATGTGTCACAAGTGAAACTCTCATTTGAAATTCTTAAAACCAAAGGAAGAGAGGAAGACCAAAGAATATATTACGTCGAGAAATGGAGACAGACATGAGAAGAATGAATAACAGTTGGATAGAACTAGAAAAAAAAGGCCCAGGATAGAGTGGGTTATAGAATGCTCGATTGGGAGTAACATGCGTAAATAAGTAAGTAAGTAAGTAAGTAATAATGATAAACGTCTATGAAAGCACATAGTTTATTAATAATCATATGTTCATTATGGACTTTCATTGTGGACGAAAAGAAGGAAAGTTCTTGAAGTTCTAGTTTACAGTTATGAATATTGATGGTGTCAATCACAATACTCATGACATTTCATGACAATCGTCGAATATTAATTCAGTCAGTCAGTAACAACGTAGAACTTCGTACGTACGTACATCAGTTCGAGTTGCCACACCACATTAGCACAGAGATGCAGTTGTCGATTCAAATCCCATAGTGGTAGAGACAGTAAAAGTATAAGCAGTAATCGGGAAGATTAGGGTTTGGAGATGTTATTTAAAGAGTATAATCCAGTGAAATAAATTTGGAAACAGGAAAAAAAGAGACATCAAGAATTCAGAAGTTAAGAATTCGGGAGAACACAAAGCGTAGATACACCTGCGCCATTGAAAACGATTTTGAGCCATGTCATTCAGGGTCTCTAACCATCGGTTGCTATCATCTCGCGGTCCCCAACCAGGTAGGTAGTCTACACCTACCAACATGACTCAGTTCACTTGTCAGTGACTTCATGGACTTGTGCCATGTTTTGGTTTGGCCGCCCCTAGCTTTCTTCCAACCTACTCCTATACCACTGAACATAGCACGTCGAGGCAGTCGGTCGTTGGGCATACGTAACACGTGTCCCAGCCATCTCAACTGATCAAGTTTCACTACTTCATCAATTGATTTGCCATCCTTATCTAGTACCCGTTCCCTAACAACTGTGTTACTTACGAATATTAATTACTTGATGTTAATTTATTTCTTTAACACATATAGACCCATTTTAAAACAATAATCATGACAGTAAAATAAATTGAACTTCTTTACCTTATAATCAATTCCAACAGTTGAAATATAACTACCCTTTAAGAATATACCATCTTTAAAACGGATTAATAATGAAGTTTTGCCAACACATGAATCACCGATAAGAAGTAACTAAAATGTCAACAAAATAATGAAAAAAAAGAATATAATTGTTTGAATTAAAGTTAATCAATTATCAAATCAAATTCACTTGGATCTTACTATTGAGGTTTAGCACTACAATTGATCAATCTCTTATTGGTATGTGTGTATCCTGTGCGGACTGCCACGATATTGTCTTGAGTCACAAGCTTTATAAGCAAAGACGGATATTAACTAGCAGGGTAATCCAGAAAGTGATGTACTTGCATCTCAGAATTGATGTTCACTCCGAGATTCGAACTCAATACTGTTCGTTTCAAACGCCATTGCATTATCCATTTGACGAATGAGTCCTGATAGCTACTCACTTGTGGCAATGTGGTGAAGTTTGAATCCATATAGTATTATTTACTTGTATCTTTCCACTGTCACTTGTTGGCATATGTGCATCCTGTGGGGACTGCCTCAATATTACCTTAAGTCACAAGCTGACGAGTCGTAAATAAGACGATACGAGCATACTGGATTCCACTGCTATCCACTATCCATCATTGTTTTTAACCGACATTTTAAATTAAGATACTGACTAAACTTCTTAAGATTTTCATAGATTAATCACGTCATCTAGGATACTTAATCTTTAAAATAATGAGAATATTATAACGAGCTTTCTATTTATTCCAAACTTGTTTTAATTAACTAATTCTAGTAATAAACTGATTTATTTGATTATCTGCTTTTGTCATCAACCAATATCAAAGTCAGAATCTTCAATACGAACTTCAAGGCAGTTCTACTGTATGTACGGAGCTGAAACTTCGAGAACTACAACAACCATCATCAAGAAGGTACAAGTATTTATAAATAGTTGTCTACGCAAGATACTCAACATCGATTGGCCGGATACCATCAGCAAGAGCCTTCTGTGGGAGAGAACAAACCAGCTTCCAGCTGAAGAGGAAATTAGGAAAAGACAATGGAAATGGATAGGATATGCATTACGGAAACCATCAAACTGCATCACGAAACTAGCCCTAACTTGGAGTTCTGAAGGGAAGCAAAAAAGAGGAAGATCAAAGAACACATTACGTCGGGAAATAGAATCAGATATGAAAAGGATGAATAACAACTGGAAGGAGCTGGAAAGGATTACCCAGGACAGGGTTGAATGGAGAATGCTGGTGAGCGGCCTATGCTCCTTCACGAGGAGTAACAGGCGTAAGTAAGTAAGTTTCGTCATCAAAACAAATATTATCATTCATTTGCAATATACATAATCTTGTTAATATGAATTCATGTTCCTATGGGAAATAAAAAAACATACAAAGTGTTGAATGATACTCTTCTGTTCTGTTTATAAATCCATGGCTTTCCATTAGTAAACCCAACTGATGTCTGTTCATGAGGAAGATCATATACAAATCAAATTAATATTCATCAAACAAACCACCTCAAATAAAGAATATTGTGTTTGCTTAATGATAAGCACGAAATTCCTTCGTGGCAGTAGTAGAAGTAGTAGTAACAGTAGCATTAGGAGTCTGTTGGGATATTCAGGAAAATATCCCAAAAATTATCCTGTTAAGCCTAATGCTATCCTTGGACATGAAATCGTATCATCTTATTGGTCAATATTTATTTAACGTGTTATTTTCCTGTTGGCCATTGTTGTACAATGTTATCTTCTATTTTATGGTACGTTGTGGACTGCTTGAATGGTATATAAACAAAGTATGTTTGAAATATAAGGATTCATATATCCGAGGCTGTGACTTCGTTCTGGACTCAACTGGCTGGGTTAGACAGGGAAGCGAGACCAATCAGAACCCTAGGTCGTTCTACGTGTTTGCGCGTCTTTGGTCCGATCAATAATTCGCTATCCCTTAATCATCAGCATTTATTTTTCACGTTATAACAGAGTCACAAATCGATCAAATAGAATACGGTCAAATTGATTAAACTTCGTCTATGGTAACTGGAGTTCCTGAGTAAAACCTTTGACAGAGTTGTTGCATAAGCATTGGCTAAGAGTTATATACTAGAATGAAAAAAAACTGTCCAATACTTCATGATTTTCAATAATATCCCAAGTTGGATCAATATCTGATTAAAACAACCGGCAAGACTATAATTTATGAACGAACCAATCAGATATAAGATAATAATGGCACGAAATCCACTTATCCATTTGGATAAATAGAGTTTTGGCATTATGGCTGATGTTAGTTCGTGATAAAAACTCCCGTAGATCTAATTGCTAACCATAATCATCAACTGTAAATCATAATTATAATTCCACCACACACTGGTTTATAACCCTCATTTGATCTTAGTTATATTAGATGGACCGTTTCAAAGTCATTTTAGACTCTTTCAAATGTCGTCCATAAATTATAATCTTATTAAATAACTTATAAATTGAATGAATCTCTACTAACTTGACCTATATTGTTTGTATATATATGCATATATATAACTCAGTTTAGTCACTAATAATAAAGTATTAAAGGATATTAATTATCATTTCAACTTGTCAAATTCAATCAACATTCACCTAAAAAAAAATGAAAAAAAAATTGAAAACGAAAACAAACAAACTACTTAATTGAAGAAAAATTTTTTTTCATTTTTTTTGTTGTTGTATTAAGTCAATTGAAGCTAGAAACATGTGCTCACTAGTGACTAGTGTTGATTTGGCTTTCGGAGAACTTCAGCGGAGCCTCCAGAGGTTCAAAAGGAGCCGAAGAGCCCTAGCCAATCAGAGCATGATGGAGCATTCTAGAATTCCAACGTGGCGTGTTACTATTGGTCAAGAGCACAATATGTCGTTAACGGATTGGCCGAAATATGACATTGATTTAAAAAACGCTAACATCTATAAATACCCATGATTTTCTGTACAAGAACGAACCTTGGAGTAAAGTGTTTCTCTTATACTTTGCGTCTTCTCTCTGTTGTTCAGGTGGCTGTGTAGTTCTGGCTTGTGGGTTACCAGAATAACTTGAGAAACGAATATAGCGTTCAATCGACAAGACTTATCAACTAGCTTCAAGAAGTATATCCTGGAGTTCTAGTGAGAAGTAGTGATCAGTGGACTTCAACCAGGTCTGTTGTGAGATAGTAACTCACTGAAGACAATGGTGGATGTGTCGCCCAATTTCGTGGATTAGTTGAAGTTAGACATTAACACCGCTGGATGCCAGCCGACTCGGTGATCTAGTGGTTAAATGCTCGCGCGCGAGACTAGTAGATCCTGGGTTCGAATCTTGCAGGTGACGAGGTCGTTGATGCGAAATGCTGAGGAGTCCAACAATAGGACGAAACGGCCATCAAGTGCTTCCACGTGACCCATGTTGGTTTAGCTTCAACTGACCCAAGATCTTAACCATTGAAATTTCTATGATATCCACTAAACACATCTTATATTTTATTATTAAAGAATATGCTTTTCTTCTAATCAATCTGTCATTCATCTAATAAATTATTGAATTGAGATTCAATGTAACTTGAAAATAATAAGCTAAATGGTAAGGAGTAGTTATTCTTTCATAGATAGGGAATTTATGTGAACACTGCCTTCTTGCGGCGAGGAAGTTAATGAACACGGAGAGTTTATCTAAGGGATTTGGAAAACATTGATTCCAAATCAATGGTGCACATAGGCTCCAGTATTCTGAAGGAACAAATGATGTATGAACCAATTATTTGTCACTGGTTATCATTGCTTTGTGGATCAGACATTTAGGTTGAATGTTCCGGGTGTGCCCCCCCTCCTAGGAAAACTACCTGCTTCAGTTTAGTCACCTGGGAAGTGACACAGCCCTCAAACAAATCGAATAATTTATGTGGCGCATATCTATTTGGTGCCTCCTTGTACCAATGATTATGTGCTTAAATAATAATAATACTTAGTTTAATCAAAGTTTTATGTTTACAATTTTCAGTGTGTATAAAAGTTACCTAACTTTAAAATATCACGAAAGTTCTAATAATACATTTACATCATAACTCCGTTATCATTTATCGTTTGAAACAGCCCATAGATGTCCTGAGAATATTATCAGTATTTCAAATCTTACTGGAATCATACGTACAATCAAGTTTTCTAAATTCAGTTTATCAGTTATATGAATGTATTATAAGTAATAAACAAAGATTTATATCATGTATATTATTACTGGAATTACACGTTCCTACAGATTCTCAATTATATTGTTTGATAGTGAACAGTCGTCAGTCAGTCAGTAACAACGCAGAACTTCGTACGTATGTACATCAGTTCGAGTTGCCATACCACATCAACACAGAGACACGATTGTGAATTCAAATACCATGGTGATAGAGGTAGTAAGATTATAAGCAGTAATCGAAAATATTAGGGTTTGAAGATTTTATTCAATGAGTATAATACAGTGAAAACTCCGCCTGCAGCTCTTATAGGGTTGCTGCCGGTCCCAAGCCCGGGTAAAGGAGGAGGGTTGGGCATGGGGTTAGCGTCCCCATCCCGTAGAAAATTAACTCGCTAAAAAACGCTTACCAGAAAAAATAATCCAAACCATTTTAACTCTGCCCTGGGAGTTAGAAGGTCTTCATTTAGAAGAATTATGACTCTTCATGGTGAAAGCCGAGTTCCTTCGGAAGCCACGAGGCCGATGCCCCTTCTAACAACCAGAGCAAAAATTTTTATAGGTACATGGAACGTTCGAACAATGTGGGAAACCGGGAAGACCAATCAAATATCAACGGAAATGAGGAGATACAACTTAGCAGTACTGGGAATCAGCGAAACCCACTGGACCCAAGCTGGACAGAAAAGGCTAGCTACGGGAGAGATGCTGCTATACTCCGGTCACGAAGAGGACAATGCTCCACACACTCAGGGAGTCGCTCTTATGCTGTCCAAAGTAGCACGAAATGCACTTGTAGGATGGGAATCTCACGGATCCAGAATCATCAAAGCATCATTCAAAACAAAGAAGGAGGGGATCTTAATGAATATTATCCAATGTTATGCACCCACCAATGATAGCAACGACGAAATCAAAGATCAGTTCTACGAGCGGCTGCAGTCAGTGATAGAGAAATGCCCAAGAAAAGACCTCACCATTCTAATGGGAGATCTCAATGCCAAAGTCGGAATAGACAACACTGGATATGAAGATATTATGGGACGACATGGACTGGGAGAAAGAAACGAAAATGGAGAAAGATTTGCAAATCTATGTGCATTCAACAAATTGGTCATAGGAGGCACAATATTTCCACACAAGCGTATACACAAGGCTACATGGATCTCACCGGACCACACTACAGAGAACCAAATAGATCATATTTGCATCAACAAAAAATTCCGAAGGACAATGGAAGATGTGAGAACCAGGAGAGGTGCTGACGTAGCTTCAGATCACCACCTAGTTGTAGCCAATTTGAAACTGAAGTTAAAAAAAAACTGGACAGGTGGACAAACAGCAATACAAAGGTTCAATACAGCCTTCCTTCGAGATACTGTCAAACTCAATGAATTCAAGATAGCTCTCAACAACAGGTTCCAAGCCTTACGAGATCTACTGAAAGAAGAAGAAACTACTATGGAGGACAACTGGAAAGGCATCAAGGAAGCATTAACTTCAACGTGTCAAGAGGTTCTCGGTCTAAAGAAATACCATCATAAGGAATGGATCTCTACAGAAACAGTGCACAAGATCAAAGAAAGGAAGAACAAGAAGGCAGCAATAAACAACAGCCGAACACGAGCAGAGAAAGTCCAAGCACAAGCTGAATACATAGAAGCAAACAAACAAGTGAAGAGGAGCATTACAGCCGACAAGAAGAAATACGTTGAAGAACTAGCAACGACGGCAGAAAAAGCTGCTAGAGAAGGAAACATGAAACAGCTTTACGATACAACGAAGAAACTATCAGGGAAATACAGTAAACCAGAGAGGCCGGTCAAAGACAAAGAAGGCAAGCCAATCACCGAAATTCAACAACAACGTAACAGATGGGTAGAATACTTCGAGGAACTCCTGAATAGGCCGGCTCCAATGAATCCACCGGACATCGAAGCAGCACACATAGATCTTCCTATAGATGTCAATCCACCAACTACGGAAGAAATTAGAATGGCCGTCAGACAAATCAAGAACGGGAAAGCAGCAGGACCCGACAACATACCAGCTGAAGCACTGAAATCAGACATCGAAACAACCACAAGCATGCTTTATCTTCTATTCAAAAAGATTTGGGAAGAGGAACAAGTGCCGATGGACTGGAAAGAAGGACACCTCGTCAAGATTCCAAAGAAAGGAGATCTGAGTAAATGTGAAAACTACAGAGGCATAACACTACTGTCAATACCAGGGAAAGTCTTCAACTGAGTGTTGCTGAACCGGATGAAGGATGCAGTAGACACCCAACTTCGAGATCAACAAGCTGGATTCCGTAAGGATCGGTCGTGCACAGACCAAATTGCAACACTACGGATCATCGTCGAACAATCAGCTGAGTGGAACTCATCATTATACATTAACTTCATTGATTATGAAAAGGCATTCGACAGTGTAGACAGGAGGACGTTATGGAAACTTCTTCGACACTACGGAGTTCCTGAGAAGATTGTCAATATTATCCGGAACTCATACGACGGACTACAGTGCAAGGTTGTGCATAGAGGACAGCTGACAGATGCATTCCAAGTAAAGACCAGAGTCAGACAAGGCTGTCTACTCTCTCCCTTCCTCTTTCTTCTGGTGGTCGACTGGATTATGAAGACCTCGACATATGAAGGAAAAGACAGCATACAATGGACAGCTCAGAATCAATTAGACGATTTGGACTTCGCAGATGATCTGGCCCTCCTATCACGTACACACGAACAGATGCAGATGAAGACAGCCAGTGTAGCAGCAGTCTCTGCATCAGTAGGCCTCAGCATACACAAAGGGAAAACTAAGGTCCTCAAATTCAAAGCGGAGAACAGCAATCCAATCACTCTTGATGGCGAAACTCTGGAAGATGTAGAATCCTTCACATATCTGGGAAGCATCATCGATGAACAAGGAGGCTCAGATGCAGACGTAAAGGCGAGGATCGGCAAAGCAAGGGTCGCATTCCTACAATTGAAGAACATATGGAACTCAAAACAACTTTCAACCAATATCAAAGTGAGAATCTTCAATACGAACGTGAAGGCAGTTCTACTGTATGGAGCTGAAACTTGGAGAACTACAACAACCACAATCAAGAAAGTACAAGTATTTATAAATAGCTGTCTTCGCAAGATACTCAACATCCATTGGCCGGATACCATCAGCAACAGCCTTCTGTGGGAGAGAACAAACCAACTTCCAGCTGAAGAAGAAATTAGGAAAAGACGATGGAAATGGATAGGACATACATTACGCAAATCGTCAAACTGCATCACGAGGCAAGCCCTAACTTGGAATCCTGAAGGGAAGCGAAAAAGAGGAAGGCCAAAGAACACATTGCGTCGGATAATAGAAGCAGATATGAAAACGACGAATTACAACTGGACGGACCTAGAAAGGATTGCCCAGGACAGGGTTGGATGGAGAACGCTGGTGAGCGGCCTATGCTCCTTCACGAGGAGTAACAGGCGTAAGTAAGTAAGTAAGTATAATACAGTGAAAGGAATTTGGAAAGAGAAGATTAGAATTTGGGAGAACATAAAGAGTGGATGAACCTGCGCCATTGCAAACGATTTTGAGCCATGTCATTCAGAGTCGCTAACCATCGGTTGCTATCATCTCTCGGTCCCCAACCAGGTAGTCAACACCTATCAACATGGCTCAATCGACTTGTCAGTGACTTCATGGATTTGTTTCATGTTTTGATATAGTCGCTCCTAGCTTCCTTCCAATCTACTCCTATACCACTAAACATCGCAAGTCGGGGCAATCGGTGGTTGGGCATACAAAACACGTGTCCCAGCCATCTCAAATGATGAAGTTTCACTACTTCATCAATTGATTAATAATATCAATGAATGGGATATCTCAATCATGAACTGATGACACTTGAAATATCATAGAAAACTAGGTAGTACCTAATTGCTATTATATCTAATTATAAGACTGCTTAAAAATAAACATACCTATGATCTCAGTAAAGGATCGAACACAGGAATGAATTGTCCTTAGACATTTCAATCACAATTCACTTAGTTATTAACTTGTTATTAACACGTCGTACCAACAAAAAAAACTCATTATTTTCATGAAAGTACAAATAAAATCGATAACTTTTAATGAAATCCTAAAAGTTTCATCACTATTCTAAACAACATCATCAGCATAAGTCATCTAGTTCAATGAATAAAACTTGATTAAAATCATTCATTTATTCTATAAATCATTTCTATTATCCCAAAATCAATAACTACTTAAGATATTTCAATAGTTCACCACCACATTATGAATTGAACCTTCACCCCCCCCTCTAAATATGCTTAGTAACAATAATAATAATAATAATATTAATTTTAAATATAGTTTATATAATAGTTCATATCCTGAACTACTATGACCTATTATGATAGAGTCATTTAGTTTAGTACTTGTTTCGTTGTTGCTGTTGTTGTTGTTGTTATCTATTTTATTCATTAATCAACTTTCATATTGAGAATACTAATGTTAAAACTCTATTCTATATACATATATGGATAGATAGATAGATATATCGATAATCGTGTGTATAGTTAAGCCAATTTATTTTCTTGAAATTATATATATCATCTTAACAATTGACTACTACTGGTTTAATTATTTTGAACATATAGATATATATGTATATGTATATTTATTCATTTATTGCATGCGAAACTTTGCCTGTAGCTCTATTAGAATTATTGCCGGTTCCAAGACTGGGTAATGAAGGAGGGTTGGACACATAGGGTTAATAATTCCATCTCATAGAAAACTAACTCACTAAAAAGAACGCTAGCCAGAAAAAATAAAATAAATTGCATGAGAATATAGATAAAGAAGTTAACAAAACAAAAAGGGAAAGAAATGAGGTAATATGTATTTCGATTTTTTGAAAAATGAATGTTTGTGAATGATGTAAAACTAAATAAACATATAACAGTGTTAATGTTTAACTTAAATCAATCCATGAAATTGCCCAACTATCTTCCATTGTCTGATGTAGATATTTGTCTCTATCGTGCTACTTGACACTCGTCATCAGCAAGGTGTACCTGTAATCTTGAGGGAACTGGTGCTCCCTGGCGGATTCGATCACGTGTCACCCAGCTTCACAGTCACAGACGTTACCACTGAGCTATTCGAGCCGCGACCGACCTCTTGTAGGACTGAGATGTAATCACAATTGATTGATCATTGGGTTTCCTGTCGACTACCTCCAACCACCATCTAAATCTCAATATATAGTGCACGCAGTGTCGAGTCACCTAGACTGGTGGCCACATTGCAACATGGTCGATAGCATTCGATCTGCACTAATAAAGACTAGACACGCATGACATTGATCACCACCCAATGATCAATCAATTGTGATGGATTAACTCCACTGGTCATGGCTTTTCATTAGAACTCTAAGAAGTCTCTATAGAAGCTAGTCACTAGTGAGTACATGGTAATGATCAGTATGAGTTTGTGGAGATTGTTAAATGGGACTAATCCGTGTCAAGTAGAAATAGGTATCTACATCAACGTTCACAAACAAGACCGAATGTCCTGTGTTCGAATCCCGAGTGTAGGATCGTGGGTGCGCACTGTTGAGAAGTCCCACATTAGAACGAAACGTCCATTCAGTGTATCCAGGTTATCAATGGTGGTTTTACATTCATCGTTTCATGATCTCAATCAAGAACTTAATAATCTCTACAACCCTACATTGAAAACATATAACAGTAGATTGAATAAAAGACAGAGTATGTGTGTATAGTGAATATATACTGAAACAGATCAGATCCAGCTCAGAGGACAAAACTCCGCCAAAAAAACATCAGTTTGCATAATATGGATAAAATTTAATTCCTCATTACAGCTGATCAGTCTTTCTTTTAAAAACACATCTACCTTCTGAACAGATAACGTCAATATTGTCTCTTTAAATCACCTGAATTTTAAAGTAGTAGTTTGCATCTCATGATGTCAACAACATGAAGAGTAGACCGCTCATATCTTCTATCAAAATCACATTGATTTTAGTGAATTACTTTTAGCCTATCAACATATATTAATATGTTCGAATCCCGCGAGTGGGATCATGGATGCGAGCTTCTGAGGAGTCCCACAATAGGACGAAACGGCCGTCTATTGCTTCCAGGTTTTCAGTGGTAGTCTAACATCAATCGGTTCATGATTTCAATCAAAAATATATTAATATTGTGACTTCAGACGATATATTATATAATCATATTTACCACGTAATCAACATGAAATCATCACTATTTTCAATTAATATTACTTGATTGAGATCTTGAACCAATTGATGTTAGACCATCACAATTGAAAACCTGAAAGCACTGGACGGCCGTTTCGTCCTATTGTGGGACTCCTCAGCAGTGCGCATCCACGATCCCGCGAGCGGGATTCGAACCCAGGGCTTTCGGTCTCGCGCGCGAACGCTTAACCAACTGGACCACTGATTGATGTTAGAAACTATCACCATTGGATGCCGGCTCAGTGGTCCAGTTGGTTAAGCGTTCGCGCGCGAGACCGAAGGCCCTGGGTTCGAATCCCGCTCGCGGGATCGTGGATGCGCACTGCTGAGGAGTCGCACAATAGGACGAAACGGCCGTCCAGTGCTTTCAGGTTTTCAATTGTGATGGTCTAACATCAATTGGTTCAAGATCTCAATCAAAAAACTTAGTAATCTCCACAACCCCTATACTAGTAATATTACTTGACTTTTATAAATCTATAACCCTGTCATCATAGTGATTGGTGTAATATAATATTCATAGATGTTTTATAGTTCTACCAATAGAAAGTTATATTTTGAGTAGTTTTCAAGATTTTCTGTTTTAAGGATTGAAAACAGTCATGTAATTGATTGAAATTATATGGATACATTACAGTTGATGTATATTTTATTTAACGTACTTCGGATACAATCGGCAGGATGATTTATTTGATGTCATTTATACTAGTTGAAACTCATCAGTGAATCAGCTGTGAAGTCATTTGAGTTATTAATAACACTGTAATTTGATTGATGGAATTCGATCATCATTCAAAAGTTGAAATAAATGTGACAATATAAGCAAACATGGATAGTGTCTAGTAGTGGAATCCGATTTGGGACTCGTCAGCTGGAAATGCCTGCATCTCAGAGTTAATGTTCAATCTAGGACTTGAACTAAGTACCATTTTGCTACAAACACCACCTCACTATCCACTCAACTACTGGGTTCGAATCCAAGAGTGAACATCAACTCTGAGATGCAGATACATCCAGCTGACAAGTCCCAAATAGGACGAAACACGCTAAGATATTTACAATGAATTAATTACAGCGTAATAAACAGTGATAGGTTTACATGGATCTGTTAGTGTTTATCAAATTCTATCGATCAGTTTGTAAGTGTTAAACAGCACATATAAGTAATTTTCACATTTTATAGTTACTATTCACACCTTATATACTTATCGTGTATGTGTTGGGGTGACCCAGAAAATTTCTCGAAAAGGTCAAGCAAGTATCTGAAAAACACTAAGAAGCTGGTGGAGAAGATTTGTAGCTCAGATGGATGATTTTGGTGAAGTTTTGTTCTCTGAGCTAGATGGTTTGGTCGTGGAGCTTTCATCGTTCTCAGAGAACAAAACTCCAACCAAAAACACTAAGAAGCGTTTCATCCAATCAGCGTTCACTTGAAGTTTTAACCAGAAATATCAATGGGGAGAAATGCCACATGTAGAGGTTCTGATTGGTTGGCTGCTATACTGCTACTATGTTTAGTAGCATTCCAGAACCTTCTAGCAACCCAAGAAGGACATTTAAAATATTATAAAAACCCTATATTTTCTGTATTGAAATGAACCTTGGGAGTAAAGTATTTCTCGCATACTTTGCGTTTTCTCTCTCTTTGTTCAGGTCGCTGTATAGTTTTAGCTTAGGGGGGGGGGTTAAAGAATAGTTTAGGAAACGAATATAGCGTTCACAATTAGCAAGACTTATTAGTATGTATAGTTTTGCCTTTAGTATTTTACAAAGGAAATATGAGTAAATTTATTATAAAAGCAATTGGATCATCAAATTATCAACAACAACAACAACAAAAAGACAAACAAGAAAGATAAGTAGATACGAAAAAAAAAGAAAAATGGAATAGAGAAAATTAAAAAAAAAAGAATAAAAGTTTCAAAATTGGAATTTCTCAAATTTCATGAAATTCAAGCTTATCATAATGACAATAACAATCATAATGGTTATATCCTAATGACAGTAATGAATGGTAATTGTTGGGATCCATTTATAGACGAGTATTTTACATATATTTGTATTATATAATTGTTAATTAGCTAAACTATGTATATTCCTGTTCCTCTTATCATAAGCTGTTTTTTAAGTAAAGATGGATAGTGGTTAGCAGTACAATCCAGTTTGATGCTCTCTTCATCCTATTTGGGACACGTCACGCGATAACGTTTGAAGTGAATGGTACTTAATTTGAGTGCCACAGTGAACATCAACACTGAGATGCAGGTATGTCCAGCTGACGAGTCCCAAATAGGATGAAACGCCCGTTCAGGATTCTACTGCTGGCCACTATTCATTTTGCTTAATAAATCCAGTATGTTTGGATTAGGCAGGAAGCAGGACCGATAACAACTTCAGACTGCTCGTCATTGGTCCTTCCTTTATCATATCCTTTTAATTGAGAGATTTATAACTATTATCTACTTGTAGACGACGACAACAACAACAGGGGAAGAAGGTTTGGGATAAATATGTCAATAATTAAAAAGCGCCCACAAATGCCCTGGTACGATCGAGAGTGTGGAGAGTCCGCTCTCCCTATCGAAATGCTCTCACATGGTCACGCGTATATAGCCTCTGCCAGAGAAGTTCTATTCACTGCCTTCTCGTGGCACAGGTGTTGTTAACGAAAATGAGAGGACGAAAAGCTAATGCTTGGCGCTTTAACCGGACCCCAAACCAAAGGTGCACATAAGCTCCAGTATCCTGAGGGAACGAATGGTGTATGAAACAAACGTTGGTCACCGGCTACCATGGAATTGCATCTCCTCACGATGCTCCACTGCCTTGTGGATCAGACCTTCAGGTCGAAAGCTCCGGGTGTGGCTCCCTAAGTAAATCACCTGCTTCGGTTTGGGCACCCGGTCAGTATCCCAGCCCTCACACATATCAAATGAAATTTGTGTGGCGCATATCTATTTGATGCCTCCTTGTACCAATATCTATGTGTTAAAATAAAATAAATTGTAACGCTATAATGAATAATAACTAGTCAACTTCTAATTCAGTACAATTAACTATTAATTACATGTAGAGTAATACTAGTAGATCACCCTTTTCAGATATGATCAGATGATATTCTCTAAAAAGATGCTGAAAGATTTCAGGATTGAACCTTCTACATTAAAAAAACATAATATCTTCGAATTGTTCATCATTAGCTATAAATCTTCATGATTATTCTCACAGGAATAACACGAAGCAGTAATATATAAGAGAAATTAAAAACGAAGCATATGTTTTTGATCGAGTTCATGAACCGATTGATGTTAGACCACCACTGAAAACCTGGAAGCACTAGACGGCCGTTTCGTTCTACTGTGGAACTTCTCAGCAGCGCGCATCCACGATCCCGTTCGCGGGATTCAAACCCAGGGCCTTCGGTCTCGCGCACGAACGCTTAACCTACTGGACCAATGGTGATAGTGTCTAACATCAACCAATCCACGGTTCATAGTCTCAATCAAAAACTTAATCTCCACAACCCCTATACTAGCAACGAAGCATATGGTTAGATCTTCGTTTTTGAATATTCCAGGATTTCATTTAATTCTTATACTTCCCCGTTTATTTCATTGTTGCACTATACTACTTAAAAATTTCTGATTGTTTGAATTGTCGTTAATCATTTTGACGATTTATTGAAGTAAACAATCTATTTACATTCAAATTTGTTGCTTTGACTCATAATTCTAATTCTTCATACGGTTTTATAACCCTCATTTGGTTCTAGTTAGTAGGTGAACCGTCTCAAGATCAGTCGAGTGTCATTCAAAGGTTGTCCATAAATTTTAGTCTCACCTTTATTCTTTCTTCTTGAACCATATTGTTTATATCTAATCCTTTTTTACTACTAGTAATACTATCTAGCTCATTGTGTTGATGTAGTATGTCAACGTAAACCGGTGTATTTAAGAGCCAGTTTTCACATAGCTTATAACTAAATGACTGATCGTTATGGCTTAATTCTTTATCTTCAGTTCCCAACTAAATCTGACAATTAGAAGAAAACACAAAGTTTATTTTCAATAGTAATTCCTGGTTGTTGGAATTCTTCGAGGAAAATCTTCTGTAATAAATTATCAGAGTATTTTAGATATTTGGAACCTGACTGATGAATATGGTTTAGTTTTTGAGAAATTTACTTAGAATAAGAATAACGTCCATATTTGAGCTGATAATTAGTATAGCGTTCTAGAGATTGTTGGATTTTTATTGAGATCATTAACAGATGGATGTAAGACCACCAGTGAAAACCTGGAAGCACTGGACAGTCTTTTAGTCCTAGTATCAGACTTCTCAACAGTGCGCATACACGATCCCGTAAGAAGGATTTGAACACAGGACATTCGGCCTTGCGCACGAACGCTTAATAAGTAAACCACTAAGCTGATATCCAACAGTGCTAATGATGTCTAACTTCAACTAATCCACGAAATCGCGCGACCATCTTCTATTGTGTGAAGTATATATATGTCCCTACCTGACGCGGATTAACTCCACTGGTCACGGTCTCTCTCTAGAACTACGAGAAATTCGTCACGAAACTAGTCACTAGTGAGCATATAGAGGATTGGTTTAAGTTCAATATTTACACCATTGGATGCCAACTCAGTGTTCCAGAGGCTAAGTGTTCGCGCGCGAGACCAAAGGTCCTGTGTTCGAATCCCACATGCGGATTCGTGGATGCACACTGTTGAGAAGTCCCACACTAGGATAAAACATCCGTCTAGTGCTTCCAGGTATTCAATAGTGGTTTAACATCAATCAGCTCGTGAATTCAATCCAAAAAATAGTAAAAATAATAGATCTTGAAAATCTCTTGGTTGAAAAGAAAAAAACAAAACAAGTTGATTGAGTTAAATTTGAATAGGTTTCTGATAAAAACAAAAAGACAATTATCTAGTTTTCGTGATAAAATATCACGGTAATTGATTTATGAAATTAGATAATGAAGAAATATACAAATGAATTGAATAGCTTTATTTTAATTGTCCAGTAGATGGCCTATGATCCTCTATGAGGAGTAATAGGCATAAGTAAGTAAGTAAGTAATCTTGATTGTAAGTCATTTCCAATTTTCTTATTGTCACTACAATCTGATACATTAACAGTAGGTTAAACGTTCGTGTGCGAGACTGAAGACCCTGGGTTCGAATCCCGCGAGCGAGATCGTGGATGCGCACTTCTGAGGAGTCCCACAATAGGACGAAACGGCCGTCCAGTGCTTTCAGGTTTCCAAGGGTGGTCTACCATCAATCGGTTCATGATCTCAATCAAAAAATTAACAATCTCCATAACCCCTAAATTGATGATACATTAAAGTTGAAATACTGATGCGTAATTAATATGAATACAGTGTTTACATCATTTAGTACTATGTTCGACGAATAATGATAACGTTAACATAGAGGCTCGGTAGTCAGGTTATAAATTCATTGATATGTTAACTAGATAAAAAGCACATATTATTCAATAGCCTTTATTCAGATAACTGTGATTTATGTTTGCTTTAATGTTTAGTGCTCAATATGATAAACACATCGTTATGAAAGAGTGAAATGTATTCTATTGATAAGTTGTTTTATCTTATGAAATCAGTACATACGGAGGCATAAGTCGATAAGTTAGAGTGCTGATTAGTTAGTATTTATCCTCATCATATCATTATGTATCATTTGTCAATTAACAGTCTATTCATTGTTTTAACAATACATGAAATTGCGCCACCATTCACCATTGTCTTCAGTGAGTTCTAGTGGAGTTCAACCGTGTCTGGTGTATAGGCTGTAACTCACTGAAGACAATGGTGAACGGTGGCGCAATTTCGTGGATTAATTAAACATAGACATTAAAACTGTTGGATATCGATTTAGTGGTCTATAGGTTAATCGTTCGCGCGCGAGACCAAAGGTCCTGGATTTGAGTCTCATATAACGGATTGTGGATGCGCACTGCTGAGGAGTCCTATACTAGAACAAAACGGTCGTTCAAAGTTCCTAGGTTTTCCATGGTAGTTTAACTGTAATCGACTTATGAATTCAACTATTAAATTACTACAATATCCACAAAACCCTTTTATTGATAATAATCAAAACTTTTCCTTCATTACAGTTTCAATGTAATTAATTTAATAAGTAAGTCAACTTACCTAGATTTAACAAACAAACAGCTAATTATTACTATGATTAATATGCAAAGATTTTCATCTCATCTATCTCACGTAATAGGACACACATTGAGGAAACCACCCACCTGTATCACAAGTCAAGCCGTCACATGGAATCATCAAGGCCAAAGGAAAAGAGGAAGACCAAAGTACACATTACACCGAGAAATGAAGACAGGCATGAGAAGAATGAACAACAATTGGATAGAACTAGAAAGAAATACCCAGGACAGAATGGGTTGGAGAATACTGGTCAGCAGCCTATGCTCGATTGGGAGTAATAGGTGTAAGTAGGTAAGTAAGTATCTCATATAATTTATCTAGAATATTTGGATTTAATTATTTATTTATTTTAACACAGATATTGGTACAAGGAGGCACCAAATACATATGCCCTACACAAATCTCATTTGATATGTGTGAGGGCTGTGATACTACTGACCGGGTGCCCAAACCGAAGCAGGTGGTTTTATTGGGGGACCACACCCGGAGCTTTCGACCTGAAGGTCTGATCCACAAGGCAGTGGAGCAACGTAAGGAAATGCAGTTCCATGGTAGTCGGTGACCAACGATTGGTTTATACTCCATTTGTTTCCTTAAGATCATGGAGCCCATGTACACTAGATGGAGTCTCCATGTCCACCAACCCGGTTAAAGCGCCGGACATTCACTCTTCATCCTCTCAATTTCGTGAATAACAGTAATGCTGCGAGAAGGCAGTGAGTAGGACTTCTCTGGCAGAGGCTATATACTCGTGACCATGTGAGAGCATTTGGAGAGGGAGAGGGGACTCTCCCCACTCCCGGTCGTACCAGGGCATTTTGGGGCAGAATATTTGAAGATGTTAACAGAATCCACTAAGAAGTAGCCAGTGATTTCATGTATCAATATCAATGAGTAAATTAACCAAATATAAACAGTTATACGACAAATACATAGTATATGTACTTTGTAAACTGCTTTCAGACAGCAAATAAATGATTTCATCTCATCTACATTATGAATAATAACATAGTAATATGTATCGATATTGACATTTTATTACATTTCTTAATCATCAAATCTTTCAGAAGTAAATTATGTTGTGTTTTTTTTTCATTTTGCAACCAATAACCGTAATGTACCAAAACATAACTCCTATTCATTAAGTGCAACTTTAAGCCATACTATTCATATATTTATATATGTGTGGGCTGGTGTTAATATTTCGGTATTCCACTAAAAGTGGATGTATGTAGGGTTAGAACTTACAACTTGATGTTTGTAAGTCAAGTGCTTCATCCACAACACCATACATGCCCTGGTACGGCCAAGAGTGGAGAGAGTTCGTTCTCCCTATCAAAATGCTTTCACATGGCCACGCCTATACAGCCACTACTAGAGAAGTCCTACTAATTGCCTTCCCGCGTAAGGGCTGTCGTTTGTGAAACTGAGAGGATGAAAAGCGAATGAACCGGGTTGGTGGATATGGAGGATCCATATAGGGTAGTTAGAAAATCCTAATTCCAAACCAATGGTGAACATGGGCTCTACGATTCTGAGGAAACAAATGGTGTATGAACCATTTGTTGCTCACCGGCTACCATGGAACTGTTTCTCCTTACATTGCTCCACTGTCTTGTGGATAAAACTTTTAGGTCGAAGTCTCAGCGTGTGACGCGCTTAGAAAACTACCTCTATCGGCACCTTTAACTTCTCACTAGTAAGTTATTTATTCTAACCTTTTTCCATTTAGTTCGGTTTCAATAAACGTGGAACCTGATTTACAAATACATAAATACATAGTATTTCTCAAAGATCAATCGATAAATTTGTATTCAATGAATGATTTACCATTAGGAAAGAAACATATTACCATAAAATAACTAAACAAAGTGCTTTATAGAAGTCAATACTCGTCAACATAGTCAACTGAAATATCAGTAGAAAATGTATAGTCAGTCAGTCAGTCAGCTACAACGTAGGACCAGGCACATATGTGCATCGGTCCAGGTTGCCATACCTCATTAGCACAGCAAGATGAACACCGGATTCATAGGAGTGGTTAGGTCAAAGGTTGAAGTAAGGATATAGTATAGGAAGAAAAAATTAGTTCGTAGAAAGAAAGATATGAAGTGATTTCAATCTCTTAGTTTAAGGGAAGACAGGGAGTGTATACACCGACGCCATTGTGATCGATTCTGAGCCATGTCACCAAGAGTCTCCAACCATTGGTTACGAAAGTCACGCGGACCCCAACCAAGTAGTCTGCATCTACCAACATGGCTCAGACTAGAAGTTAGTGACTTCAGGCACTGATGCCACGTTTTGGTTTGGCCGCCCCTAACTTTCTTCCAACCATCCCCTACCCCGGTTAGCATTGCACGTCGTGGTAATCGGTGTACAGGCATACGTAATACATGGCCCAACCATCTCAGTCGATGAAGATTAACAACCTCATCAACTGATTTACCATCATTCCCTAACACCCTGCGTCTAACCTCACTATTACTTACCCGGTGATCCCAGCAGATGCCAGCAATATTTCTAAGGCATCTGTGGTCAAATACTAGTAGCTTACGGGTGTCTTCCACTCTTAAAGGCCATGTTTCGCTGCCGTAAAGTAAGACAGAACGGACTGCCGCGCAGTGACATCTATTAGTGACTTAAACCACAGAGTTGCAAGGAACCAGTGGATTTCTTCAAGGTCTGTCACACTGATGGATTCTCGTAAACTCGTCCCATCAGGTTCTGAACATGATGAAGAGCGAAAACAAATCAGATCTAGGTTAAGAAAAAGTCTAAGGAACGACCGTGAGCAGTGGTGGGTAACAAAAGCAAAAGAGATGGAAAAGGCGGCGACTATATCTGATATATGTGTGATTATTCTACACTACTAATGAACAATTAAAGCTAAAGTAAGGAAAACCAATGGATATTATAAGAAAAGATGGATAGTGGCTAGCAGTAGAATAAAATGTGAGTGTTTCGTCCTATTTGGGACTCGTCAGCTGGAGGTACCTGCATCTCAGAGTTGATGTTCACTTTGGAACTCAAACCCAATACCATTAACATCAAAAAACATCACGTTATCCATTAGCTACTGAGTCGTGATAGCCACCTTCTTTTGCAATGTGGTGAAGTTTGAACTCCACTTGGTATCGTTTCCTAAAGGCAACGATATTAAGTTCGAGTCCCGTAGTGAAGGCACGTCTAGTTGACGAGTCTTAAATGGGACGAAACACGCGTCCTGGATTCCACTGCTACCCACTACCCATCTTTGCTTCTATAGCATGTGACGTAAGGCAATATCGAGGCAGTCCTCACAGTATGCACATATCCCAACAAGAGACTGATCAATTGGAGTCCTAAGTAACAATAGGAAGATACAAGTAAACAACACCACGTGAATTTAACCAGCAGATATTGTTTAATAAAAAAATTACCGAGTGACTTACTAAAAAGTGAAAATCATACATTAAATACAGTATTTGTACAATTTCGTCCAATTGTCTTGTACATGCTTCATGATTCTTTCAATTCTGTTGTTATTATGATTGTTCTCTATTTCTCTTCCTGTTATGTTCAATGCAATCTCCTGCTTGCAGGCGTTTCACTTCCGATTGCTGCTACATAATACTTATATCTGTCAGTATAAGTAGCATACACCAAACTCGTCCTCCTTTTAAACGGTCGCTTCTGCAGTTGTGCTGCTTGCCATGCCACTTTCTTGTTTTTCGTAGTTTGTGCCACGCTCCCCGTCGAAATGTCGAGTATTCTGGAGCTCTGGCTACCGTGGCTCTGTTGATCAATTGGGCCATCTAAACTTGATGTCAACCCAGTACCCTGGACGTCCAACGCCAGCTCGACAAAGACTCGCTGAGTCATCTACATTATTACTTATGTCTATCAGTATAAGTAGTAATCACCACAGAAGTACTTGAAAAAACAGTCATAATTTACAAGAAATAAACTATTTCGCAGCATACAACAGAAGATGAACAGCCAAAGTGGTGAGTAATGTGGAAAATGTAACAGTCTTAGAAGATCGACTGTTGTATGGTTATCGGCACTATGATATTTGTTGTTTACTATGTAAAAAAATTATTCATAGCATGTCCTCTTAATTTTAGCCCTGACAACAAAGAGATTAATAAAGGAAATTTACTTTTTTAATGAACTGATAAGTTTGCACTTATCTCCAATTCCTTTTCATGATCATAGAACGCACATTATACATATACTTTGACAAGTTCAGTTTACTTATTAGTTTATATAAGGGTATGTGAAGATAGTTGAATTTTATAGTTAATATCACAAACTGGGATAACCAATGGGAACCAGGAAGTAATGAACTACTGATTTACTGTAGTATGAGTCACTACAATCCCACATGGGATCAAAGACATGACCTTTAGTTCTCGTAACCAGCATTCAACCTAAAAGCTACTAATCATTTAAACTTTAAATTCACTTGGTATTGTTTGGTCTGTATCTTCCCATTGAGGTTTAAGGCTGTAATTGATCAATCTGTTATTGGCATATGTGCATACTGTGCGTATACCTCGATATTACCTTAATTCACAAGCTATTTAAAAGCAATGGTGAATAGTGGCTAGCAGTGGAATCCAGGACGCGCGTTTCGTCCTATCTGGGACTCGTCAGCTGGATGTACCTGTGTCTCAGAGAGTTAATGTTCACTTTAGGACGAAACGCGCGTCCTGGATTCCACTGCTAGCCACTATCCATCATTGCTTACATTTAAACTTTAGTTTCATTTAATATGATCGTAGCCTTAGTTCAAGATTTTACAGTTTCACTGAACTTTGTTAACATAACATACCATAACAAACAGAGGTATACCTACACATATGGAACATTTTGAACACAGTTATATCAAATGATTTGTATCCATATCATATATTTATACATATAATCATAATAAATGTAAAACACTTTCAATAATGACTATCAATAATCAATATTCTGTACGGTATTGATTGTCAAAAATAGAATATCGATCATATCAACTTTCTTGAAAACTCTATGGGCTCTTATGCAACACATTATTCACTTCTTAGATATTATATATATATACGACATTAAACTGGAAGAATATGTATTAGTGAAAATCACAGGGAATCCATTTGAAGTAAATCCAACGTTTTCGTCTAGTAATCTGATCCAATCTTTTTCAAGGAAATATAGAATCAAACATCAAAATTATCGAATATAAATAAGGTACATGGTTCTTCGGTTCATTGTATACTAAATAGAACATCCAATCAATGTTAACAATGTTTACGTATACATACATTCTGTTATCTTAACACTTTTCGTTTCACACCACATGTCTCATATACACTAATGCAAATACCGACTTTAAACATTGTTACGTTGATTGGATCATCTGTTCAGTACAAAGTGAACCGGAGAACCATGTACGTTATTTATATTCGATCATTTTGATTCTATAGGTAGGTAGGTAGATAGATACGCCTGTTACTTCTCGTAAAGGAGCATAGGCCGACCACCAGCATTCTCCATCCAACCCTGTCCCAAGCAATCCTTTCCAGCTCCTTTCAGTTCCTATTCATCCTTTTCATTTCTGCTTCTATTTCCCGAAGTAATGTGTTCTTTGACCTTCCTCTTTTCCACCTTCCTTCAGGATTCCAAGATAGGGCTTGCCTCGTGATGCAGTTTGGTGATTTCCCTAGTGCATATCCTATCAATTTCTATCGTCTTTTCCTAATTTACTCTTCAGCTAGAAGTTGGTTTGCTCTCTCTCACAGTAGGCTGTTGCTGATGGTATCCGGCCAATGGATGTTGAGTATCTTGCGTAGACAAATATTTATAAATACTTGCATCTTCTTGATGATGGTTGTTGTAGTTCTCCAAGTTTCAGCTCCGTACAGTAGAACTGTCTTGACGTTCGTATTAAAGATTCTAACTTTGATATTGGTTGAAAGGTGTTTTGAGTTCTATATGTTCTTCAATTGTAAGAATGCTGTTGTTGCTTTGCCAATCCTCGCCTTTACGTCTGCATCTGAACTTCCTTGTTCATCGATGATACTTCCCAGGTATGTGAAGGATTCTACATCTTCCAGAGTTTCACCATCAAGTGTGATTGGATTGTTGTTCTCTGTGTTGTATTTGAAGACCTTTGTTTTCCCTTTGTGTATGTCGAGGCCTACTGATGTAGAGACTGCTGCTACACTGGCTGTCTTCATCTGCATCTGTTCGTGTGTACGTGATAGGAGGGCTAGGTCATCTGCGAAATCCAAATCGTCTAATTGATCCTGAGCTGTCCATTGTATTCCGTGTCGAGGTCTGATTCTACATTTCCTTGAAAAAGATTGAACCAGATTATTAGATGAAAACGTTGAATTTACTTCAAATTGTTTCACTGTGATTTTCACAAATACATATTCTTCCCTCTTTTTAATGTCTCACATCAACTTGGCGCCTAAATACTATGGAACTATTCAATCAAAGAGATGAATACATTAAAACATGGAATAAAATGAAATACTATTGAATTATGCAAATGAATCTAAACTATCGTTGAATGTTAAAAATGAGAAAAATTAATGAAAAGGAAATTATTATCATTTTCTTTTAAATATTAGTGTAATATGAGTTTGAACGAAGGAATTTACAATATTTCCTAATTTGCAATACATATATTACAGTTATTAGAATAAATCTCATTACGGTAACTGTTTCAATACTGATGTGGGACATATAAGTAGTGGGAATCCAAGGATCCATATGGGTTGAAGCTTGTGATTCCGACTACCTATAATTCCAGTTTTTCACCCAGATATCTGAACTTAATTTCCTTTCCAGATAGCGACGAGACTCTAATTTATGGACGACCTTTCAACGAATCTTAAGTGACCTTGTGAAATATTAGCCGATCAGCAAACAGTCAGTGTAGAGTAAAAATATACTATACAAAACCAAGTAAATAAAGTGAATACACTTCATATTAGTGGTTCAAAAACTTGTCAAGGTAAAAGGGGTTTAGAGGTTCTAAAATCGTAAACCATGCAGTAAAGGAAATCAACCATACGGCTACAGAATAGCCCGAGCTCCCAACTTTGGGGAAACTCTCGAAGTCAAACGACCTTCACCAATGTTTGGGGAAATTCCCCTTTAACCTTGGTTAAGGTTATTCGCCAAATTTTCCTCAAAATTGGGAGCTCGGGAGTCGGCGTCTGGAGCCATGATAAAGTCTCTAAAACTCTTTCAGCCTCGACTACATAGTTCCAACAATATTGTTTATGTGTACTTCGGCTGTTGAATACAAAAAATGCTACTTGTGGATAACGATATAATGCACATAACCAAGCCTATGTAGAAGTCTGTACACTCTCCAAACATCCGAATATATTGTAGTGCCTGGCTGCAACCAGTGCTACTGGTGCTTTTCTTATCCAGTTCGCGATAGTTGTCATAATTCGCCTTAGTTAGAAATTATATATGCGTTTTTCATCACGAACTGAAATCAGCTATAATGCCGGAAATTGATTTAGCCAAATGGATGAAAGGCTTTCGCGTTAAAATCCGAGATCTATTATCTTATACTGGATTGAATCGTTCACAAATTATATTCTCGCCGTTTTATTTGTTATAGGCGCTCAATTATCATGTTTTGTACAAAATTCGTTGTGAACTCATCGTACGTTAGCATTAAGCACTGAGGTTGGCGCCGTAACCTTGAAATCTCCGAAACGCTTCTGATTGGCTCGTTCATAAATTAGAGTTTCGCCCAGATAGCTAATCGAAACTGTGAAAGATAAGTATGATCACATGAAAGCAGTTATGCACAAAACCATTATCCTTTTATGTTTTGACGAAATGAGAATGTTTAAAAAAAAACAATGTTTTATAAACAGAAAGGAATGATGGTCAGTAATGGAATTAAGGACAACCGTTTAGTATTATCTAGGACTCTTTAGTTGGATACGCCTGCATGCTAGACTTAATCATTACTCAGGGACTCGAACCTAGCACCATTCGCTTCAAATGCCATTGTGTTATCCACAAAGCTATTGAGTCCAGGTGGTCACTAACTTTTACAATAGGGTGTACTGGTTAGGGTTTGAATCTTCTTATTGATGTTTAAGACTGAACAGGATGCACATATACGATAAAAGAATGATCAATTACAGTCTTAAACATTAAACAACCAATACAAAAATGAATGATTGATCGTCAAAGTCGTACATGAATATGACTGAAATTAAACACTATGGATACATAGGAATAAATGAAGCTAATTATACTAGGATTATTATTCAATTATGAATCATTAATATATATATTTATACTTTAAACATTTTCCCTATCCCCAAACATATACACTTCATATTATTCCTTCCGTTAACCGTTGTTTAACATAATAACACATGGTTATATATACAGTAAACCAATCATTGTTTTATAATCACTATAATTTCAATTTATTAATGTAGGCTTAATGTACGCTTATTGATTTTGATAGTTGAGATCATGAATTAATTGAAGCTAGACCACCATGGAAAACCTGTAAGTACTGAACGGTCGTTTCATCCTACTGAGGAACTCCTCATCAATGCGCATCCAAGTTTCCACCTCTTGAGATTCCAACCAAGGATCTATCAGTCTCGCGCGCGAACGCTTAATCCACCAGACCACTGAGCTAGCCGGCATCCAACATATCTACTATTGTCACTAATGAGTTACTATCTCACAACAGACCTAGTTGAATTCCACTTGTCATTGCTTCTCACTAGAACTCCAAGAAATACCACTTTAAGCCAGTCACTAGTATGCTGCCAGGTTTTCCATAATGAACTAACTTAAATTGACTTATGGCATCAACTATTAAAATTACTATAGTATCTACAAATCCCTTTCTGATAATAATAATAAAATGATGATATATTTGTCATATCCAAATAAGTGATGAATTGAACTTCTAATGTTTCTTGTTTTAGCTGGATGGTTTTGTCTATCCATATCTTAGGAAATAAAAACTCCATCGTTAATCATCATCATCCTCATCGTCATGTCACAATTTATTCAATAATGAATTTATTGAAAATAATCAAGTTAAAAAGTGACAATCATACTTAACTACACTTTAAGGTATAGTTTATAGCCAAAGACTTAAACAATCTGTTATATCTAGAGCTTAGATTCTTAATATTATCGAGTAAAAACTTGAGCACTTGAACGCTAGAACTTAACAAGTTGCAAATGAGAAGATAGAAGATAAATGAAAGGAATGCTATTCCTAAAAAACAGTATCATTTTAAGTACAAAACCGTCAGGTATTTATAGTTTTTAGTAAAAACCCTCACATACGGGGTGGGGGGTTAGCATTTGTTCAATAAGGAAGTTACATGTAGGGATATTGGAATATTCTTTAAAAAGATGATTGAATGGAATATCTTTGACTCTTGCTGAACTTCTTAGAACTTTCGCAAGATCGCTACCCATGAGCTGTCCTTCCATAATCATTGAATTTCAATACAGTTTAAATTCAA